>JANAVB010031019.1:18748934-18979704 GCA_029216955.1 Iris pallida | reverse complement strand
GCGGTGTAGTGTCCCAGACCGATCACATATCAAAGGTATTTTAACAGTTGGGGAAAGTATTTTGTGTCTATTTATTTGCTATTAGTTTTTCGTATTTCCTGTTTATTTTCAAGAACATGTAATTGATGTCTAACCTCTGTTGTATAGTCATTTTCTTTATTTTAAATTGCATTCAGTGAATTGTGCTCGTTCCATTCCTGACCGAAACCAACATTTTTTAGGTTAGCCGTGGATTCACTTAGCTTGGGGAATGACGGAAATACTTGCAGACAAAAGCCTAGAGACTAGCTAGATAGTTGAGTTGTAGTCATTCATTTATTTGTACAAGTTTATATTTTTCTACAAATGTAAAACTTGTGATCATTGTAAGTTAAATTAATTATGTGAATGAGCATTATTTGTGATTTTGATCTTCATAGGCCGTGACAGCGTTCTACCTCCGACACTGCGGCGTAGGCTGGCTTGGACAGTCTCGTATCCGTTTAGAAAAAAAGGGTGTGGGTCGTGACAAGTTTTTGTGGTGGCCCATGCAGGTCAGTTTTTGCAAAATATACGAACTCGTGATGGTATGCTAGTTGTACTATTGCGAGCCTGCGACTAGAATATGCTCATTCATGAACAATGATTAATTTAATTTAAGAGAATGACTAGGACTAGGAGTCCCTTACATAAATTACCGATGGGTAGTCTAAGCCATGTAATGTAGATGAAGGGTTATTGATTTTGATAGTTGTTATATCTCCATAAGTACACTATTACCCCTTGATATGACGATATGGTCCAATGTGGATAGATTATTCAACTAGTGAGACCAGGCTTCAAAGGAGTAATGATCTAACCTTGATAAACTATTAAATTCCTTCTCTTTGCCTCTTTAGACATCACACCATATCTTAGCCCGAATTGCCCGTTTAGTTCCTAATTTTTGCCCTAAGAATTATTTTTTTATATATAATTTCTGATTATGTTATCCACATATGAACCTCGAGTTAGTTCCCATTCAAGTTTTTCCTCCATGGTTTAAATATATATGAAAGAGATATTAGGATGTTAGTATTTCTTTGTCTTCAGTTATTTCCCTCCCTGTTCACCTTTTATTTTAAGGGTTGTGGCTGATAATACTTACGCTTTATTTTATAGTCAACTTGTTTGAATCTCTAGAAGCTTATGTTTTTTTACAAACATAGTTAAAGGAATGATTAGTTAACTCATAATAGCAGGACAGCAGCGCACTGTCACCATTTATTTGAATTATGGAGACTATGGATTCACTGCAGCCAGCAGCGCATTGGCGAGGCACGACCCCTAAAGTTGGAATTTTGTTTAAGAAAATATAGGTTATAGAATGTTACTGAAAACTATGGCTAGTGATCCTCTTTGACGTAGTCACCCTGGTGTCGAGATAAGGTAGAGTATCTGGTTGCATATCACATCTGAATAACGGAACCAAGAGTACCACCGCCCGAGTATACGGACGAGGCATAACTCTCGGTAAAATAATTTCAGACATGATTACAAGTTATGATACTATAGAGGATAGGAAATGCCCTATATGTCCCCTAAGATCCGGAACCAACACTAGTGGAAGTACTGTCAGTTGGGTAGCACGTCTCCCGATCTAGCATTCCGTGGTCCTTGTGACATATTGACGAGAATATTAATTGATGCTAATAGGTTTACCTAGAGTATAGAATTTTGAGGTCCATAACCCATTAGTCGACCAAGGCCTTGGATAAGAAGATAGCAGGAAGACAGTATAAGCAAGAACATTGGGTAAGGTTTGATTCTCACGTCAAAACTCGACACGCTTGTGCCTTCTTTCAAAAATCTCGCATACTTGTATTTGACTACCTTAACCAATGCTGCTATTACAGCCTAGTTTTGCAAGCTCACTCTGTTCTCGAGCTTGATTCAAGACATGTGTTTAGTGGGGACGCCTACTAATATATTGTCTAATCAGAATCGATGTATTACGGTCTGATCAACCGTAGTGCACCCGGTTCGCCCTCCTTCTGAATAACCTATGTGGATTGATTGTAGATGTCTCTAGGATCTCATCCGCGACTGTATTGACAATTTTCTTGAATTATACATTCGTATTTGAATCACGTAATTGTATTTAGTGACATCTTTCTTAAACTCTTTATTGCTTTTGTCTTTCACTGATTGAAAGACGAAAGCTCATAATTGGTAGAAAGGTACATAGTATCCCCATGGCTATGATAGTTGTATACACAAGTGTAGCTACCATCGGCCACCATGTGGTTGAGTTACTCGTTCTCCCCTCTACCCTCAAACTACTATTGGGACTTTCAAGCCATCTGAATTTGAGAATGATTAGGATTTACCATTGGTCAAATGACAACCTAGGAGGCTATCTATTCTCAAGAAACCAATTGTTGTGAGCCTCTAATTATTTGCGTGAAGCTTGCTTTAACTAGCAACCCTTAAACCCATACCCCTAGGACTCTTGTGACAATAGTCTGGCAGGCCTAACACAAATAGAAACTCACGACTCAGTTATTAGAAATCTTTTCGTAGGATGTACCTTATAGTTGGTTACCCCGTCGATAACTCTCGTATATGGTAGGCGAGTAGGTCATTCTATTTTATCGACCATGTGTCATTGTACACACTTATTTCCATTCATTACGGAATGATCCTTGAGTTGACTCATATCTACCGTATTTCGTTACGTCGTGCCTTATTCTTTATTAACAAGAGTCGAGGTACAATACCCGAACATTAAAATTCTTCTAACCACATCATTCCTAAAACTATGTCCTAGCTTCTAAGGTGGGTAGACTGTAAGCCTTCTAAATTTTAGGATATAAGAGTTATCGACTGATTAGAATGATTTCTATTAGGATGATAATTAGTGTCTCATGGGCTCACACTTTCCATTTAGATCATTTTGTGTCCCCGATCGTGTCATTAATATTCGGAGCACAAGATCAGCTGTAACCTTCCAACAAATTTCATATGCAAGATCTAGACGAGTCCACCTTCATCTAGGTATATCATGTCCCACTCAAACCCGTCCTCTTGTACTCTATTTTTATGGTACGACTTTCAGGTAAAGAGGACTAACTATAACCCTTACCATAGTACCGGTAAACTTCTCGACTACAAATAGAGACTCAACTTCGACTCGAATCTTTGACCCAATATATGGTTTGATCGACTCGAAGCCCACTACGCACATGTCACTAGTGTGTCATTCAATTGTGTCTTCTCGTGCTACTTAAACACAAAAGCCACGGAAGGCGCATCTTCCGGGCTTAGAGAACCTATTTAACCAATCCGACGGCCATCTAGCTCAACCACTTGGGTGGAAACTTATTCCAGGTTACCCTAACCTAGTAGAAATAGTTTTATCATGGGGATCTTGTCCAGTCAATATAGATTGAAGTCCAAGGTTCATCCAACCGACGACTGATGTCCAATTGGGGAACCCACTAAGACCCAGTAATACCAATTCATGCGGACCACCATAATTGGACTATAAAACCGAACTTTCTGAAAAAGGTCCCTACACCCCTTTATGTTGTCCCCATCTTTTAGAATGTGATCCGTAACCCTTTTTTCATCTACCTAGAAGTCGCATCCTGTATTGCATTTATTCCTTTGCTCGTGTATTTAAATAACCACGAAAAAGATCACAATCTTGATTTCTCAATTGTTCTATTATGGAATCTTGTTTAGAATTTCGAGAACGGAATTTCTGTATTACACAGATTGCAAGCTCCTATAAGAAACGAAGGGTTCTTCGATTTAACAAATAACTAGACTAGAGTAGCCACTCTAGCAGATAAGTCAAGGGTTCATAGACTTTCTTCTATCTGCATCATTGGATACTCTCTACCGCTCTTGAAACTTCATAATTGCTTTAGATTATTCATCCTTATCTTCCTGTCCTTCCTATTGTAGAGCGACGAATGGTCATGTTTATTAGAATTTACCAATATTTCTTAGCTACTTGTGTAAAATTGTTGCCTATTAAATTTTGGGTTGTTTGATAGATAAGAGCGGATTAAAGATACCATAAGCAGTAGATATCTATTGGTAGAATTATTAGCAAATAGTTGGATGATTATAAAGTTTTAGTGACATAGCTTTGAGGGAGTAGTGTGATCAAAGGTGGGTAGAAGTCCTCGAGATTTTTGTAGTTGCCAAAATGGGCCAATGAGAAGGATATAAACTATTTTTGAGGAATTTAATTTAAGGGGATTAAGGTAATAGTAGATCTTTTTTGAATTTAGGAATGTTACGAATTAGAATTTCGAGGACAAAATTATTTTAAGGTGGGTAGATTTGTAACCCCTCTGCCCGGAATTTTGAATTATATTTTATTTATTTATTTGAATTAAATGGTGATTTTTAATATTTTATAAATAATTATTTAGTTAATTATTATGATAGATAATTTTAGTCATGTTTAGAAATTGGAGTACAAGGTGATTAGAAATTATGGTACGGATAGTGCAATGACGTGCCTCGACTAGTGTATTAGCCATAGTAGGGATGGCCAGGCCATAAGTATGTCCTAACTAGAAAAACCAGGCTAAGTTGCGACTTAACCCCTATAGATTAATTAATTATATATTAATTAAGATTATGATTTTAAGAGACCGGTTGTGCCCATTTAGTCCAAACTGGACCCGAACCAAATCCAAGCCCATGTGGGCATGTAGAAAGATCAAGGACGGCCATGTAGACATTTTAGGTGTGTACAAATAATTCTTATCAATTTTAGGACTTGATAAATATTTTCTGAATATTTAATAGTTCATTATTAATATTTAAATGGTGTTTTAAGATAATTGTACGAAGTTCTAGGGCCAAATAAAGATGGAGTACGTTATGTTCACCAAGAACTCTTAGTGGACGTTTTAGTTGGTTGTTTTTATTATTATTGTTATTGTTATATTATTCTTAATCTTATTATTATTGTTATTATTATTTTATCCTTATTGTTATTATTATTATTGTTGTTATTATATTATTCTTAAATAATATAAATAGTATTCGTTTATTCTTCAAACGAATTATATATACATATTGGCTACGGAATATTCATTTATGTATATATGGCTTTATCACATGGTTATATATAGACACAAATACATAAATATATGAATATGGAAATATATACATAAATATCTATAAATAGCTAGTGAAAAGGAAATGAGATACAAACTCAAACCAGCCCAGCCCATTGCCCCCTTACCAAATCCCAGCTGAACCGGCCCAAACCATCCCCAAAGCACCACATAACCGAACACCCAACAGCCGCTCAGCTAAAAACCCTCAGGCGCGACCCAAGTCCCTGTACACAGCCTTGATGTATATAGGTGTATAGAGAGCCGAGAGACAGCGGCGAGAATTGATACGCAAATCCTAACCCGAACCAGCGCCGACCACCTGGCGACCCTTTCCCCGTAGTGGCGCCGCTATGCACAGCCGCAGGCCGGCCACGGCACGCCGGAGCGCGCGCAAACGCCGGACACGCGTGCAGAGCGCACAGGACACAGAGCAGCACAACAGTGCTCGAGCCGAACTTCATGGTACAATTTCTCTGTCGACAATTGTTTATTTTTTGATCCGTAACATGTTTTGAAAAAGCCAGTATAACCAAGTTCATATTCCATTAAATAGGTTTTGGGTTAGTAGAACCATCTGTCCAGTGTTTCGATCCAAAGATCAAAAAAAATCTATTTGAAATAGAACCGTACTGGGTTCAAACACTAATTTTGAAAAGACAAAATTTTGCCGATTCCTCGGCTGTATTAAAAATCTATTTGAACAGGCTTGATAACAACATATACAATATGGAAACCCAATTAATAGTTTTATTTTTCATTGGTTAGTTAGTGATTAATTCAGTCTCAAACTTTTAGAAAAAACTAGTTTCGAAATTATAGAAATTCAATAAAATCTCCCGATACGACGTGCGTCCCGCCAATCCGGACGATGTGATCGCGGACCGAAAGCATTAAAGGTGCGAACGGCTTCGTGGTCGTGTGGGCTTTGACAAAATTCAAATTGGTCGCGTGTGCGCGACGAAATTGATGCGTATCCGTCAAAATTCCCCATATCGGCCTCTGTGCAAATTTCTCAATTACATTGTGTACACTCGTCAGATCGAGACGAAACTTGCGCCAACAGGACCGTATCATTTTTGTGGTCCTGTATGCCAAGTTTGGTCCAATTCTGAGACAGTTGAATCGGACACCGTTTTGTGGACCCCACGGTCCGATTCAACGGGCGATTTTGTGCACGGCCCGCCGAAATCCAACTTAGGATATACGGTTGGGTTCGTATCAAAAAACTGGATTCGTAAACATGTAGTTTGAAGACTTTAGAGACCGTTGACTCTAGCACGCTTTTCGGTGCAAAGCGGGTCCAACGACGGACACCGTTTTGGCCGAAATTACCGTTTTGCCCCTGTGTCCAGAATTGGACTTAAGGACAGGAAATCTTAGATAATTTGACTATTCTGAGATTATGGGTATTGTCTATTTCAGCATCCGGAGACTGTTGTACGAGTTTTGACTATTGTGGCACACCGAGTAGTTCGGATTGTCGGTTTCACCAGCAAAGGACCACAGGCGAGTACAGTTTATTGTCTGCATTTCGATATTGATCTTTACTATATTTCATTGATTGGCCATTGGTTATGCTAATTTTTATACTCTATTATAAATTATTGTGTCGGAAATGAGAAGTACTAAGGATGTGTGATCCGACCGTAGACAGTGTTTATTTTCATGCAGTAGACCTCGTAGACAGTGCTTATTTTTCTGCAAGTAGACATCATAGACCGTGCTTATTTTTTTGCAAGTAGACATCGTAGACCATGCTTATTTTTCTGTAAGTAGACATCGTAGACAGTGCTTATTTTTCTGCAAGTAGACATCGTAGACAGTGCTTATTTTTCTGCAAGTAGACATCGTAGACAGTGCTTATTTTCATGCAAGTAGACCTCGTAGACCGTACGGTGTAGTGTCCCAGACCGATCACATATCAAAGGTACTTCTAACAGTTGGGGAAAGTATTTTGTGTCTATTTATTTGCTATTGGTTTTTCGTATTTCCTGTTTATTTTCAAGAACATGTAATTGATGTCTAACCTTTGTTGTATAGTCATTTTCTTTATTTGAAATTGTATTCAGTGAATTGTGCTCGTTCCATTCCTGACTGGAAACCAACATTTTTCAGGTTAGCCGTGGATTCACTTAGCTTGGGGAATGACGGGAATACTTGCAGACAAAAGCCTAGAGACTAGCTAGATAGTTGAGTTGTAGTCATTCATTTATTTGTATAAGTTTATATTTTTCTACAAATATAAAACTTGTGATCATTGTAAGTTAAATTAATTATGTGAATGAGCATTATTTGTGATTTTGATCTTCATAGGCCGTGACAGCGTTCTACCGCCGACACTGCGGCGTAGGCTGGCTTGGACACGTCTCGTATCCGTTTAGAAAAAAAAGGGTGCGGGTCGTGACAAAAATCCTGGGATATTTACCGACGGCTACCGACGTTTACCGACATACACCGACGACACTTACGTCGCTATACGTCGGTAGCCTGGCACTATATGCCAGTTTAGCGATGTCTACCGACGCAATGTGCCGTCAGAAAGCGTTGGTAAACTTCGGTAGACGTTGCTAAATTTTAAAAAAATAAATTACAGTATGTAGTTTTCTCCACAGAATCATTTTCTTCCTGCAGTTTAATTTGAGACACAATACACAAGTAAATTTTATCCCTGGGTTCGCCGACCCTTTCGGTGGAACACTCAACACCGATAAATTAACATCCAAATGAAACGAATAACATAAAATAACCATAGTCCACACAACATATATAAACCAATATCCAAATTGTCATGGGTCTACACAACCAATAACCAATGTATCTATGCAACCAACAAATAAGTGTCACAAATAAATAAGTGTCACAAACAAATACAAAGAAAAAACAAGTACTCAAACACTCAATACAAATAGTCCTAACTCGGACTACTGGGGATCTGGAACAGGAGGGGGCGTACCGCGACGAAGGGCTAAGAAAAGCTCATAGTCCTCCTGTGAAATCGACACCGATGAGGGAGGTAGTGACGTCGGTGGAGTCGGTGTCGATGAAGAAGGCAGTGGCACCGGCGGAGTCGACGACGATGAAGGCGCACCCGGAGGACGATAAAGCTCCAATGCTGTAAGTTGCTCGTGGTATGAATCCATGGTAGATAATATTCTATCACTGCTATCAGCCACCGAATCCTGCACCAATCTCAGCCTCTCGCCCATGGTCATCAGTGATGCCTACAAATCCAATATGCTGCGCTCCGTCGACGCTCTAAGATCGGTGACGCTCTGCTCTGTCCGCTCAGTCACATGCTGGAGCTCCATAATGCTGCGGTCGAGCGCATCCAATCGTGCTATAAGCGCAGGCTCATCCGACTGGTACTGAAACTGGTCCTGAATCCGTCGTAGCAGCTCATCCCGAAGAGACTCCATCATCTGGTAGACTTGGGCAGACTCCTTGGACGGCTGTGGACCATGCACACTAGCGGGGGATGTCCTAGAGGACTGGCTCGCAACTAGGGCGCCATAGGATCCGTATCGTAGTACGTACCCCTAAGAAGGCCTCCAGCGGCGGTCATCCACAGCTCGTCCGCCGACGGAGCTTGAGTGGGCTGCGAGGAAGTACCGGCCTCTCCCGCAGTAGGTGCACTAGCAGTCGCCTGGTCCCGAAGCCTCTGATACTCGGCCTAGAAAGTATGGATAGTACTCTATGATTTCTAATTTCTAATTAATTACTTATTATTACTAACTACATGAATATTTATTTGCATGCATCTTTACTAAGTTATATTAAAATTAACATGAAGTATTATAATTAACAAATAGTATTGTAATACTTACATAGGCAAGCTCGGCTCTTCCGTCAATAAGGGCTTCGCCCTTCCGATGGGTGGCCAGGAAGACGGTCACCATGTCGGCGTTACCGACCTTCCTTACCTGTAATTAAATATATTATCTTAGTAATAATTTATCAAATTTGCATTAAAATGATATTTCTGAAAGAAAAATACGTACCAGACGACGAAAATGTTCCGTCATCGGAATCGACCCACCGCACCACTTCGAGACATGCTTTCTAGTCGCCTTGGTCTTCTCAGACTTTTCCTTGTACCTTGGCTCGTTGAATCGAGCCTTCATCGCATCCCACTGATCAGGGGTGATCCAACCTTGGATCGACTTTTCGGCACGATCATGATCCTTCTGATCATTGATAGCATCGCGGATCAGCTTAGCAGCGACAGCAGGAAACATCTCCTCGATCAGCTCGGCCCGGTGCGGTGGATAGAAAAACATATCCTAGAAGAGTACGCAAACCAAATATTTTTCAGTACTATATAATATGCATAAATCAAATGATTCATGTTAAAAGCAAATCTATTTTAACCTTGAAGCGCGTAAACCAGTAGGCCTTCCAATCGTCCGAAGCATCCGAGTAGTTTATCCAAGGACCCCCATAATTTTGTCTCAGGAGCTGGCCTAGGCGTCTCTATACCAACGGGGGACGATATCTATACAGACATATTATATTAATGAGAAAAGTTAATTTATGATAAACACAGAAAAAATGATAAACCAAAATACTTACTTTATACCGTCGGCCCAAATCTCCGTCCTCGACTCCTTCGAAGGTGCGCAGGGCATCATCTGCCTGATACTGATCGGCCGCCGACGCAGCCTCCTCCATCTGCTCATCTTTCTCCATCGTCGTATCAACAGGAGGAACGCTACTCTCGGGAGCAGTCTCAGGCCTGGAACTACTCGTCCCAGGAGATATGCCCCGTAGCATCGTGGCGGGCGGAGCTACTGTCCGATACACAGGAGTACTGGGTGACGAGGATCCAGAGCCGGTACCAGTAGGAGGTACCGAAGAAGAACCCCTCCTCTAGCAGTACCACCAGTAGGTACCGAAGGAGTACCCTGTCCTCTGCCAGTATCAGTACCCCGTGCTCCATGTCGGCCGGAAATACGGAACGATCCGTGACGACCTGTCATGCCTGATAACAACATATGGTGAGATACAACAAAGAAAACAAATAATAGAGACTAGAAATATGAAAGTGCAACAAAGACAAGATAATAACGAAGACAACATATGATGATACATTTTACAAGAAACATCTAAGTCCAGATAGTATATTTTACAAAAAATATCTAAATTCAGATAGTACATTCTACAAGAAACATCTAAGTCCAGATAGTACATTCAGATAATAACCAAGACTAGATAATAACCAACTCTACATAATAAGAAACATCTAAGTCCAGTTAGTACATTCAGATAATAACCAAGACTAGATAATAACCAACTCTACATAATAAAAAAATGAAAGTACGTCTCTCTCAATCATCTTCAGAATAATCATCTTGTTCGTCTTCCTCGACCTCATCTTCCTTCCCATCTTTACTTTCATCTTCGCCTTCGTCGCTTCGTCTTCCTCTTCGGATAATTCTACATCTTCTACATTATGTGTCGTGTAATGCGTAACTTCCGTGGAGTCCATATCAACAATATTGGTTACAAGAGGTAGCTCGTCCTCCTGATAAGCTTTTTCGTCAGCATCAAAAGTATCTCTAGCTTTAGTCTTGCATACTGCCCACCATTCAGACTTCGTTGCTCCCCGTCTCGGATAAGATGTGAAGTATACGAGCTGAGCTTGAGTTGCTAGGACAAATGGTTTGTAGCCTTGATATCTACGCTTGTAGTTTATATCCATAAGACCATGCTTGTCAATTTTCCAACCTTGATTTTCAGTCGGATCGAACCATTCACATTTGAACAACACGATCTTTGCAGGTTCTCTGCCATAATTATACGTCAACTCCACAATCTCTCGTAAGATGCCAAAGAAATCATTTCTTGGATCAACGTCTTTGTAGTTCGAAGATTTAATACACAAACAACTATTTTTCGTGGAATCAAGATCCAGGAAGCTGTCTCTGATCGGAGCATTTATTGACTTGAACCGAAAGCCATTGACACAGTAACTTGGCCATATTTTAACAAAAGTAATTGGTCCTTTGGCAAGAGTTCTAATTAATTCAATCTCGGATGAAATTAGACGATCGACCTGAATACCAAAGAAGAGATAGTAAGTTATTTATTATGCAGTTGCATTAAAAGAGGCCAGTAATTATCGGGCTGCTTACACATTCGCTCAACCAAGAAGGAAAATGACGTCTCATTTCTTGTTCTAATACTTCGTTTGTTATATAGGGTCTAACCGACCTCAACTCAGCATTATATGTGCTGAAAAACAACGAAGCAACCACCGATTAGTACAATAATATTAGCTTATACTATTACATTGAGATGACGTAAACTCATCATTAATTACTTACCCCTCTAGCTTCTCCACTTCATCCTTGTTGCAGTTGAGTAATACATACAACTGAGCAGCCCTTAGCTCTTCGTCATTCAAATATCTCTTCTTTATTTTCCCCGAAGGCTTTCCGGACGCATTGAATACTTTCAGTATTCCATCATTAGATTCCTGATAACCATCGTCATTTCTCGGATCCCTCGTTCTATTCGTAGCAATATGAGGTTTGAAATATGTCGAGCAGAAGTTTGTAATCTCCTCAAAAATATAGGCTTCACAAATAGAACCCTCGACCCGAGCCTTGTTTTTACCTTCCTCTTTAGGTGGTTCAAATGTCGCTCAAACGGGTACATCCACCGATAACCAACGGGTCCACCAACACGTGCCTCGTAGGAAAGATAAATTGACAAATGCTCTATGGAGTCGAAGAATCCAGGAGGAAATATCCTTCTCGAGCTTACACAGTTTTACCGCAATATCGTTCTTCTGCTTTTCTAGACGATCGACGAGCAACTTACTAGAACAAAGATCTATGAAGAATATGCTAAGCTCGGTCAACGGATCCCAAACAACCGGGGGTAAGAATTCCCGAAATGCAATCGAAATTAACCTCTCCATGAATACGTGACAATCATGGCTCTTCATCCCTGTCAGTTTCTTCTCCTTGAGGTCGACGCATCTTTTCAAGTTCGAAACATACCCGTCTTGAAATTTTAGACCTTGAATCCACCTACAAAGTCTCACTTTATCCTCCTTCTCCAGTGAGAAAATTGCCTTAGGCTACTTCAATTTCCCATTCCCGTCCTCTATCAAATGCAATGCAGGACGTCTACATATTTCTTCCAAGTCCAATCTAGCCTTTGGACTGTCTTTCGTCTTCTCCTTTACGTCTATTATAGTATTAATTATGTTATCAAACATATTCTTCTCGATATGTATGACATCAAGGTTATGTCTAATCAGATTGGTGCTCCAATATGGTAGATCCCAGAATATACTCCTCTTCGTTCAGTTATGAGTGCGACCAAATCCGTCACACTTGTAGCCCGTAGCAGGCTCTTCAATAGCTCTTGGTAAATCTTTTACCTCTTCCCATATCGTGTATCCGGGCCACCTTGGCGAAGGATTAGCCTTCTCCACAACGCCAGCACGAAAAGTATTCCTGTTCCTCCGGTACGGATGATCCTTCGACAGGAATTATTGATAACAATCGAAGAAGCACGATTTGCCTCCGTGTTTCAAACGGAAAGCCTTAGTGTGGTCCATGCAATACGGACATGAAAGACGACCATGCGTGCTCCATACAGATAACATACCATAGCCCAAAAAGTCGTTGATGGTCCACATAAGTGCTGCCCGTATCTAAAAATTTTGTTTTCTAGATACATCGTACATGTTGGAACCTACTTCCCACAGCTGATTCAACTCATCAATCAATGGCTGTAAATACACATCAATGTTCCTTTTCGGATTGTTCGAACCTGGAATAATAACGGTGAGGAACATATACGGAGTCTTCATGCATATCCAAGGCGGTAGATTGTACGGAGTGACGATCACAGGCCAACACGAATACTGCGATCCCAAAAGTCCGAATGGGGTAAAACCGTCAGAGCAGAGACCCAATCTGACATTACGCGGATCAGAAGCAAAATCTGGATACTCTCGATCAAACTGCTTCCATGCTTCTCCATCAGATGGGTGATCCAACACTCCTTCGGTCTGTTTCCGCTTATGCCAACTCATGTTTTCTGCAGTTTTCTTCACCTTAAACAACCGCTGCAACCGCGACGTCAATGGCAAGTAGTGCATCGAATCGGTAGGCTTCCTGGTACCGACAGACTTTTCTCTACCACTGCCCTTGTAGTGATCGACAACACAAAATCGGCAGGCATTTTCATCCTTGTCGTCTTTGTAGTACAATATGCACCCATTGTGACATGCATCGATTTTCTCGTATCCCATCCAGAGCGATCTCACCATCCTCTTAGACCGGTAGAAGTCTTTAGGCAACTTAGTACCCTCTGGCAATATTTCTATAAGCAACTCCATAAGACGGTTGTTGCAATCTTGCGACATGTTAAAATTGGACTTGATGCTCAACAATCTTGTAACCACCTCTAACGGTGAATGATCGTCACAACCAGGATATAATGGAATCCTTGCATTCTCCAACAACTCCATGAACTGTGTAGCATCGGCGTTCGATGCCTCCTCAGGTGCATCATGATCGTCCGGATCGAAACTAGGCTCCGCCGTATCAAAAATCATGTTCACCAACCGATCGTCGTAAGCAGCGTTGTTGTGGACATCCACATAAGGCTCATACTCCGATGCTAAAGACACAAGTAATCCGTGCGCGCTCCACTGATAGTAATTCGGCATGAAACCCTTCGAGTATAAATGATACGTGACTTCCACTTCTGGATGATATTTTAAGTTGCGATATCTCATACACGGATACTTAATTTTGGTACCGTCCATGTACTGAGGGAACGCCTTGGCAAACTGCAGGAACTGCTGTACACCCTCTATGAATTCATCCTGCACACCGCACATGTCATCAGGATGACGGTTGTACATCCACGAACGATTCCGTAAGTAGTAATTCATATCCATATCCAATTGAGGATAATTCTGTAAGATAGATACATGCACATTGCAGTCAGTGAATGAATGTTAAGGCAGTTTAGATATGGGTGCGCAACATAAAATGTTCATTTATTCCACATTTTACAAACAAAGAATTTGAAGGAAGAAACAAAAACAACTGTGTTGGGACTAAAACAACTGTCTTGTGTCAAAGTATCGTATCCGATAGACCGATACTAATTCGATGCGGTCGATACTAAGTACATACAGTCGAGGTATAATTGTACTTGTAGGAGTACACGACACTAAGTACATACGGCCGATACTAATCCGATACGGTCGATACTAATCCGATACCGATTCTGATACTCATCCCAACTGTCCAATATCGACCCTTTGGGTCTACAAGAGTTACTTCACCAAGTTTGTCAAGAAAGATAAAACTTTTTAAATTAATATCCAATATTGACCCTTTGGCCTGTGCTTGAGCAGTATCCTAACTCAAACTATCTATCCTAACTAATAAATTAATATCCTACTTTAATATCTACTAACTCTCATATTCCTTCTAACATAAACTAATATCCTAATCTAAACTAACCCTTTAACTGAAACTAATATCTAAACAATGCTAATCATGAACTAACACCCTAACCTAGAAGTCCATACTGCTCAAGCACAGGCCAAAGACCAAGTTATAAGGCAAAATGCAGGCAACTGCCTGTAGCTACAAGGCAAAACCAAATGTTGACGGTATATATACCGTCAACATTTAAAAAGTTTACTTTTCTTGACAAAATGGGTGAAGTAACTCTTATAGACCGAAAGGATACTCTATACACTCTATGTAATACGATATACCAATCATACCTACACTTCTAGGATACTCTATACACTATAGGTACTACGATATACCAATCATACCTACACTTCAAGTCAAGGACTGCTCAATCACTAGATGTGCAATGTAGACTATCAACGAAGAATAATTTAATTAAAAGTCGAGCAAAGAGGAGAATGGGGAGAAGGAATGAGTGGCATATTCCTCCTATAGCACTCTGACCTAGTGCAAGTAGATTAGTTTTAAGTGTATACCATCAACTTGAGAACGGGTCGTCGAGGGGGCAGGGGGTCGCCGGTGGGGAGCTGGAACCTTTTCTATAACAATAGTAACTATAAACTCCACTTCTACCTATTCAATGAGTCTACCAACTAAGTACTGCAAGAACCTGGTCTATAACAACAGTAACTATATAATACTTCAATGGCCCAACAATTTAGCCCAAAACAGACCTATATCAAATAATGAACCCAAGTCCTGACTCAATTTAAAGTCAATTTCAAACCATCATTCTAATGGCTATGAACATCACCCTAAGTGAACCCCCAATTCAAACATTTCCTATGAACGGCTATTAACAGTACCACTATTTAATTTCTACAATAATATTGAACCAGTCCACATTCAAATTAGTATAATACCAAATAATAAGACATAAATATAATAATTAGATATATCAAATACACTAGATAACAAAATAAATATCAAAGCAAACAATACTAAATATCGAAATATTCACAGTGACGTGTCCGAAATAGGTTTTATGTCAAAGTGTGTTCTGTGTCAAAGTGTGTATGTGTCAAAGTGTTGTATCCTGTGTCACAGTATCATGTCCGAAATAGGTTTAGGGTTTACCTAGTTGGGGTCGGAGGAGCGGGTCGTCGAGGGGGGCAGGGGTCGCCGGTGGGGAGCTGGAGATGGAGGGAAGCGGTCGTCGAGGGTGAGCAGGGTCGACGAGGGATAGCTGGGTCGCCGAGGGGGTCGCGGAGGGTCGGGGGCCGAGGGGGAGCAGGGTCGCCGAACGGGGTCGCGGAGGATCGGGGGCCGAGGGGGGAGGGTCGCCGAGGGGGGAGGGGGTCGCCGGAGGCCGGGAGGGAGGGTCGCCGAGGGGGAGCGCACGGGTGAGGGAAAAATTCGATCGAAATAAATGGAGGGGGGGAATGAAAACTCTAGTGCCCTATATTTTCATTTTAACGACGTCGTAACTATACGTCGATAAACGTCGCTAATATTAGTGATATTAGCAACGTTACACTAGTTACGTCGGTAAACGTCGCTAATATTAGTGATATTAGCGACGTTCACCGACTTATCCGTGACGTATCTTTTTTTATAAAAAAACAAGTCGCAAAACGTCGCTGATCGTCGATAATAGTGACGAATTGCGACGTTTATGAAATATGTCACTAATTCCTTAAAAGGTAGCGACGTTTTACTAAAACGTCGCAAATTGCGTCGCTAATATGACTTATTCTAGTAGTAATTTGAGTCGAGTATTGTGTTCACTATATCAATGAGTCAAGTTGAAAGCGTGCACGATCAGAAGACAATGTTTGAGCCTAAGATTTGGCTGCAACAAAGATATCGTGCTTCGACATGAGATGTAGCGTCAAGTCTTAAGTTGTCGGCATATAACTTGCATAAGTTGGTTTGAGTCATTGGAGTTTAAGTAGGAAACCACCGCAAGGCAAAGTTGGTTGAGTGACACTAAGTTCACAAGTCTCGATTGGGTCAGTTGGTGATCAAAGTAGCAAGGGCCGTGAGACGGCGATATGGTTAAGTCACACTGAGTTGCGAGGCACGGCACAAAGGATTTGTAGCACGGTCATAAGAAAATTTGGATACTGTCACGTAGTTGCGTCTCTGAATTTGGTCGAAAGGCAAGCATGACTTGATAGGTTAACGTTGTTGAGTTGACGTTGTTGTTGCAAGCACGGGATGGTCTAGAGATAGAAAATAAGCCAAGGCGTCGGTCCTAAAATAATCCTAAGGCAAGAGTAGAAAGACAATCAAAAGGGTTATGTTGCACAAAGTAATTGAACGTGTCGGTTTTGTATGGGTGGGCGAGGAGCTCATTCCACCAGTACAATTGAGTACTGACACCCACATAGTTTTCATGTGTAGGCACAGGTAGAAGCTCGTGGCGCGGAGCTCGCTTGGATGCATCGAGGCACAGAGTTCCTTAGAGATTCGAAGCGTGCGGCCGCATGGAGTCAAGACTTATATGAGACATAATGTATGGACGTCGCCTTCCTAAGCATCTGCTGGCTCAAGACTTGTATTGAGAGATGAGAAAGAGCTAAGTGACTTATAATGTGAGAAGAGTGAGCTTAAGTGACTTGTAATCTTGGCCTTGCGCCCTATTGTAATCTTTGTTCCAATATCAATAAAAATGTATCTTTTGAATGACTTCTGTTTTTGTTCTAAATTTTGCTGGCATATTCAATGTCTCTGGTTGGGACTTCTGTGCGACGACCCCGTCGCAGCAGCTAAAATCGACCGTTATGGAACCCACCTTATACGAGCGCAATCTAGGCTCGTGCAGCATCACGTCTTAGCGAGGATGATCGCTCCTACGGGAGCGGGGGCAGGTTGGGATGGTCGTACGAGACTGTTGTCAAGGGGGCAGCAGCCACGAGCTGCTGCAACAGCAGCCACCCTCTACGATGGTCGGGGCCGGGCTGGCCTGGGAAGCGCACGACGGTGGCGGCCAGTCGAGGCAGCAAGAAGGGGCTCCATGCATGCTGCAGTTCAAGCAGTAGCTGCCCGTGTAGCAGTAGCAAATCTAGGGATAACGAGGAAGAAGATGAAGTGGGAGGAGGAGGTGAAGAAAAATAAATGATGAGGATGTTGTCTACTAGGGTTTTCTTCATGTAGGTGAGAGGAAGAAAGAGAGTAGAGAAGAAAATGAGGAAAGAATGGTAGGGGCTAACGGTCGGCTATAGTGTGTGTGTGAGTGTGTTTAAAATGAGAGTGAGGAAATAAGGAATATTTTTAATGAAGGAGAGAGAAAAAGAGTGTGGCGATTAGGGCCGACTACTCCTAGGAGTGTGTGTAGGTTTTCATGAAGAGATAAGTGGTTAGAATAACTAGGAGTTTGAATAAAAGGCTAGGATTGAGTGTATGCTAGGTTAGGTCATATTTTAGGAATTTGATCAATGGAGTTGTCCATTGAATATTTTGAGTGGGTACACTAGGTGTTTAGTATTTTGTAGAGGGAAAATTTGTGTGGGGTGTTTGGTGTGTGTGATGAGCGGTCACATGCACTTGGATTGGGTGGTTTGTGTTAGATTGGGCTAGGTTTGGGCTTAGTGCAATCATGACCACAATTTAAGCCATTTATGATCATTGATAAAATAATAGCATGTGAGAGCTCAATTGGATGGCACACAAGTGACATGTGCGTAGTAGAAAACTATATACTGGGTTGATTATGTTGTATCGATGTTGAGCCCCAAAATTAAATTTTAAATTTGGTCAAGTTTTATACTGGATGGTCAAATAGCCTAAATTGACCAGAAAGTTGTGCGATGTAAATAGAGTACAAGGGAAAAAGTTTGAATGGGACATGATAGATCAAAATGAAGGTAATCTTATCTACTATAAAACTCATGAAGGAAGTTTCTAGAGATTGACATCCCTAGTGCTCCAAAAATCAAAGTCCCAAAAAGATACGTTTAATATCAAACAATTTATAATAAATATTTATCAAAAATAATTCATTAAAAAAAATTCAAATGAATGCCTAAAATCTAGGGGGCTTACATGTATCGAGAGAGGGAGAAAGGGGGTGTGTGTGTGTATGTATGTGTGTGTGTGTGTGTATGTGTTTGTAATCAAGTTATTCTTTGGCTTCAGGTCGTTGTAATTCTGCTGCAATATTATCAATAAAGAGATTCATTTTTGTATATCTTTGTGTATCGACTCTTAAATTTATTTTCGATGCAATGCCTTACCTTTGAGATTGTTCTATCGGTCACGTTTTTGGTGCTTGCCTTGTACAAGTACAATTTAGGCTTGTAAGACATCACATCTAGTGGCGACTTTCGGTCCGACGGGATTAGGATGTGACATAATAATATCATAGCACAACTTTACATCCTTAGACCATCAATTGATTTTCTTCTACTCTGAGTTACTTTTGTAATCCAAGTCTTCTACTCTCCTCGGTGTTCTGTTGGGTGTTCCATACAATAAGTTCATATATGTTATGATCTCATGTAGATATTTTGTTGATCAGGGATAGCTTCGAAGAGCGCATTATATGCTTTGAACTGGGAGTTTTGATATTTGGAATGAGGATAAGTTGGATTTGGTTATATTGGATGTTGGATGAGCATCATGCTACCAGTGGATGCAATGTTGTGAGTTATTGAATTGTTATCTCACATGAAGGAAATGTGTCTAGATTTCAGGGATTGTGAATGAGTTGAGTTGTTCAATTAGAATGGAGTTAGTTGGATTTCAAGTGACTGTCGAGTGCCAAATAACCCCAAGTTATTTTAAATAAAACAGATTTAGGCAGGAATGAAGTGAACCACTGATAGTGAACCACTGATACACCTTGATATCAAAAATTATTTAAAATATTGATATTGGTCGACAAAGTCATCATAAAATTATAAATAAATTATAGAAATGAAGTGAACGAGAATAACATATCAAGTTGTGCTTAGGATACTATGCATGATAACTAGATAGGAGATTGACAATGGCTAGTGGAAGTCCTTAGTATTGTCAAGTTAGTTACTTATTAATTAATCCAAAACATTATATGGCCATGTTATGTCTTAGGACATGTATCAGCCAAATCGAATAGTCTGGAGCTTTTTCATTAACATATATGTGAAGAGGGTATATAATAGATGTGGTTGTAGATAGGGATAATGGTAGCCATATTTGATTTTATTCAAACTACAACAATTGTCAATTTAAACAAGAATTGTTAGGCCTATTCCAAGGAGTGATTGTACGCACTTCTCTACCCTAATATATTTTTGGTTAGTAATCAGCAGTCGCGTAGGACAAGATACGATGAAAATATAAAATACGTGTGTTGTAGTGATGTTTGTGCCTTTAAAAATTCGATCACTTACTATTCTAGCATTCCAAATTAGTAGTAGTAAGAGGAATGAAAAAAAAACATTGGCATTTGTGCCTAACCAACTACTAGCATTTGGCCATACACAACTAAAAATTGGTATTTAATTCAGTGTAATACATGTTCCAACCAATGGAAGTAGAGAATGAATAGTTGGAAATAAAAATCATACACGACATAGGCTTACTAAATCCTAAGGCGATTATGAAGCAATTCCCAGCGGGGTATCGTTAAATACACCTCTACTTTTATTCACTTTACCTTCTCTGTTAACTTTGTTAAGTTTATCTTATAAATTTTTTCAGTTCACCTTCCTTCTTTTTACCAATATATTACTTAATTTCTTAAATCAATTAAATTTTTTTAATTACATATTAGATTTTTTTTTTATCTTTGTCACATTTGTCGATGATATTTCTATAATTTTCAACTTCAAAATCTTCTAATAGCCATTGCTCGTCTTCTTCGAGATTGTCGTTTATCTTCACTGTGGATAACGTTTTGACATTTTGTTTATTAAGAGAAGGTTTATAAATTTTTTTTTGGTTTAAGGAAGAAAGACTGTAAATTGTTTAGTCCTCTCAAAAAGGGAAAATCAATTACATATTTAATCAAAAATAAAAAAATAGCTGTAGTTTTTTGTCTCTAAAATTTAGTTGCGGAAGAGAGTATTGAGAAAAATAAAATTGGTCAAACGTCCTGCAAATAAAGATGAGGGTAAAGAGAATAAAAATGAGAGTGCGTTTAATAACATTCTTTCAGAGCGAGATGTCGTCATAATGCGCTATAATTGCGACTACCGGTCACCTCCATATTGTTATATATGCCAAACGAGTAGTGGCATGCATGTCCGTGGACATCATTAGCCCAGACCCAACTATCATCGTAAGGCATTATTTGGATGTCTATATTGATGATTTTGCTAACAAAATATCAGGGAGAAAGATATGGTTAAGGGGTTATTTGGTACGCGAAATATTGTCCAAAATTAATTTCTTATAACTAAAATTTCTAAAAGAAAAGTTATATTTGGTGAACATAGAAATATTTTCAAGAAATAAAAAAATAAAAAACTGAATTTTTGAAAAAAATAAGAAAGTGAAAAAACCAAAAAAAATAAAGTTAATTCTTGAAAAACTGAAAAAAAAAGAAACATTCTTAAAAATGAAAAAGACAAAAAAATCATTAAAAAAAAAGAAAAAAAAATTGAACAACCCAAAAAAACAAAAAAACAAAAAACAAAAGACGAAAGACGAAAAACAAAACATTAAAACTAATAAAAAGATAAAAAAAATCAAGAAAAAGAAAATAAATAAATAAAGGGGATATAGAAAAAAGAAGAAGGAAAAAACAACAAAATAATTACCCGGCCAAAAAAATAAATAACTCTAGATATTGTTAGGGGATATACATGTTTTCTAGAAAAATTGTTTATCCGGATATTCGCATATTCTGAAATAAATTTTTATAAACTAAACCAAACATGGAATATATTTTTTACCCTAAATTGGTCCGAAAAAAAAAAGAAAAAAATTGTACCATAACTGCATCACAAAATTAGCCTTTAAAAAGTTATTTCTTTCTTGTGTTTGTATACGAAAGAAAGAAAGAAAAATGATCATCAAAGAAAAAATACTGGACAAAATGGTTCTCCCGCCACCTTCTCACCCTAAGAATTCAATTTATCTTCACAATTCTTTTCAAATACAGGAAAAAAATAATTTATAGAAATTATAATTTTCCAATGGAACAAAGAATTGATTTTCTTGAACCAAGCTAGAAGAGTATTAACCTTCCAGTTTTTTTCCTCATAGAAGATCAACAACTTTAGAGTAAGGGGTAACCTTGAAGGTAAGTTTGATGATCTGGGGAAGATGGAGAATCCATTTATAAGTCAAACATGTCAATGTTGTAAGAAAAGAGCCTCAGGTGAGGGGGAGATCTGCAAAATAACCTCCAAAGACCAAGAATATTTAGATTGTTTTTTGTTTGACCAGTAGTTAATATTGTCATATTTTGTTTTAACAATTTTGTTCTAGATGGGAGTCATCATGGCTGTTGTTGAGGTACGATTGGACACCATTTAGCTTAAAGGACAATTTTGGTGATGGACATATCTTTAATCTCAAGACCACATTTGCTTTTGGGGAGAGTGAGGGTGTCCCAAGATCCAGTATATTATTTGGATCGGAGGCGTCGATATCGTGTTTCGATATCACGTGTCTGAAATTAATCGCAGTAAAAGCTAGGTCAATCCACTTGAGATAACCAACCACCCGTCTAATGCAAGCACCTAGACAGAAAAAACACAATATATGTTCGTGATTACATCACTTGACCTTTATAACTTCAAGTAAAATTACAAGATTGAATAAACAATGCTGAATCATTTGTCCAAAGATTCAACCCTCACACCAAACTCAAGTAGAAAAGAAAAGAAAATTGCATCTTGAAATCACTCACCATACCCGTATGCCTCACCACTGCCACTCGTCTAGGGATGTAGTGGTAATGGTGAGGCATGCATTCGATATATATATATATATATATATATATATATATATATATATATATATATATATATATATATATATTGAAGAAAGGGATTTTATTCTTCCCCCCCTGCTCTCCTCCGATGCCTGCATGATCCCTCCCTCCCTCGCGCGCTACCGGCGGTGAGGCCGAGCATCCCCGGCCGCTCGTCGCTGCCCTCCCCGCACCGCGGCGAGCCTCGCCTCTCCCGGCCGTTACCCGAATGGACGCACGCTCACCTCTCCCTGGTTGGACTCGCCCCCATCGGTGTGCACCCCAAGCTCCGCTGGCCCCTCCTCCCTTCCACCCTCGGCTCGAATGCGGCGGACGAGAGTGAGACGACTAACCTTTGCCAGCCTACGAAGCCTGGCAGATGCTGCCGGGAACCCCCGCGCTTGGCCCCTCCGCTCCGTTGGCCGCGGTCACCCTCGGCGCTGCCCCTCCCCACCAGCGGCATGATGCGCCGTCGTCTTGCCCGGCCGCAGCTGGCCCCTACGTCTGGGGTATCGATACAACCCAACCCACAGTTCCCGCCTGCAGCCCTTTTTGAAATTCGAATCTCCCATGCTCACCCGTGGTGGTGGGAGCTTGCGCGCATGCCCCTTACGTTCTCAAAGAGGGTATGCGCCCCGTGGCTTGGCTTCTCGGGAGCCTATGTGCCTTCTGTGGACGCAAGCCTTTGCCGCAGGTCGCTATGCGCCCATGTCTGGCTTATGCGCCCACCCCCCGCGACGCTTCTGGCATATGCGCTCGCCTCCCCGCGTATGCCTCTCCGTCCGGCCAAGGGGGAACTCCCCCTCAGGACCTCGTGCCCTCTGTAGGCGGTTATGCGCCCACTTCCATAGGTCATGCGCCATCTTCCTCTCACGCATGCGCCCAAGGTCATCCACTAGGTTCCTCCTCCTCCACTCAAGGCGACCCCCGTTCGTCTGTAGCCGTCGGAGCTGGGGCTAGCTGCTCGGCACCTTCCATGCCCCTCTCCACACCCTTGCGCTCGGTTTCGTCGCCCTCGACGAGCGGTGCTTCGGTCGTTCCCCCTGTCCCAGACCACTCCCCCCTCACAGCCGAGATAGACCCCCCTCTCTCGCTGCGACCCCCCCATCGGCCCCTCCTTCGCAAAGATCCTGCGTCCGGACCGTGGGACAGTCCGTCCTCTCCCGACTGAGAATATCGAGCTCCTAGACATCGAGTTTCCGTCCACTAGCGACGGACATCCTCTACGTGTTCCTTTCTCCTCTGAAGAGATTTCCTCCCTCTCTTCCACCTTTGCGAAGACGTTCGTGCTAAAGTTCTCCATGGGGTGTTCGAAGATCGACAAAGCTCGAGAAGCTATCACCGGTTGGGGCCTCTCAGCAGTTTACAGGGTCGCGCCCTTGGATCCCAAGCACATGTTCCTTCACCTTTCATCCGACTCTGACTACATTAAAGTCTGGACGAAAGGCACCTTCCGCATTGACGGCCATGGCGTCAAAATCATCAAATGGTCCCCCGGCTTCAACTCCAAAGTCAACTCTCCGATTATCTCAGCGTGGATCACCCTCCCCAACCTTTCCCTTGTCTGCTTCGCCCCGACCGCACTCAAGAGGATCGCCAGCTCCTTCGGGACTCTCGTAGCTATTATTGAAGAAACCCGCAACCTCTCCAAGGGTAACTACGCGAAGATTTATGTGGAACACGATCTGTCCACTGACCCTCCTGCCCAAATTCAGCTTGAGCTCGGGGGACAGACGATCTACTAGACGCTGGCATATGACAACAATATTATTTTCTCAAGCACTGTCAGTTGAAAGGCCACTCCACACAGTACTGCTTTAGAGCACACCCGGAGCTCAAGAAAAAAGCACCAAGAAAGTCGTAACTCTCGAAGGTGGACCAAACTACCCACAAAGGTCCAATTCTCCCCCTCCCTAACTCTCATACCTACTTCGAGGGCATCGCACTCCTCCTAGTCCTGGCGATCACCCCCGTCAAGCACGGCTATTATCACCTACAAGTCCCCAGACATCCTCCTCAACAACAAGTTCGACACCCTCTCAACTATCTCACCTGAAGACAACCAGGTGAATCCTCCCCTCCCACAGAGTGCGAGAAGATCGCTACAGACTCCAAGATAGCCGAAGATCTTTCTAGCAGCGATCGGAAGCCGCAGCAGATTCCGGTAACCCATTCGAGCGTGGCAGTCTCACCCATCAACTCCAGCAACCCCATCATAGGTGACCTGACCATCTTTGGCCCAACAACGATAAGTAGGTTCAAGTAAGCCAAGGAAGTAAGGTTCCTGGACCCCCACAACCCACTTTGTGTGCTCGTAGATACAAAGGAAGAGGCGGTCTCCCCCCCGCCAGAAAAAAACAGAAATCGGAGCACAGAGCTCGACAGATGCGACGGAAGATCCCACCGTCGCGACCCGAAGAACCCCCAAAAAATCTCACCGTAAGAAGAAAAAACTCAACCAAGAGCCAATGGTCATGACCACATGGTCAGCCGCGAAACTCAACAACCCCCCTATCCCCATCCCAATGATTAACATCCTCGCATGGAATGTGAGAGGGCTGTTTAATAAACCTACACAGAGGAGAATCAAAAGCCTCAAGAAAATCTACCGGATTGACATCTTAATTATCATCAAACCCAAAATCCCTCAAAAAAGACTCAAATCTATCCAGCTCCAGCTCGGCTTCCCGTCCGGTGTTGCCGGGTGTAATGACATCTGGAACCTCTTCGCTGCCGGGATCCAGTTTGGAACCATCCATGATTCTAGTCAGGCACTCTCCTGTAGGGTGGAACACCCCACTCTCAGGTCCCGCCGCCTGCTATCCGCTGTCCACGGTAGCTGCGATATTTCATAGTACAAGCTTCTATGGGACACTCGGCTGGACACCCATCTTCAACTCATCAATCACCCATGGATATGCATTGGTGATTTTAACACGATCACGTGCAGAGAAGAGAAGTCCGAAGGTCGCCCGCCCCCCCAGTCGGCTGTGAACGCTTCAACAACTTTATCTTTAATGCCCACATGATACCCCTCCCCTTCTCTGGTAACGCTTTCACCTGGTATAACATGCAGGAAGGCGATCACCGACAATACTCCTGCCTGGACCGAGCCTTGGTCAACAGTAGCTGGTCTGACATGGGTCTCATCTCCAATCTCTCCCACCTGAACACCACCAAGTCGGACCATTCCCCTCTCCTAATTGAGATTAACAGCAATTCCAACCGCATCAAAAAAGCTTTCAGATTCTTGGACTTCTGGAAATATCACCCTCAATTTCGAAACATAGTGGCCTCTGCCTGGAGATCCATTAATGATCCCGACCCCCTCATTCGAGTGGCAGCCAAACTCAAAGCTACCAGAGGAGCCTTATCGTCTTGGAGCAAGAGCACTTTCGACAAGATTTTCCAGGCCATCAGAGAGGCGGAAGACGACGTCACCCGCACTGAGGCTCGGTACGCTACTGACATATTGTCGAAAACCCAAGCGTCGCTCAACCTCTCCAGAGCGCTCCTCAAATCGCGACTGAAGGTGGAGATAGAATTCTGGAAGAAGAAAGCCAGACTGTCCTGGGACGCCGAAGGAGACAAGAATTCTAGCTTCTTTTATTCCTGTGTCAATGGCCGTAGACAACAGCTCCATCTACACCAAATCTTCGACGATAACGGCTTGGTCCTCAAAGATCAACGTGGCATTCAAGCAGCCGCGGCGAACTTCTATTCCAAACTTTTTGCCAAAGAAGTCATCGTCAAGGATGTTGATCTCCTTGCCAACATCTCCAGCTTGATCAACGATAGTGAGAACGGACAGCTTCTAACCCCCTTCCGTGGAGGAAGTCTAGTCCGCAGTCTGGGCACTCGATGAACATAGTGCTCCTGGGCCTAATGGTTTCTCCGGCGTCTTCTTCCGATCCTATTGGGATATCATCGAATCCGACTTTCACGAGGCCGTGCTCGCCTTTTTCCGGGGGAGAGGTACCCCAAATCCATCTCATGCGTCAACCTCATCCTCATACCCAAAAAAGACAACCCGGAGACCTTCAGAGACTTCCGTCCTATCAGCTTATGTACCTTCACCAATAAAATCATATCAAAGATCATTGCTAGCCGCATGTCCACTTTCCTTGCCAAGATTATCTCCGAGAAACAAAGCGGCTTTGTCACTGGGCGGAACATCACTGACAACATCCTCCTTGCTCAAGAAATGATCACATGCATAAAATTCTCCTCTAGAGGCAGAAATGTCGCCATCAAACTGGACATAGAGAAAGCCTATGACCGTCTAGACTGGCAATTCATGATCTGGGTGTTCAGGGCCTTCGAATTCTCAGAGCCTTGGATCGACATCATCTTCCTCTCCATTAGCAACTCTTGGTTCTCCACAGTCATCAACGGGCAAGCGGAGGGCTTCTTCAACTCCAGTCGCCGTGTCAGACAGGGAGACCCTCTATCCTCCACCATCTTCATCATTGCGGCCGAGGCGCTTAGCAGAAACCTCAACTATATGACGAACACGCTCGGTTTCCACCACTTTCATACCACCACCGGATGTCCACTAATCACTCACCTTGCCTACGCCGATGACATCCTTATCTTCTCCTCTGGAGACATCGGATCCGTGGAGGTAGTCCATAGAACGCTAGAGAGATACACCAGATGCTCGAGCCAACGAGTCAACACCTCCAAAAGTGTCATTTACACCCACTACAAAGCCGACAGGAGCCATTCGGCTACTCTCTCCAACCTGACCTCCTTTTCTATCGCATACCCGTCGTTCAACTACTTAGGGTGCCCGCTAGTGTACGAGAAATCTAGTTCAGGTATCTTCGACGGCATTGTGAGCAGGATCAGAAAAAAGATCGAGGGTTGGCATAACGCAACCCTATCACCGGGTGGGAAGATGATCCTCATCAAGGACATCCTCTCCTCCATCCCCATCTACACCTTGGAAGTTTGCTCCCCCCTAAGAAGGTGCTTTACTCATTGGAGTCCCTCTTCTCCAACTTCTTTTGGGGACACAATGAAGGCAAAGACAAGCACCACTAGGCCAGTTGGGACTCAATGCCAAGTCGACCGACGAGGGAGGGCTGGATTCAGTCGATTACATCACATCGTTGACGCCTACTCCATGAAGCTGTGGTGGAAGCTAGGCTCGGGTAACTCACTCTGGAATCATTTTATGAAGGCCAGATACTACCGATACTCCTACCCTACGATTGCTGTTGCCAATACCAGATCCTTCGCGACCTGGCGACGCATCCTTCACGGCCGTCTCCTCGCAGAACTCCTCATCCGCCTGCAGTTCGGCAACGGAGGATCGTCGATGCGCCATGAACGATGGCTTGGGGATGTCATCCTTCAGTCAAACTTGAGCTCCCCCCAACTGCACGATCGGCGACCTTTGGGACAACGACTCTGGCTGGAGATGGGACAGGGTGACCGACTGGCTTGGGCCGGAGGCAGCCAATGGTCTTGCTGTCGTAGATGTGCGACTCAGTGACGACCCGGACACCCTGAGGTGGTCCCCCACTTTTGGAGGAATATTCTTGCTGGCTTCCGCCAGGATCGTAGCCAGAGGCATCGACAATCTGGCCCCACTCACCGCCACCTTCTGGCAGTCTTGCATCCCCAACAAATGGTTAGTTCTCATCTTGAGAGCGCAACGCCGAAAGCTCCCCACCGACGACTCTCTTACCGCTATTGGCTTCAGCCTTGCTTCGCGCTGCCACTGCTGCACATCTCATAAGTCCGAAACAGTGAAACACGTCCTACTTTTCAGGGAACTCGCTTTGCAGATCTGGACTAGCCATTCAAGAAAATACAGACAAGCTCATCCGGCCGGCGGTTTCAACGACGTCCTAGCAAATTGGGGTCGATCTCACGGGCATCAGATCATCGCAGCCGCTGGTATTTGGGTCCTTTGGAAGAACCGAAACAAATTCAGGTGCGAAGGGCGACCATACAACTCCAACTCGATGATCAGGGAGGTCCTCAGGCAGATCTCCAAAATCAGCAAGCATTGCCACCACCCCTCGGGTAGCTCATTGCAGGCGCTTTCCTAACCCCAGGGCTGGCTCCGTGAGCGTGTATGGCTCCTGGCCTCTTTTCCTTTTTAATTTTTGTTGTCTTTTGGCGCTTTGCGCGCTTACTTGTATAGGCTTCGACATTTTGCGCCTGATACATCAATAAAGCTCGTATGTTCCCGATATATATATATATATTTTTTTTATGTTCCCGATATATATATATATATATATATATATATATATATATATATATATATATATATATATATATATATATATATATATATATATGTCCAAAAAAAAATTGTAATTAGTTTTCGGAATCGCTCCCATTGGGATTTGAACTCCTGACCACTCCGGCCGCATGCCTCACCACTAACACTAGGCTAGGGGTCATTGGCATATATATATATATATATATATATATATATATATATATATATATATATATATATATATATATATATTGTTTAAGTCATCTAACCTTATCCATTGATTTGAATGGTTCAAATCAACGGTTAAGATTAGATGACTTAAACAACATCCAACGGATGCCTCATATATATATATATATATATATATATATATATATATATATATATATATATATATATATATTTATATATACATACATATACATATATATTTTTTTTTTTTTTTTACATAAATATATATATATATATATATATATATATATATATATATATATATATATATATATATATATATATATATATATATATATATATGTCCAAAAAAAAAATATATGTCCAAAACAAAAATAAAATAAAATAAAAAATATATATATATATATATATATATATATATATATATATATATATATATATATATATATATATATATATATATATATATATATATATATATGTCCAAGGTCCCTAGCCCAAGTGGTTAGGGAGGGGGCTCACTTAGGGGAGGTCCGAAGTTCGAGCCCTCCCCTGGGTACGAGATGTCTGGGTGGCCGTGGGGCGGTCACGATCCAGAGCTGGGGCCCACAAGAAATGGACACCAATATATATATATATATATATATATATATATATATATATATATATATATATATATATATATATATATATATACCAAAACTCCCCAATTTTATTCATATCAAGGCACAAAATGCCGAAGCCTTTACAAGTATGCGCAAAAGAAAGACATGAGAAAGGACGACAAAAAAAGTCAGCTACCCGCTGCGCGATCTAGAAGAGCAAGGACTGCCAGAAGTCCTTAAGGCCGTGTTTGCAGTGTCTGCTAACTTGGTGAATCTGTCGGAGAGCCTCCCGAATGAGTTGATTGGATGAATATTGGTGTCCCTCGTATCTAAATTTTTTGCGGTTATTCCAGATGACCCATGTGATGGCGGCTGCAACGATCTGGTGGTCGTGCGAGGCATTACTCCAAGTGACAAGAAGACGTTGAAGCTCCCACTGGCCTGGTCTTGTTTGCAATGATGAAAAAGGGCGGTCCAAACCCTTGCAGGCCATTCTCCGGAGTGAAAAATATGGTTGACCATTTTCGATTGCCTCGTCGTGCAGCAATGGCACACAGAAGCTAAACTGAAACCGATGGTGCTGAAAACATCTTCTGTGGGGAGCTTCTTACGAAATGCTCACCACATCAAAAAGGATCATTTTTTGGGGATGCAAGACTTCCAGAAAGAGCATGTGATAGGGGAAGGCGCTCCAATGCCACGAACAACACTTCTGGCCGATGCTACCGAGAAGGATCCGTTGGTTGAGATAGACTACTTCCGAACGTCAGGTTCCATTATGATCTTCAGTCCTGCGTCGAGGAGCAAGGCATCGGCCTCGTCCCCAATCCATTCTCGAACCCTATCCCAGTTCCAGTCGCCCGAGGAATCCCACATGTCACTGATCAAATTGTTCGGGGGAGCATCCCGGAGCTGGAGAAGGAGATCTTCCCCAGACCAACGTTCGAAGAATAGAGAAGAATCGCCCGACCCCAACTGAAGCCGGATAAGAGGTTCAACAAGGCTCCTACCATGTAGGATGCGACGCTATGATACGGAGGATCTGCAGTTAGAGTCAGCGTTGGATGGATGAATATGTTTGAAATATCTGGCCTTCATAAACTGTGCCCAGATATTCTGGCTCACTCGAAGCTTCCACCACAACTTCATTAAAAAATCATCCATGATATGTGACAGCCTACAAAAACTAAGACCTCCCTTATCGATAGGTCTAACCATGGAGTCCCAGCTAGCCCAATGGTATTTGTCCTTGCCATCGTAGTGACCCCAGAAGAAGTTGGCGAAGAGGTTTACAATGGTAGTGAGCACCTTCTAAGGAGGGAACAGGCAGCTAACGTGTAATATGGGGATAGAGGAGAGGACATGCTGAATCAAAATCATCTTTTCGCCAGGTGATAAAGTTGCGTTGTGCCATTCCTCAAGTTTTTTTCTTCTAAATTTTCCCCTCCAGCCCTTCGAAGATGCCCGCGTTAGTTCTGCCGTACACCAACGGGCACCCCAAGTAGTGGAAAGATGGGTACGTAATAGTAAAGGAAGTAATATTGGTAAGAGTAGAGGAGTGGTCTCTTTTCGTGTTGTGGTGTACGTAGATGATACTCTTGCTGGGGTTGACACGCTGACCAGAGCAATTGGCGTATCTCTGCAGCGTATTATGGACCACTTCCACAGAGCCAACGTCGCCAGAGGAGAAAATAAGGATATCGTCAGCATACGCCAGATGGGTCATGATCGGACAACCACTAGTGATATGAAAGTGCTAGAAATACGGGGCACCCACCATTTTGTTCAGATTTTTTGCTTAGTGCTTCTACGGTGATGATAAAGATGGTAGACGATAAAGGATCTCCATGTCTGACATCGTGGCTAGATTTGAAAAAACCATCAGCTTGGCCGTTAATAACCGTGGAGAACCACGAATTTCTGATCGATCTCCCAATGATGTTGGTCCAGGTTTTCGAGAACCTGAAAGCCCTGAAAACCCAAATCATGAATTGCCAGTCCATCATGTCATACGTCTTCTCCATGTCTAGTTTGATAGCAATGTTCCCTCCCCTAGATGATAATTTCATGCATGTTATCATTTCCTGGGCCATTAGTATGTTTTCGAAGATGTTCCGGTCGCGAACAAAGCCACTCTGCTCTTCAGAAATAATCCTGGGAAGGATCCCGATCATACGGTTGGCAATAATCTTGGAGATAATTTTGTTAGTGAAGGTGCATAGGCTTATAGGGCGAAAGTCTTTGAAGGTCTCCGAGTTTCCCTGTTTGGGGATAAGAATTAGGTTAGCGCAGGAAATCAATCTGGGGTACGTGGCTTCTTGGATAAAAACGGTGACCGCCTCATGGATATCCGACTTGATGATGTCCCAGCACGCTCTAAAGAATATGCCAGTGAAGCCGTCTGGTCCGGGAGCACTGTGCTCGTCTAGAGCCCAAATGGCATCTTTGACTTCTAGTTCTGAAAGGAGGAGCTCCAGCTGAATGTTGTCTCTGTCATCAATAAGGCGAGGGATCTCCGCTAGGAATTCTTTGTCTCTGGTGATGACTTCTTTGGTAAACAATTAGGAATAGAAATTAGCAGCGGCCGCTTGGATACCCCGTTGATCTTTGATAATGTGTCCGTTCTCGTCAGCTATCTAGTAGATGTTGAGCTGTTATCTGCGCCTCTTGAGACAAGAGTGAAATAACTGGAGTTTCTGTCTCCTTTACTGTCCTAGGTCAGTCTAGCTTTTTGTTTCCAGAATTCAGTTTTGACTTTCAGTCTGAATTAGCAGAGCTCTGGTAAGGTTCAGGGAGGCACGAGCCGCGGAAGATCTTTCGATAGCAAAGAGAGCTTCCACGCGGGTCACGTCATCCTCAGCCATACGGATAGCCTGGAAAATGTCCCCATAGGCTGCCTTACTCCAAACGGCGAGGGCTCTCCTAGTCGCGTTGAGTTTGTTCACGACACGGACAAGGGGGACGAGGGTGTCAGCACCGCTCTAAGCGGTATCAACTATGATCCTAAACTGTGGGTGGTAGATCCAAAGGTCGAGGAAGCAGAAACTTTTCTTGATCTGGTTCGATTTGTTGCTGATTTTGATGAGAAGAAGGGAGTGATCCGATTCGGTCGCATTGAGGTGTGATAGAGTAGAGATGATCTCCAAATCTGACTACTTCGAGTTGATGAGGGCGCGGTCAAGGCGAAAGTACTACTGTCGAGCACCTTCTTGCATGTTACACCAGTGAAGGCGCTACTGTTGAACTGAAGGGGAGACAGGTGAGCGCTAAAAATAAAGCTGGTGAAGTCGTGGATGGCCAACGAAAGAGGGGGACGACGTCCCAATTTTTTCTCTCTGCAGGTAATTGCATTGAAATCACCAATACAAGCCAGGAAAGATGGCTGTGGTTAAGTTTGATATTTGTAAGGTCCTCCCATAGCTGTCTACGTTCGGGGATGTTGCAGCTGCCATGGACGACAGATAGGAGGGATCGGAAATGGAACATGGGATGTTCCATCTAACACGAAAGTGCCTGTCTCGAGTCGTGGATGATGCCGAGCTTTACGTCAGCCGCAAACATGATCCAACTATCGTGACAATCCGCGATAGCAGAGGGGAAGCCTAACTGCAACTGGATGGACCTGATTTTGCATAAGAGAATTTTAGGTTCAATAATCACTAAGATGTCGATTCTGTGAATCTTCTTGAGACTGTTTAATTTTCTCAAGGTGGGTTTATTAGCAAGGTCTCTAACATTCCAATAAAGGATGTTAAGCATTGGGGTTGCTGGTAAGAGGGGATTGTTGAGTTTTGCCGTCGATCTACTGATGATGGCCGATAACTCTTTGTTTTTTTTCTTGTTAGATTTTTTGATGCTGGTTACAGCCTTCCCGATGATCGAGCTTTGGTTGTCCTTGTCCTTGGTCACTGATTCCTCAATCGGATGCATGTAAACCTCTCCCTCTATTTTCGTTAGTGCTCCAAAGAAGCTGTTCTTATTGAAATCAACATCGTTAGCCTGTAGCATCCTGCTTACAGGGCCTTAACCTAAATTGGCCAAAGTTTCTGCCGGTATGTCTGCCACGCTGATAGAAGGGTATGCCGGTTCTAAATTTTTGGTAGACTCTGATGTCTGATCTTGAGGAATCCTTGTGTGCGATGGACCCGCGTCCTCCAAGTGCTCCTCCTCTACTGCATTGTAGCTGCTAGTGTTCTCAGAGGCTTCTCTCGAATCTAGGTCTTCACGGGTGCCATCAGGGTAGTCAGATTCCAGAGAAACTTCCTGGATTTCAGAAGCCAGGGTTTCGAATTTATTGGACAGGCTAAGGACAGGGTCTTTGAATGGTACGATGGCTCTATTCTGAGGGGCAAGTTTCTGGGAGGTGGATTTTTCCTCACTGTTGTCTAATCTTGTATGGGAGTTAGGGAGAGGAAGGATAGGGGATTTATTGCTTGTACTGATCGGGTGATGCGGAGCAGTCTTTCGAGTCGATTTCTTCTTCAGTTCAGGGTGGACACGGAAGCAGTGTTCAATGAGGTGACCTCTCATGTAGTAGTGGGCACATAATATGATATTGTTGTCATATATGATATGTTGGGTGTGCGTCTTATAGTCGAGAGCTATTTGTATGTGATTAGGGGGGTCTTGCTCAAGTCGAGCTCTATACAAATTTTAGCACAATTAGCTTTGGAGAGGTTACGAGTTTCTTCTGCCAACACCACAAACATGCCAAAGGAGTTGGCAATACGCTTCAGTGTTGCAGGGACGAAGCAAATGAGAGGTAGGTTTAGGAGGGTCACCCACGACGAAGCAACTGTAGAGTCAATGTTGGTGTTGAAATCTGCAGACCATCTAACAATTTTCATATGGTGGTTGTCTATCCGGCCGGAGCCTCTGGACAAGACGTTTGTATGATCTGTTTCGGAGGATAGATGCAGGAGGATGTGTTTTGGGTCCAGTGGGGCCATCCTGTATGTCACGGTGAGACCCCAGCTGGAAATCGTCTCCTGAACCCGGAGCAACTTCGGACAGCTAGCAGAGAATTTGAGTACGAAGGTGTGCGGGAAGATCGTCGATAAAGACTATAACTCTGAGTCGGAGACCGACATCGTGATGAGCTGGGTTCCAGACGGGGAGGGGGGTTCGAGCTCCTCTAACATGACATCGGGGTGCGTCGATTGATGGAGGGCTATCCTATTTGGGCGCAGTTTATCTGCAAAAGAAGCCGAAAGGGGGATTGGTGGTGCCATGTGTGTGTTCGGTGGCGGGCCCCAGGGGTGGCCGCGCTGAGAAGAGGGGGGGAATGATCCACCACGGGTACGGAGGTCGGCCTCAAAGGTGCACCGGGAAGCAAGCCGGAGAGCGAGGGCGCTCCAGGTTGCGCGGCAGGAAGAGGCACGGGGGAGTATGGGGGGTGGCTAGGGAGGGAGCTGAGGAGGCATGACCGCCCTGAGAAGCCAATGCTAGGGGGGAGGTGTGAGCAGAGGCTGAGTCGCGCCAAATGAGACACAAGCGGGGGGGGGGGGGGGGGGACACCAAGAGGCGCCACCCGCTGAACCAAAGTTGGGCCAGGGAAGGGTACACCGGATGGCGTAGCCTGTTGGGATGCGTCGCCCTCAGCCACGCCAATGGATCCAGATGGCGCTAGAGACCCGTCGACCGATTGCGCGCTGCCCAGCACACCAGGTTGTGCCACTCGCGGATGCGCGCCTGCAAAGAACCATTCAGGGAGCACGAAAGCATGGGGGCACGCGCCCACCTGGAGACCCGCGCCAGGCTCTAGAACAGCTGGTGACAGCACATGGTCTACGATGGAATTTGAATTCAACGTCGGAGGAGGGATGAGGTGGCACGGACGGGAAACTAGGGGCGTGCGGCCCAAAGCCAGAAGATCAGCCACGCCGCTGGAGGCAAAAGGCTGAGATCCGTCGGGGGGCGGCGCGCCGGAAGGGAGGTGAAACGGATGGAGGCAAGGGGAGGGAGAGGCGGAGAATGGAGGGGGAGGGGCGGGAGACTGACCGGGCGTCAATCCCAGCTGGAAAAAGAGATCGTCTGGCCAAGGGGCCACATGGCGGAGGGAGGGAGCGTTCGGCGGTGTGGGGGGTTTCTCACGGGGGGGAGTCCGTCCGTGATCATACAGGGGGCGGGGGAGGGAGCGAACAAAATGGGGGGGGGGGGGGGGGGGGGAGCGGAGAAAGCCAGAGAATGGAGGCAGCGGGGGAGGCCGCGAGATGGCCTGCCGGGGGGCCGGGGAAGGAAATCAGCAGAAGGCTATTGGGGAGCAGCACCAACCAGCCTGAAGCTTTTTTAATATATATATATATATATATATATATATATATATATATATATATATATATATATATAAAATATATATATATATATATATAATTTTTTGTGCATATCCAATGAGGACACCTAAATGAACACAATAAGCATAATTAATTCTACGCGTAGGATTATAGCTACGTTAAATCCAATGGTTGAAAATATCAATTTATATTTAAGGAAGGCTCATAAAGTATTGGCAATAGAAGATTTCAAATCTGAATAAATTATTTAATACCACCCTAACTCGACCTACCCGGCTCCTAATACTCCTCTATGTACTTCTCTCACTCCCCTCTCCTTCCCGATCTATCCCTCCTGTTTTGTTTGGAACGGAAAAAGAGATCAAGGAGGTGGGCTCGGTTGAGATCACAACTATTATTATTATTATCGGGACTTATGGTCCATGAAATGATTCGAATAGTTTTGGATGTTCCTTCTTAAGAAGAAAATTGATGTATGTTAGCGACCTACTATCAGAATTAGATTGAAACCAACGGACCTAGTAGCAGAATTATATTGAAACCAACGACCGATTTCACCGCAGGTAGGTAAGTAGGTGGATACTATAAAAATAAATGCTTTGCACAAGTGGAGAACTCTTCAATAATATGAATGTGGTGATAAGAAAAACAACACCACGTGCCCATACCCGCCGTTCTGTGTCCCTCCGGGTTGTCGCAAAGGAAGGAGAAGAAATACAACATGATGATGCAGTATCGGTAGTGGTTGCCATCACTGATTCTTAGTTAGGATAATCAAGGGGGTTAAGCAGAAGCTAAGCTTCGACTAGTTATTAAAAAAATTATACTAATGAACAATGACAACTTTGATTTATTGTTAGAGCACCAACCATTGGCTACTCTTGGACTTTGAGAGGAGAGAGTGTCAAAGGAGGTACTAGATTTAATTAACTATTTAGTTCAAGAATTAAGATTAAGCATCCATATGATGTTGCCGTCTTTATTTTTTATTTATTTTTGGTTAAATATGGGGAGGTTAAGGAGAAATTATTAAGCGGACAGAGTTGTTATCTAGTAAAAATACTAAATTTCTCTCTACACCAAGTGCTAAATAAATCAAGTGGAAGCGACTGCCACCACTGTTTGCCATGAACAAAAAGCTGAAGAACTTTTGTATTACAAACGAGAAGAAGTACAAAAGAAATCCTAAACATGAGATCTAAGTACAAATTGATTCTGGAAAGTGTGACGATAGAGATCGAACACTTTAGTGGTTCCTTTACTCTGTTGACAATCTGAAGACGAGAAGAACTTGCTCTGACTCTTTGAATGCCTGCGCGTGGATAATCCGGGGTTGTCAATCAAGAAGCAGTCGAAGACCCCAAACGAAAGAAGACTTCTTCTATTTATAGGCTGGTGGAATGAACCACCCATATGCACATATGCGATGTGCGCATGGGTTCTTTTGGCGCGCAGGAGTGCTGCACGCACGAAAATATAGTTGAATCTGTTGTAACTGTACTGTTGGGCTGCAGATGAGCTGACACGTGACAGTTTGTTGAGATTGGTTTGTTGTTGAGATCTTGGGTGGTTAACACCCGTTCATAAATATGACTGAGTCAATGACTCGTATTGCGTGCACCTCATTCCGTTCAAACAGAATGGATTTGGTCCCTACATCTTTGCTGGCCATGTGGCACCCTTCAACGAAGGGCTGCGCTTTCTAATTTCTGCTTTAGAAGCTGTGCTTTTAAGCGTCATGGTAGGCTCTGCTTCTAGACGTCGTAGGGTTCGTGCTTTTGTAGACGTTGAGGAGGCCGCACTTTTGAGCTCTGTTGAAGCTGTGCTTTTGAACATCAGGATAGCTGCGCTTTTAGGTGCGTTAAAGATTGAGCTTTTCGACTGAATTGACGACGAGTATCTGACAGCTGTCATCTGACATCTGGCTATTGATAGCTGCTAATTGATAGCTGTCTCTTGACATCTGTATTAGCATGTCATAAATATTAAACTGATGGCCCGGGATTTGTGGCATGTGAGGTAGCGCCTTTGAGTACTGCGCTTTTGAGAAGTTCCAAGGCGCTGCACTTTTTAGAAGTTCCAAATCGCTACGCTTATGCGAAGCTCCGAGGCACTGCGCTTTTAGGAAGCTCCAAGATGAGGCACTTTTTAAGGCGTTTTGGTCAAACATTCCTTAATTTTTGCCACTGCGTGGGGCTCGAGAAGTGGTGTCTTTTGACTAAGGACTTAGTGAAGAAGTTTCATAAATGAGATTCATTATGATTAATACGAGGTTCATCCAATTAACTCAGAGCCTTTGACTGGCTGCCACTTGGCGTGTGGATTTTGACCACACATAACCTATAAATATGGGTGCTTTTAGGGCAAAAACTCGTCCGTGCACTCCTCTACCCACTTCATGTCAGAGACAATGTTGTACTCCAATAACTGTGAGTCTTCTCCTTGGCAAGCCTGACAGAACTTGTGCCAGCGTGGGCTAGGATTGCTGAACTCTTTGGTCAAAGAAGTAGCAAGCTTAATGAAGGAGTCTTTGAGAAGAATTCCGCTGACTATGGACGGAATTATCCATGTTCATGCAGCGTGCTAGTTGTGCTTTGGTCCAAGACGACGTTGAGTGCTAAGATGTTGAATATAGGGCCTTGGATTGATTGTCGTTCCAAGCTCTGTTCAGTCAGCGACTAGGAGCTACACCGGGAAAATGCACTTTTCTTGGCCTACATTGTAAGGGCATCGAGAAAAGACGCCTTTCTTAGAATACATTGTGAAATGCGTGTTATGCTCTTGTATGCTGCACTTTTGCATGCTATACTTTTGTACGCTGAGTGGACATATAGCTTTTATTTATGCAATCATGAACATGAAGAATCTGTAATAGACTTCTAATGTATTATACTCATGATTATTAATAAAGAATCATTTTGTGTGCTTCTCTTCCGACTTTTGTACCACTTTCATTTCTATCTGATGTGCACAGTAGTTTGTGGCCCACTTCTTTTGTAGATCCTGTGTTTTTAAACTCACTATACTTTTCTGAATTTTTCATACTTCTACAAGACCCCCTTCAAAGTTTTCAAACTTGGATAAATTTGAAATACTTAAAAAAACATGAAATGTCGTATGAATGAAGAATGCGCAACACTCCATTAACAGACTGTCATCATTTAAAAGAGGGAGTAACTCTCAACAATTAGTGCTTTAGCCGTCATTCATTAATGATAATGACTCCTCATTTTTCGAAAATGATTTCATTCTACCATACATGTGTTTCGAAACATTTTCTCAGACCCGAAGCGTCTCTCGGTCTCATTTGTTAACACGTGTCCTCTCCCTATAAATAGGGGTTTTTTGGAGAGAAAACTTTACCTTGCTTATTTTCTTTGAACTTTCTTAAAGAAAAGATGTCTCCTTTTTCCCTAATAAAAAACCCTAGTTTTCTCTCAATGGCCCCCAAAACTATGAGAGTTCCCAAGGCCCGTAAGGCTGGTGCGACAAGGTCTAGCCGGTCCAAGGAGAAGAAGCCGGTCGTCGAGACCGAGCACGCACACTCTGATGTGTGAAAAGTTTTTGCAGGTAGGCCTCATGTCTTCCCTTCGATAGAGATGGCCTAAGAATGGATGATCGTGCAGAAGTGTTTGCTTTCGAAGCAATACTTTGAAATATGCACCGATATCCTATTTTGCTGATGCGCATGGGCACTACTTTCCGAAGTAGTGTTTAAAAGATGCACTGACGCTCCTTTTGCTGATACGCATGGGTACTAATTTTTGAAGTAGTATTTGGAAAATGTGCTGACGCATGCTGATGCGCAGGGCCACTGAACAGTACCTGCGTTGAAGCTTGCTAACTGATACGCATGGCCACTGAACAGTGCATGCGCTGAAGCTCGCTTGCTGATGTGCATGGCCACTGAACAGTGCCTACGTTGAAGCTTACTTGCTGATGCACAGGGCTACTAAACAGTGCCTGTGCTGAAGCTTGCTTGCTGATATGCAAGGCTACTAAATAGTGCCTGTGCTGAAGCTCGCTTGCTGATGTGCAGGGCCACTAAATAGTGCCTAGGTTGAAGCTTTTTTTTTCTTTTTTGCAAATGTCTTCTAGGAATTTTCTGACTTTTTGCTTGCTTCTGTACAGTTTCTATGGTTATTCCCCAGTTCGATGAGCTCCTCTTCGACTTATCTGTCTGTGCCGTAGGTGTGAATTTTGACAAGGAGGTGGTTAAACTTCTAAAAGAATTAATCGCTCGAGATCAGCCTCCTCATCGGTTGGCTATGATAGACCTCCAGCACTTTGCCTATTTCCAACGTATGATGGGTCAAGGTAAACTCTCAGTCGGTAGCGCTGCTGGTGATGAGATACTGAAGCCATAATTTCTTTTCAACGATAAGTTAGTCTCCAAAGAGATAAAGATCCTGAAGATCAAGGAGGAGTAGGACTTTGGCAACTACAACCTTAGTTTATATGTGCCACCGACCAAACGGTAACTTCTGTAGGACCGTTGAGCACCTCTAGAGGGGGGAGGGGGGGTGAATAGAGTGAGTGGGAGTGCAACAGAAAATAATCACCAATTTTAAAAATTATAAACAGATAACTATGGCAGTAAGTAAGAGACAGTAAATAATTATTGCAAGAGATAGAGAGATCTAACTCAGTGACACAACGATGTATACTGGTCTCCCTCTGAGAGGACTAATCCAGTCTCGAGTAATCTTGCTCGATATTATTCCTCTAAGGTACAAGCTAATTGAGAGCTTATAGTCTCTTACAACACCGTGCTTGGTGACAAGCGTACGACCAACTTCATAATACCGTGCTTGGTGACGAGCGCACGACCGGCTCCACAACAGAGATAATTTATGTACTTTGAACAACCTCTTTACAACTCTTGAGAACCAAAAGTCTCTAGATCGAAATAGATATTACTGGCTTTTGGCTAAGAGGAGTGTAGGTGTGATATGAAAACTTTTGATCAAGTGAAAACACTTATTGAATAGAGAAGTGTCAAGACCCGCACCCGCTTTTCGGATACGAGACGTGTCCAAGCCAGCCTACACCGCAGAGTCGACGGTAGAACGCTGTCAAGCCCGCAATAAATAAATGCTCAAAATAAACTTTATTGCTTATTCACATTTCTAAATTTGATTACAACATTTACCATATTTATATTTGAAAAAAAATACAAAGTTCTTACAATTAATGAAAATTAAATAACTGCTATCTATTTCTAGGTTGACCTCATCATTCTTATGCCTTCCCAGTGCTAAGAGTGATCGCAGCTAAACATGAAAAATGTTGGTTTCCAGTCAGGAATGGAATGAGTACATTCTCACAACAGAATCAATAAATAACGAAATCCATAAATCTGTAATAATACTGAGATACATGATAAGCAGATAAACATGGAAGCATGGTAGAGATCATGCGAGTAAAAGCAGGAAGACATGGTACACAAGGCAAGCAATGACAAGAACTGTAATGTAACAAGACTATATCTAACAAGTGATTTGAAATACACTTTCGACATGTAAACGGTTAGGGCGTAAATTCGGCACCCCGTACGTGAGTTGTGCGACTGCTATCAGGCAAGAATAGACATTTTGGGGATATTTTTGGGTATGTTTACATGTCTACTAATGTACTTTCCCGTCCGGCTAGTACCCATGGATTCAAACAGGTCACAAACACGAAAATGTATTGATCACGAACAACATGCAAGAATCCATAACTACTATCTCGTGTGACAAGCGTGTCAAGAATCAATCATGATATCAATGTAAAACAATATTAAGTACAAGAAGTATAGAGATAATGAAATATGAAAACTATCAGAGATGTACTCGCCTGAGGTCCTATGCTGGTAAAACCGATAATACTATACCACTCAAAGAGCCACAATCAGTCAACACATGCAGAAGTCTCCGGATGCTGAAATAAACATTACCAACGTTTTTAGAATATTCAAATTAGCTAGAATTGCCTATCCTTAAGTCCAATTCTGGACACAGGAGCAAAACGGTAATTTTGGATCAAAACGGTATCCGTCGTTGGGCTCGCTTTACACCGAAAAGTGTGCCAGAGTCAATGGTCTCTAAAGTTGTCAAACTACATGTCTATTGATTCGTTTTGATGATATGAACCCAACCGTATGTCCAAAGTTGGATTCCGGCAGGCCGTGCACAAAATTACTCGTTGAATCGGAACGTGTGGCCCGTAAAATGGCGATCCGATCGACTGTCTTAGAATTTGACCAAAATTGGCATACAGGACTAGAAAACCGATACGGTCCTGTTGGCACAAGTTTCGTCTCGATCTGACGAACGTGCACAAAGTAATTGGAAAATTTGCATAGAGGCCGATACGGTAAATTTTGACGGATATGTATCAAATTCGTCGCGCACACGCGACCAATTTGAATTCTGTCAAAGTCCACACGTCCACGAAGCCGTTACTTACGGTTCGTAAAATGGTGGAGTATAGAGAGAGGGATCTTACCGCGAAGACGGGCTTGCACTACCGCTGCTGCTGTCCCAGTCCGAGCGGCTTGCGCGTGCAAGCGCTCCAGCGCGGCCGTGGCGGCTTGGCCGGCCGGCAGCGGCACGCGTGCGACGGCGCTGGTGTCGGGGTCGTCTGGTTTTATTAGGGTTTTCCAGTATTTCCTCTCGATCTCGCTCTCATTCTCTATTATATAAACCGCGGGGGTCGGCTCTTCTCGGGTTCGCGCATGGGGAGGGGGCGGGTTTCCGCTCGGGATTGCACAGTTTTGGGGGTGCCCAGCGCAGGCTTGGGCCCAGGGCTGGGAGGCTTGGGCTTGTTGTTTTTTGGTTTTATTCTTTATTCTTTTTTTTCCTTTTCTTTTTATTATTAAGCAATTGTTGTGTGTGTGTGTATGTGTGTATATATATATATATATATAAAAATATATATATATATATATATATATATATATATATATATATATATATATATAATATATATTTATATATATACACATATATGTATACATACGTATATTTATATATATACATATACATAAATGTATTTATGTACATTATACACTTATATATATTTATATATACATGCACATATACACCTTTATATACAATATATTCACATTTACACCTATATATAATATATTTATATATACATACACATGTACAGATATATATATATATATATATATATATATATATATATATATATATATATATATATATATATGTTTATATATTCATATCTATGCATACCTAAATATTCCAATAAAAATCTAAATTCCTAAATACCCTTTTTCTAGTGTAGGACCTATTTATATAAATATGAATATATATATTATAACATTTATTTGACAGAAATAATATAACCAATAATTATATGACAATATCCTCAATAAAATAATAATAATAATAATAATAATAATAATAATAATAATAATAATAATAATAATAACGAAATTCAACAAACCAATAATGGTGTACATACCATTATGCACCGTATAATAATTACAAAAATGTACAAGGGCCTATTTTATACAAATATTATTGAATATCAACTAATAACGATATTTATAATATTTAATTGACGAATATTTAGAAAATATTCATTGGATCATTAAAACGAAATACAACACAATCATACCAAAATACCCCAACACGAATGTCGTTGGACGTACCGCATGACTACATGGGCTTGGGCTTGTTACGGGTCCAGTCCGAATTGGTTTGGTACAACCAGGCCTCCTAAACGTCAATAATATTAATAATGAATAATTAAACTATTTATAATGGTCATGTCACAAGTTGGCCTGGTTTTCCTAACTAGGACACACTTATGGACAGGTCTTCCCTACCAAGGCTAATACACTAGTCAAGACACGCCACTGCACTATCTGTTCCACGATTTCTAGTCACCTTGTACTCAAATTCCTAATCATGACTAAAATCATCTACCGTAATAATTAACTAATTAATTATTTATAAAAATCTAAAAATCACCATTCAAATAAAATAAATAATAATAAAAATATTTCAAATTTTTGGGATGGGGAGCTACAAATCTACCCACCAAAAATAATTTCGTCTTCGAAATTCTAATCCATAACTATTCCTTAAAATTCAATAAGAAGTCTACCTGAATCTTAATCTCCTTAAAATTTAATTCCTCAAAAAATAGTTTATATTCTTCTCCTAGCTCTTTTATAACTACCGAACCTCTAGGACTTCTGCCCACCTTTGGTCACACTACTCCTCATAGCTAAAATCTTATAATCTTCTAACTAGTTGCTAATAATCCTACCAACATATATCTAGGACATATGGCATCTATAATCCTCTCCTATCTATCAAGCAACCCAAAATCAAGCAACAAATTTACACAAGTAGCTAAGAGATATTGATAAATTATAATAAGCATGACCATTCGTCACTCTAAAATAGGAATGACAGGAAGATAAGAAAAAATAATCGAGAGCAAATATGAGGTTTCAAAGCGGTAGAGAGTATCCAATGATACATATAGAAAGAGAGTTTATGAACTATTGACTTATTTGCTAGATTGGGCTACTCTAGTCTAGTCACTTATAAATCGAAGAACTCTTAGTTTCCTATTGGGGCTTGCAATCCATGCAATACAAAATTTCGTTATCAAAATTTTATTTGAACAAGATTTCATAATGGAACGGAATTTGAGAAATCAAGATTGTGATTTTCTTTCGTGCTTATTTAAACACACGAGCAAGGGATATAAATGCAATACAAGATCGTATCGCGACATCCAGGTAGATAGAATAATGGTTACGAATGACATCACATTCTAAGAAGTGGAGACTTCATAGTAGGTATAGGGACCTATTTCCAATAGTTCTGTTTTATAGTCCAAATATGGTGGTATGCATGGATGGATTGTACTGGGTCTTAATGGGCTTCTTGATTGGACATCACTCGTTGGTTGGATGAACCTTAGATTTTAATCTATATTGACTGAACAAGATCCCAAGATAAAACTATGTCTACTAGGTTAGGATAACCTAGAATAGGATTCCTTCCAAGTGGTTGAGCTAGTTGCTAGTCGGGTTGGTTAGCTAGGTCCATAAGCCCAAAAATGTGCCTTAAGTGACTTTTGTGTTTAAGTAGCACATGAGGCCTCAATTGGGTAGCACACTAGCGGCATGTACGTAGTGGGCTTCAAGTAAATCAGAACCATATATTGGGCCGAAGGAATTGAGTCAAGGTTGAGGCTCTAATGGAAGTCGAAAATTATACCGGTATTATGGTAAGAGTTATGGCTAGTCCTTTTGACCTGAAAGTCGTACCACAAAAATAGAGTACAAGAGGACGGATTTGAGTGGGACATAATATACCTAGATGAAGATGGACTCGTCTAGATCTTGCATATAAAACTTGTTGGGAGGTAACAGCTGGTCTCGTGCTCCGAACATTAATGACACGGCCGGGGACACAAAATGATCTAAATGGAAAGTGGGAGTCCATGGGGCACTAATTATCATCCTAATAGAATTTATTCTAATCAATCGGTAATCCTCGTATAACCCAAAATTTTTAGAAGGCTTACAGTCTATCCACCTTAGAAGCTAAGACATGGTTTTAAGAATAGTGATGTTAGAAGAATTCCAAAGTCGGGATATTGTACCTTGACTCTTGTTAATAGAGAATAGGGCACGGCGTAGTGGGGTACGGTAGATATAAGTCAGGTCAAGGATTGTTTCTCAATAAATGAAAAACGAGTGTGTACGATGACACATGGTCGATAAATAGGATGATCTACTCGTCCATAGTATACAAGATTTATCGACGGGGTAACCAACTCTAAGGCACAACATATGAAGAGATTTCTAACAGCTGAGTAATGAATTTCTATTTGTGTCAAGCCTGCCAGACTATTGTCACAAGGGTTCTATTGGTATGGGCTGTTGATAACTGGTAGATCATAATACGACATGGCATTTAAGCTATGGTATTGGCTAAGCTAGTGACTGTGGTGTTCCAATACTAGTTAGGTCTTAATAACAAAATTTACATAACTAGGGTAATATTTGTCGGAAACCAATCTCGGGATGGGTGTCTACCATAGTCATGGTAAATGATGGTCCTTACCTTTGTCTATTCATCTCATGTCTAAACTATGGGCTTTGGTCGAGGAAAGGTTGGGTTAAGGCTTAAGGGTTGCTAGTTAAAGCAAGCTTCAAGCAAATAATTGGAGACTCAAAACAATTGGTTTCTTGAGAATAGACAGTCTCCTAGGTTGGCATTTTGTCTAAGGGTGAAACCCTAATCATTCTCAAATTCAGATGGCTAGAAGGTCCTAATAGTAGTTTGAGGGTCGGAAGGAGGGCGAGTAACTCAAGGCAAGGTTCTAGTCACATGGTTGGCCAATGGTAGCTACACTTGTGTATACAACTATCATGGCCATGGGGATACTCTGTATCTATCTATCAAATACGAGCATTCGCCTTTCCAATTAGTGAAAGACAAAAGCAATAAGGAGTTCACGAAAGATGTCATCGAATACAATTACGTGATTCAAGGGCGAATGTATAATTCAAGAGGAACTGTCAATACAGTCGCGGATGAGATCCTGGATACCTCTATATCTTAATCCACGTAGGGTGATTAAATGAAGAGCGAACCAAATGCATCATTGTTGATCAGACCGTAATACACTGATTCTGATTAGACAATATGTTAGTAGGCATCCCTAATAAACATATGTCTTGAATCAAGCTCGATAAAAGAGTAAGCTTGCAAAAACTAGGCTGTAATAGCAGCGTTGGTCAAGATAGTCAAAATACAAATATGCGAGATTTTTGAAAAGAGATACAAGTAGTTCGAGTTTTGAGAGAATTAAAACCTTACCTGGTGTCATTGCTTATATAGGCATCCTACTATCTTCTATAGTATCCTAAGCTTGTAATCACGTCTGAAATCATTTTACCGAGAATTATGCCTTATCCATATACTCTGGCTGCGGTAAACCCTTGGTTCTGTGATTCAGATGTGATATGCTATCGGATACTCTGCCTTATATTGACACAAGGTCTGAAGAGGTCAACGAAGACATAGTTTTAGCAATGATCCATAACCTACGATTCTTTGAAATAATTTCACTCTATGGGTCGTGCCTCGCCAGTGCGCTGCTGGCTGCAGTGAACCCACACTCTCCATTCTCAAGCAATTGGTGATAGTACGCTGCTGTCTAGCCAACGCAGTCGTTAAAATTACTCCAACTATATTCCTAAGAACTTCAAGGAGCTGCTAGGGATTCAAACTAGTTGAATATGATAGGAATCGTAAACATCTGCCTATGAGTCCCAATCCTCAAAATAAAAGATTGATCGGGGAGAAAATAATTGAAGACAAGAGAAGTAAGGACATCCTAATATTCATTTTATATGTATTTCAAATGGCTGAGGGAAAACTTTGAATCTACCTCGAGATTTGTATACGAATAACAGAATCAGGAATTATAAACCAATTCCTTACAAAAAAATAGAATTTAAAATAGGCAATTCTAACTTATGATATAAGATTTATATCTAAATAGAGCAAAAAAAATTGAACAATTTATCCAGAATAAAGCCTTAATTCTAGAAAAACCTAACTTACCAGGTGAATAGTATATCCACATTGTATTATAACATCATATCAATATAATAGTGTATCTATAGAGATCTGGCAAACTATCTGAATTTAATAATTTCGTATCTAAACTACATGGCCTATCAGACAGTCTTAACTACCCAACGGTCAATTTGAATAAGGGACTCCTAGTCTTAGTCATTCTCTTAAATCAATTTAACCTAAGTTATGAATGAGCATTTTCTAGTCGCAGGCTCGCAATGGTACGACTAACTTAAGTACCATCACGAGTTCGCAATCATTTGCAAAATTCGACCTGTACGGGCCACCACAAAAACTTGTCACGACCACACTCGCTTTTCGGATATGAAATGTGTCCAAGCCAGCCCACGCCGCAGAGTTGGCGGTAGAACGCTATCAAGCCCGCAATAAATAAATGCTCAAAATAAACTTTATTGCTCATTCACATTTCTAAATTTGATTACAACATTTACCATATTTATATTTGAAAGACAAATACAAAGTTCTCACAATTAATGAAAATGATACAACTGCTATCTATTTTTAGGTTGACCTCAGCACACCTATGCCTTTCAAGTGCTAAGAGTGATCGTGGTTAAACCTGAAAAATGTTGGTTTCCAGTCAGGAATGGAACGAGTACATTCTCACAACAGAATCAATAAATGACGAAATCCATAAATCTGTAATAATACTGAGATACATGATAAGCGGATAAACATGGAATCATGGTAGAGATCATGTGAGTAAAAGCAGGAAGATATGGTACACAAGACAAGCAATGACAAGAACTGTAATATAACAAGACTATATCTAACAAGTGATTTGAAATACACGTTCGACATGTAAACGGCTAGGGGGTAAATCCGGCACCCCGTACGTGAGTTATGTGACTGCTATCAGGCAAGAATAGACATTTTGGGGATATTTTTGGATATGTTTACATGTCTACTAATGTACTTCCCCGCCCGGCTAGTACCCATAGATTCAAACAGGTCACGAACACGAAAATATATTGGTCACGAACAACATACAAGAATCCATAACTACTATCTCGTGTGACAAGCGTGTCAAGAATCAATCATGATATCAATGTGAAACAATATTAAGTACAAGAAGTATAGAGATAATTAAATACGAAAACTATCAGAGATGTACTCGCCTGAGGTCCTGTGTTGGTGAAACCGATAATACCATACCACTCAAAGAGCCACAATCAGTCAACACATGCAGAAGTCTTCGAATTCTGAAATAAATATTACCAATGTTTTTAGAATAGTCAAATTAGCAAGAATTACCTGTCCTCAAGTCCAATTCTGGACACAGGGGCAAAACGATAATTTTGGGTCAAAACGGTATCCGCCGTTGGACCCGTTTTGTACCAAAAAGCGTGCCAGAGTCAATAGTCTCTAAAGTCATTGTAGAAGCATGGAAAAGAACAAGAACATCCATGCGACTCAACCCAGAGAGAGTCTCATGCGGTTCAGAACTCCATGCGGCTCGAGAGGTCCATGCGGCTCAAATAGCCCCCAACATAGCTATGCGGCTTAAGCCACGTGGCCTTATGCAACTCGTCCCCATAGCAAGCCATTAAACAGTGGTCTCATTAAATGCTCTGACAACAACAAGGCAGCCCTGACATAAAGTTGAAACCGACAGCTCTAACAAAAGGCTGTAATAATGACTCTGACACAAAGGTGCGATCTTCCTAGGGAAACAAAGAAAATCTCCACAGTTGGCACTGTCCACCAACCCCAAGAACTCTCTATGCGGCCACGACGCTTCATGCGGCCCGGGCATGACAACTCCCCATGCGGTTCGAGTATGAAGACTCCCATGCGGCTCGAGTATGGAGACTCACATGCGGCTCGGTCATGACGACTCTTCATGCGGCTCGGTCATGACAACTCTCATGCGGCTCGAGTATGAAGACTCTCATGCGGCTCAGCCATGACGACTCCTCATACAGCTCGAGTACGAAGACTCTCATGCGGTTCAAGTATGAAGACTCATATGCGGTTCGGTAATGACAACCCCTCACGCGGCTCGAGTATAAGGAATCTCATGCGGCTCGAGTAGGGAGACTCTCATGCGATTCGGGCACGATGACTCTCATGTGGCTCGAGTGCGATGATTCCTATGCGGCTCATGAGCACAACAGTTGAGACACGTGGCAAGACACGTGTCAAAAGCCGATCATATCTCAATAACTCAGATTTACTGCAATCAAAGTAATCTCCAGATTGAGTTAAATCCCAAAAATCTGGGGACACGTGGCGGGAGAATGAATCAGATTTATTCATTTAGATTTGCAGATGTCAGCAAATCATTATGATGCAGATTTGGTGCAATCAACATTAATGATTCATAGGATTCGGCGCAATCTACATTAATGGCCCAGATCCATCACATTCAAGATTAATAGCCCAGATTGATCAATCAATAGGTCGCCGACTTTTGAGAGGGGACAATCATTGCAAACCCTAATGATGACCCCACCCCTATAAATAGCAAGGGGCCATTCCCTTGAAAGAGGAGCCGAGAGCCCAGATCCCAGAGAAATAGCGAGGTGCCATTCCCTTGCAGAAAGAGAGAGAGGACACAGAGAAGACATGCGCACAAAGAGCCCCCGAGACGCCCAGAGAGCGGGCAACGAAGAGCACAGAGGAGCTTCTTCACATTCCTGAGAGCATTTCTCCGGAGCCAAGGCTACGTCCGATCGTCCAAGGAGTAAGGCAGAGCAGCCGTTGCTTTCCTGAGCCTCTATTATCACCTCCCAGAATCTGAAATAAACAATTGTACTTAGATTGCTGTACCTAGGTTTTCGTCCCTTGGCTTTCTTTGTACAAGCGAGTTTGTATTGTGAGTCTAAGTTCAGTCCTCCGATATATGGCTGAGGAGTTGGTGACGCAATCGGATGCACCCAAACTTGGCTCCACTCAACAAATAATGGTCGCCCGGTTCGACCAACAGGCGTTCGAAGAAATGTTCTCTGACAAAAGCGCTGGCCCGGTCCAGAAGCGAGCCCGCACAAAGAAGGCACGCAAGGAGTGGAGACCTAAATCATTTGCCCCTCCACAAGCTCTCGAGGAGATGCTCTCTGTTGCTCAAGACGACGGGAAAGACTCTCCTGCGGCCTCACTTCCGACCATAGAGGACTCTGCTGTCCCCAAGTCCGGCAGAAGAAAATACTATAATGCTGGACTTGCAGGGTCAAAGAGGAACTCTATGCGGTCCGAGCCGCATAAGGGCGCCAGCCGCATGGAGGAAGCTCATGCGGCTACATCTGCCAGCCGCAGAGAGAAAGCTTATGCGGATACATCCGCCAACCACTTGAAGAAAGCCTATACGGCTACCGAAGTCGACCGCATACAGAAAACCCATGCGGCCAAAACTGTCAGTCGCATGCAGGCAGCCTGCACGGTCGTGACTCCCAGCCGCATAAGGAAAGTTCATACGGCAGCCGAAGATAGTCGCATGCAGACAGCCTGCACGGCTACCAATCCCAGTCGTATAGCATACGCCCCACGCGGCTCTCGGTCAGTCTTTGATCGTCTCTCATGCGGTCCTGACTTGGATGGCTCTTTGGAATATATGCCAGACTCTGTGGTGTCTAACTTGGACTCCTCCTATTATGCACCCGCAGGTGCTATGGGGAAGAAGTCTAGGGCAGCGCGGGCTCGTCGAGCCCAGCCAGCAGTCCCAACTTCTGACTATCAGGGCGTCCCGCTGACTATTACGCAGGCCCCTAATGGAAAGTTGTATAGAACTACCCGTACCCAGCCCCCGGCGGCCAACGGACGGAATAGTGGTCAAGAATCTCCCAACAACGACCAGGGGCAAGTACACGTACTGCCTTCGGATCTGGGAGCAAGCGGGAGGCCTACACACTCGCGTGCTCAGGATTCCTGGGCCCGTAAAATGAGTGACTTGCATAATATAATTCTCCACAAAGGTAAGAAAAGAGACGAAAGCTCGGTGTGCAGAGAATCTGGGCATAAACATCACTGCACCCAAGTCATCGTCAATTGTTGCTGCAACAAGGCGACAGTACAAGAAGATCGACGGTCCGTCTTCCAGCGACTACAGCACCCCAGTTCAGAGGACGAGGCACTTCTCATCACCTCCTGCAATTCCGCTCTGAGAATCCCCGGCGACGGAAGAGGAAAGAAAACAAATGTCTCCAGCCCGAAGACCTCAAGCAAGAATCTCTCTTCTAAACGGTTGTCTACCACTGCTCCAGGAGGAGTTTTCCAAGGTACCCGCTCAAAGACAAAACCTGCCGCACTCGAAGATTCGTCGGGAGACGCTGAAGCCGGGGGTAGTACTCCTCCGAACATCCATGACAATCCAATGTTCCAAGAAGATAATTTAGGGGAAACGGTGCCCCTAACAAATACAGAAGGTTCTGACGTCCCCGAGGACGTCCACAACTCTCAAGACGAGGCAAGCTCCGAAGCTGGGGGTACCATTCCTTCTGAATCCGAACCGGAGGAGAACATTCCCACATATCCTGACGACTTCTCGATGCAAGGGTATGACTCCGAGGGCACATCCTCCACCTTTCCCTTCATCTCTCCTTGCGTGAAGACGGTGTTCATGACGGACAACAATCAAGACGGTCCCAGTGATCGCCAACGTATCGACGCTCTGGAGGCCATACTTCTTACTTTGGTCAAATTCGTGGACGAGATCAAAGCGGCCCTTCCAACTCTGCAAGGGAGGACGTAGGGCCAAACAAACATAGGGCCCACGGTCAATGCGTACTTAAACTCAGCTGCACCAAACCCGGGTGATAATTCTCCTAAAATATCGGCTCCCACCGCGGCAGACGATGCCAGAGAAGCAAGACGAGAGGTTCAAGAGCTCCGGGCCATGTTTAATGCCCGAGAAACCTACTAGGACCTCAGGGTGTGACAACCATATCCTGCTGCATGGAGAGATGTCCCCTTTCCACCAAGATATAAACCATTCAACATCAATCCATACGATAGAAAGACATCGGCAAGCAGGTACATTACCTACTTCGAAGTCACTACTGACCATCTGCCTCATGACGATGCCATCCTTACGCGGTTGTTCATCGGAGCATTGGAAGGGGTCGCATTCGATTGGTACCGTAACCTGCCTGACAACTGTATCCACTCCTTTGCCGGCTTCAAACGCATGTTCTTGGAGAGGTTCTACGAAGTAGGATAAGACGTAACAATGTCCACCCTCATGGACGTTGTTCAGGGAGAAAAAGAGCTGACAAGGAACTATATCGAGCGGTTTCCCCAAACCGCGATGAAGCTGCCTTCCGGTAATCCTGATTCCTCCTTGATTGAAATTTGCCAAAAGAGGTTACTTCCCACGATCAGCCTCTGGATGGGCGAAAGTCAATTCAGGGATTGGAAGACGTTCATCATCAATGCCACTAGTGCAGAGGACAAATTAAAGAAAGCTCGCCAACTGGTACTGCATATCCTGGAGGGAGAGGACAAGGGTAAATGCCCTAATACCAATAACAACGGCGGCAACTCTTCCAATAACCGAGATAGCAAGGGTAAGCAGGCTATGGTAGCTGACACAGCCCAGAAATCCGAACCAAAGTCAGCAAAAAAACAGTGGCCTCAGATGACTTACTCCTTTGAGGACAGTCATGTCAAGCCCATCTTGGACATGCTCATACATGGGGGGTCGGATTCAGCTCCCTCCTCCAAGGCGTGAACCTCGTCCGACAGAAATGGAAAGCCCCAAGTACTGCTACTTCCATCGCTACCTCCACCATGCCACACAAGACTGCTACCAATTGAAGCGATATATCCAACATCTCATCGATTCTAAGGCCTTGGCCATTGACTTCGAAGATGTGACTGTGGAAGCCAACATAGTGTCAATACAATTCGGTAGCTTCCTACCGACAAAGATGCAAGATGGAGTGGTACCCATCCCCAAAGTAAAGATGGAGGTCACTAACCTTCCGCCTCCTCGAGACCAAGCTGCTGGTCTGGTGCCCCTTACCACATTGCGGGGAAAAATCATGTGGATCCATCCGGACTTGGTACCTGAGGTGACTCAGTCCACACCACTCTCCACCATCAGAAAGAAGAGTAGAAAAGTCAAATCATGCCGCACTACTTCGACAGAAGTCGAAGTGGCTACGGTCGTGGTCACTCGATCTGGAGCGTAAATACAACCTCCACCAGGCAACTCAATAAAAGATCATCAGCCTGCCACTGCTGATGCCCCAGGACCTGCCCAGCCTTCGACGACCGACAAGCCTAGTCCGAAGGAGATTCGCTTCGACAAACCGCTCCGAAGAGAGACACCTAATGGGTTAGAAAAGCCCTACAACTTTGACATCTTGGCGCAACTGGATAACACACCAGCCAAGTTGTTACTATACGAACTCCTGAGACTCTCCAAGGATGTTTGTATTGCACTGAGCGAAGCACTACAGAATGCCGACGTATATCTGGCTCAGTCCAACCTCGTCGGGGAGGGCTCACCTATAGATCTTCAAGACAGCGCTTGCACCGGTGCGATGCCCAACATTGTCTTCACTCCGCAGGATATGCTTATCAAGACCAACCTGCACGATCACCCTCTTTATACTGGGTATATTGGTGATATCAAGGTAGATCGGATGCATATCGATCCCGGTTCCTCTATAAGCATCATTCCGAAGAGCCTGCTACACCATCTGCGTATCCCAATGCATCGCCTGACACCAACCAGCATTGCCATCAGCGGTTTCAATTCAGGCAGAAGTTACCCTATCGGGAAGATCCGTCTGAAGTGCCAAATCGGCGACCTTCAGTCGGAAGTGACTTGTTATGTCATCGATGTGGATACATCCTACAATATCCTTCTGGGGCGCCCTTGGATACACGATTACATGATCGTGCCCTCCACACTGCACCAATGCTTCAAGTACGTCGACAAGCAAGGCTTCGTGAGGACAGAGTTTGCTGACATCGATCCTTTTAAAGGAGTCGAATCCTACTACTCTGACTCATGCTTGTACGAGAAATCGAAAAGGCACCTTGTCGAAAAGGATACTCAGGTTCCAACTGAGGTGGCAACAGGACCGAAAGAACCTCTGACGATCCACCTCCAAGCTCGAAAACCTGGCAGAACTGCACCTCTCACGTCCACTTTACGTAAAGATGCAATCAGCCTCTCCGCTCAAGAAGGAAAGATGATAATCCAACTGCCAATGTCTGGCCAAGCGCCAAGACCCACAACAGAGCCACTGACAATCAGGCTGCCTAAAGCCAGTCATCGACAAGCAGAGGTACTCCATCCCTCTGTCAAACCAATGACGATTCGTCTTCCTAAGACGAATCAGCAATGGAGTATTCAGCCGGGGGTAGCAAATGCGCCGACAAATCCCTGTCTCACACCAAGCACTCAGCCGGGGGTAGCAAGCACGCCTACGACTCTGCGGTCAGCTCCGCTAGTAGAGCCCCTGATGATTAAGCTGCCCAGGTCGTCATCCTGGTCTTCATTTGCGCTGGGGGTGGCGGAAGAAGAACCCGAGCTGGCCAAGTACGTCGCTGCTTATACTGATGTTCCATCCGCAGATGATGTAATTCCTCTGGAGAAGATACCCTACTTTATCAATAAAGAGATAGCTTTGAACTACCTCGAGCTTGAGAAGCTTTGTACAATGTATGCTATGGAACACGGTATAGGCACTCATCTACACACACAAGTAACGAATGTCTATACTGCGAACCAACTCACTCCTATGGAAGACGCATGCTTCATAGTCGAAGAAGACGATCATCCAATCATCTTCGGCCGGAAGAATAATCTACAGCCCTTCAGCATAGAAGAGGGTGATCTCGAGCCTAACACCGGGAGACTGTCCCTTTATCTGTATAGTCCCCGATCCAAGTACCTCATGCAGAAACAGGAGTATGATCTCGAAACCACGCTAGGTTTGAACTACGGCATTGGACGGCGATTACCCTTATTGTCGATCCCAGTTGGCAAACTACGAGATTACTACAATAAGACCAGACGTGGGCTAGGCTATGTTACGCCTGCGACGACCCCTGAAAGCTCGGATGAGGAGTGCGATTGGCATTCACACTCAACTGGATCGCTAACTTCCGATTCGGATGTTAGCATCGGTAACATCTTCAGACAAGTTCTATCCGTCAACATGGCATTCGCCGATGCCTATGAAGAGGATGAAGACATTCCCAAACTTCTTGAGTTAGAGCCGTGGGCACAACAGCTGGATGCACAATGGGAGAAGCAGTTCGATCAAAGAGAGCCTCCCACTGAAGATGAGGTCGTACGAGTTAATCTCGGTGATGAGTCCTCTCCGAAATCGATCTTCGTTAGCAAGAGTCTGACATAAGACGAGCGAGAGTCGCTACTGCAACTCATCAAAGAATATATCGACGTGTTCGCCTGGAGCTATGAAGATATGCCAGGACTGGACCCCGAGATTGCACTTCACAAACTCAATATTTGTCCAGACGCGAAGCCCGTCAAACAACAGCAACGACGGTTCTATTCCGATATCATGAATGCCATCGAAGCTGAGGTCAACAAATTGATAGCTAGCGGCTTCATCCGCGAAGAGCAACATCCAGACTGGGTAGCCAATATAGTACCAGTCCTAAAAAAAAACGGGAAGATCCGAATCTGCATCGACTTTCACAACCTGAATGAAGCATGTCCTAAGGATGAGTTCCCTCTCCCTATCACGGACATCATGATTGAAAACACCTGCGGCTTCGAGCGTATGTCATTCATGGATGGTTTCTCAGGGTACAACCAAATCAAGGTATTCCCTGATGATGAAAAGCACACATCATTTCGGACACCAATCGGCACATACTGCTACACCGTCATGCCTTTCGGTTTAAGGAATGCTGGCGCCACCTATCAGAGAGCTATGAGTGTCATCTTTAGGAACTACTTGCGCAAGACAGTGGAGTGCTACGTCGACGACATCGCCGTCAAGAGCCGCTCTAAGGAAGATTATCTGCAAGATCTCAGGACAGTATTCGACCTGATGCGAGCACACAATTTGAAGATGAATCCTACAAAATCCTTCTTGGGTGTCTCCAGCGGGAAATTCTTGGGTTTCGTCATTACTTCCCAGGGCATCTATATAGACCCTGGGAAGATGAAGGCAATCATGGAGATGGGTCCTCCGAGAAATCTTCGTGAACTCCGAGGCCTCCAAGGCAGGCTAGCTTACATCAGGAGGTTCATCTCTAACCTCTCCGGACGATGTCAACCATTCATCCACCTCATGAAGAAGGGCATTTCGTTCGTATGGGATGAGGAATGCCAGCGCGCTTTCGACAGCATCAAAGAATATCTGTCGAACCCTCCAGTCCTGGTAGCCCCTGTTGCTGGAAAGCCGTTCCTGCTCTATATGCGAGCTATGGAACACTCTCTTGGTGCCCTATTGGCACAGAACAACGACGCAGGCCATGAGCAAGCTATATACTATCTCAGTCGAAAGATGATGGGGCCAGAGTACAGATACACTGCCATAGAAAAGGAGTGCCTTGCTCTTGTGTTCGTCATTCAGAAAATGTGATACTACGTTATGGGACAAACCATCCATATGATATCGCGAATCAACCCTCCCAGGGTCCTTATGAACAAACCTGGGGAACTCAGCTCTCGCCTTGCTACCTGGGCGATACTACTATCACCATATCACATGGTCTTCGTCCCACAGAAGACTGTTAAAGGCCAAGCTCTGGCAGACTTAGCAGCCCATCCAGGCTCAGAGATGACCAAAATATACGAAGAGATACCAGACAAGGTCGCCGGTTCAAATGCAGTCTCCCATGATGTCATCTGGCGAATGTTCTTCGACGGCGCCTCGAGAACCGGACCAAAGGGCAACATCGTCGCTGGAGTTAGAGTGGTGCTGATTTCTCCCTCCGGGTTGGCGATCAATCGGGCTTACTCCCTCACAGAGCCCTGTTCAAACAATGTGGCCGAGTACAACACTTTGGTTATTGGCCTCCGACTTGCGAAGGAGCTGGAGGTATAGTATCTCGAAGCATACGGCGATTCACAATTAATCGTCAACCAGATCAAGGGTTGTGAGGTTCGCCACGAAGATATGATCCCGTATCACCAAATAGCATTCGACATCATCTCATCCTTGGAAGGGTTCTTCATAGAACACGTTCCCAGACTCTAGAATATTGAGGGCGATGTCCTAGCAGGCCCGGCTGCTTCCCTAGCAGTGCCGAATTACGCTCATCATCAAGTGGACATAATAGGCCGTGAATTGGTCTGTCCCTAGGATAATGTTCAATACATTGAGAGTTACTCCGCCTTGACAGTCGACGAAGCACCAGACTGGAGACAACCATTCATCGACTTTGTAGTCTACGACATTCTGCCAGAGAACCCGAAGGAAGCTACTTCTATCAGAAGACGTTCTCTCAGATTCTTTTACGATACAGAGACGAAAATGCTGTATCGGCGATCCTATGATGGGTTACTGCTTCGGTGTCTATCAAATACAGAAGCCAAGGAAGCTGTACGCGAAGCTCACGACGGCGTGTGCGGGGCCCATCAACCTGGCCCAAAATTGCAAGACCGCCTTCGCCGAATGGACTATTACTGGCCCACGATAGTTGCAGATGCAATAGATTATGCACGAAAGTGCAAAGCCTGTCATGTCCACGCAGACTTCATCCACTAGCCATCCGAGTTTCTACATCCAACAGTAGCATCCTGGCCATTCGAAGCATTGGGAATGGACATCATCGGTCCAATCACTCTGCCTTCGTCCAAAGGATACCGATTCATACTCGCAATCACGGATTACTTCTCCAAATGGGCGGAGGCTGTTCCGCTGGCAGAGGTGAAGACTTCAAACGTGATCAGCTTCCTCAAGCATCACGTCATCTATCGCTTCGGACTGCTCCGAAGGATCATCCATGACAACGGTCTACAGTTTGCAAGCCACGTATTTTATCGGTTCTGTGACAAGCACCGAATTCAGAACGTTGCTTCAACGCCATACAATCCAGCAGCAAATGGCTTGGCAGAAGCATTCAATAAAACCATAATCAAGCTACTCAAGAAGTTCGTGTCTTCCAACAAACGCGACTGGAACGAGAAGCTCGGCGAATGCTTATGGGCATACCGTACCACAGTACGGACGGCCACCGGGAATACACCATTCTCTCTGGTATATGAAAGTGAGGCGGTTCTTCCGCTAGAGACTCTGATCCCCTCACTCCGTGTCACCCTCACCTATCAGTTGATGATGGATGAAAATCACCATCGTCGACTACAAGAGTTGGAGGCCCTAGACGAGAAGCGCCTGTTAGCTCAGCAACGAATTGAGCTATATCAAGCCCGAATCTCCGGAGCTTTCAACGAGAAGGTCAAAATCAGAACATTCTAAGTGGGTGATCATGTCCTGGCAGTTCGGAGGCCGATGGTTATGATGCACAAAACTGCCGGCAAATTCCAGCCAAAATGGGAAAGCCTATTCATCAACGAGGCTGTGTTCTCCAACGGTGCTTATCGCCTCGCATAACAAAATGGAGACTTGCTCATGTTGCCTATCAACGGCAAGTTCCTGAAGAAATATTATGTCTGAAACGACATCCCCCAAATATCTCAGAATATTGAGTTATGTACCCTCGGTACCGCTGAACTCACAGTCTGCCTCTAAATGTCTCCAGATATTGAGTTATATACCCTCTGGTACTGCTAAACTCATACCCATCTCACAAATATCTCAGATTGTAGAGTTATGTACCCTTTCTTACTACTGAACTCACAGTCTGCCTCCAAATATCTCAGATTGTCGAGTTATGTACCCCACGGTACCGCTGAACTCACATTCTGTCTCCAAATGTCTTCGATTGTCGAGTTATGTACCCCTAGGTACCATTGAACTCGCATTTATCCTCCAAATATCTCCGATTATCGAGTTATGTACACTTTCGTACCGCTGAACTCACAGTCTACCCCCAGATATCTCCGATTGTCGAGTTATATACCTTCTGGTACCGCTGAACTCCTATACATCCTCCAAATCTTCCAGATTGTCGAGTTATGTACCCGCAGGTACTGCTGAACTTACACTCTGACTCCAAATCTTCCAGATTGTCGAGTCATGTACCTGCAGGTACCGCTGAACTTACACTATGGTCACTCCAAACAAAACCATATCGCATCTTTTGGGTAGTAAGTCACGTATGATCATACCTCTGAACTTTCTTCCTAAAAAGAGCTCCTCCCTCATGATCCACTACCCGCACTCTCAGTGCACAAAAAAGGGTAACAGATCCACAAATTTCCTAAAACAACCATGTCGATGCTACCTCTGAGTTGTTTCACTTCCACCAAAAACAAACCGCCCCCTCACATAGAACTTTCACGTCCTTATTACCTTTGAGTTGTTCTATGTATCCTTCATGAGCCCACTCCTGCCATGTCCTCATTAACTCTGAGTGGGAAGGCTCCATCGAAGAAACCCCTACACTTACCACGTCCTCATTACCTCTGAGTAAGTATGGTGGTTCTCTCTCGACTTATTATCCGTACCCACGACCGGAGTATGCCAAGGATAATAGTCCTACAAATATCTTTCGACGACCACAAATGTCCTCAGTCGACCACAAATGTCCCCTGCGGACCACAAATGCTGTACTAAGTTTCTAGTACATGCCACTATTTTTTTATCATGTCTTGGGAGCCCAGTTGCTCCCTGGCATTCTCTCAATACCAAGAACTTCCACAACCATCTCATCGTAAAGTTGTTCTAGGTATCTCTCTCAAAACTTGTTATTCGTACCTAAAACCAAGGTATGCCCAGGGTAACAGGTCCACAAATAGTTCCCCAACTCTTCATTCAAACAAAAAGTAAAATCTTACATTTGATGACCACAAGCAGCAAAACATAGACTACAGCCAAAGACAGACAGAAATATCAAAACGAGATACGGACATATCCTAACGACGCATATACCATTCCCTCAACCATTTCGCGTATGAAGGATCTACTTGATCGAACTCCTCATCCGGGACAGGAGGGTCAGAACTTCCAGCGAGACTACCCTCAGATCGAGGCTCCTCCTCCACAGCAGCTCCGATGTGGAGGGTGCTTCCCTCCCCGATGGGCGCCAGCTCTTCTTTTGGTTCCTCCATTTTAGGCAATATCTCCTCCTTCACGACTATCTCAGTCTTCGGCATGGAGGCTGCAGAGAGACAAAGTCAGAAGATGATCAGAAAATCATTGAATAGAACTCATACGGTCCAGCCTTAATGGGGGCTCATACGATTTAGTTTACCGAAGCTTGATGCGGCAGTAACTAAATAAACTTATGCGGCTCTGTTTAACGCAGCCTCATGCGACAGAGTTCGGATAAGTTTAAGAGGCTCATGCGACAAACGAGTTCATGCGAGCCTATGCGGTCCAGTTCGAATGAGTTCATGCGACTCAGATCAAATGAGCTTATGCGGTTCAAATGCAGATAAGTTCATGCGGACCAGTTCGAATGAGTTCATGCGGTCCAAACTCAAATAAACTTATGAGATCCAGTTCAAGTGAGCTTATGCGGCTCGGTTCGAATATGCTTATGCGGTTCAAATCAAGTAAGTTCATGAGGTCCAGATCAAGTGAGCTTATGCTGAGCATATGCGGCCCCGTTGGCGAAGTGCTTATGCGGCCACAATAACAATTCTTATACGGCTCGGACATGGAATATACTCCATACGGCTCGAACATGAGACGTACATCCGACACACGTGAAGATGAAGGCTCACGCATAGAACATGCGACGTAGCCATGACAGTTAGGGTTTCAAGCTCACGCAATGCCCTTGCCAGCAATGGTAGGGTAGACATCGGGATGAACGTCGGGCACGTCGGCCGGTGTAGGAGCTGCCAAATTATCATTCGTCACCGCAGTCGAAGTAGAAGCAACTTTTTTACCCATCACCGCCATACCCTTCGCCGCAACAGTCTTCTTGGGAGCCATCGGTGATCAAAGAAGAAGAAGAAGATGACAGTTAGGGCAGGAAAGACTTGAATTGAAGGAGAGAGTAAAGAATTTCCTTCTCTTAATTGCTCCTATTTATAGGCGGACAAAGGGGGGCACGTGGACCGACGGAAACGCTTTGGGTCGTGTGCTGAACCGACTCCTAGGATTTCGCCCCCTCTTATAAAGGAGATTTATTCAAGAAACGAAGATCCAAATATTTAATGAGCCGACTCTTGGGACTCCCCCCCAAAGACGGCTCAAAATCAAAAACGAATCAGGAGCAATTAATAAAGCCTACGGGGCAGAGAGGATGGTATGCGGCCAGATCGGTTCATACGGCCAGAGTAATCCATGCGGCTAGGTAGCCTATGCGGCCAGCAAGTCCATGCGGACAGAACAACTTATGCAGTTAGAAGACTTTCTACCTGGCCATGCTTCTTATTCAAAGTATTTCAATTTTACAAATTGAAAATTTTGAAGGGGGTCTTGTAGAAGCATAAAAAAGAACAAGAACATCCATGCGGCTCAACCCAGAGAGAGTCTCATGCGGTTCAGAACTCCATGCGGCTCGAGAGGTCCATGCGGCTCAAATAGCCCCCAATATAGCTATGCGGCTTAAGCCACGTGGCCTTATGCAACTCGTCCCCATAGCAAGCCATTAAATAGAGGCCTCATTAAATCCTCTGACAACAACAAGGCAGCCCTAACATAAAGCTGAAACCGACAGCTCTGACAAAAGGCTGTAATAATGACTCTGAAACAAAGGCGCGATCTTCCTAGGGAAACAAAGAAAATCTCTATAGTTGGCACTTTCCACCAACCCCAAGAACTCTCTATGCGGCCACGACGCTTCATGCGGCCCGGGCATGACAACTCCCCATGCGGTTCAAGTATGAAGACTCCCATGCGGCTCCTGTATGGAGACTCTCATGCGGCTCGGTCATGACGACTCTTCATGCGGCTCGGTCATAACAACTCTCATGCGGCTCGAGTATGAAGACTCTCATGCGGCTCGGCCATGACGACTCCTCATGCGGCTCGAGTACGAAGACTCTCATACGGTTCAAGTATGAAGACTCATATGCGGTTCGGTAATGACAACCCCTCATGCGGCTCAATTATGAGGAATCTCATACGGCTCGAATAGGGAGACTCTCATGCGATTCGGGCACGATGACTCTCATGCGGCTTGAGTGCGATGATTCTCATGCGGCTCATAAGCACAACAGTTGAGACACGTGGCAGGACACGTGTCAAAAGCCGATCATAACCCAATAACTCAGATTTACTGCAATCAAAGTAATCTCCAGATTGAGTTAAATCCCAATAATCTGGGAACACGTGGCGAGAGAATGAATCAGATTTATTCATTTAGATTTGCAGACGTCAGAAAATCATCATGATACAGATTTGGTGCAATCAGCATTAATGATTCAGAGGATTCGGCGCAATCTATATTAATGGCCCAGATCCATCACATTCAAGATTAATGGCCCAGATTGATCAATCAACAGGCCGTCGACTTTTGAGAGGGGACAATCATTGCAAACCCTAATGATGATCCCACCCCTATAAATAGCAAGATGCCATTCCCTTGCAGAAAGAGAGAGAGGACACAGAGAAGACAGGCGCACACAGAGCCCCAGAGACGCCCAGAGAGCGGGCAACGAAGAGCACAGAGGAGCTTCTCCACATTTCCGAGAGCATTTCTCCGGAGCCAAGGCTACGTTCGATCGTCCAAGGAGTAAGGCAGAGCAGCCGTTGCTTTTCCGAGCCTCTATCGTCACCCTCCAGAATCTAAAATAAATAATTGTACTTAGATTGCTGTACCTAGGTTTTTGTCCCTAGGCTTTCTTTGTACAAGCAAGTTTGTATTGTGAGTCTAAGTTCAGTTCTCCGATATAATTGTTCTGTACTTTTACAATCAATGGGAAACCGTCATCAAACTATATGTCTACGAATTCGTTTTGATGATACGAACCCAACCCTATATCCAAAGTTGGATTCCGGCAGGCCGTGCACAAAATCACCCGTTGAATCGGACCGTGGGGCCCGTAAAACGGCGATCCGATCAACTGTCTCAAAATTGGACCAAATTTGGCATACATGACTAAAAAATAATACGGTCCTGTTGGTGCAAGCTTCGTCTCGATCTGACGAACGTGCACAAAGTACTTAGAAAATTTGCACAGAGGCCGATACGGTGAATTTCGACGGATACACATCAAATTCGTCGTGCACACGAGACCAATTTGAATTCTGTCAAAGCCCACACGTCCACGAAGCCGTTATGCACCTTTCGATGCTTTTGTTTCGCGACTACGTCGCCCGGATTGGCGGGACGCACGTCGTATCGAAGGATTTTATTTATTTTAAAATAGGTTTTTGGTAAACTCTGGGATCCAATTTCTCGGCGCATAGTCGATGAAATCGACTTCTGCAAAATGAGTCGTGAAGCCCTATATGTTGTCTATAACTGTGTTCAAATGGAATTTCTAAACGGTTACTGGATCGATCGTAATCGATATTCCAATGTGGGTTCATGGACTGTTTTGTGTTCTATTTTTGAACAGGTTTTCGACCGACTTCGGGTCGACCTCATGGACTGGTCATGCAACCTATACGAAATCCAATTACTGGGGTTTCGAGGCGGTTATGTTGGCTTTCTAAACCAACTTACGGTTCGTGAAATGGTGGAGTGTCGAGAGAGGGATCTTACTACGAAAATGGGCTTGTACTGCCGCTGCTGCTGCTGTCCCAGTCTGAGCGGATTGCGCGTGCGCACGCTCCAGCACGATCGTGGCGGCTTGGTCGGCCGCCGACGAAGCCCAGGCGCGCGTGCGGCGGCGCTGGTGTCGGGGTCGTCTGGTTTTATTAGGGTTTTCGAGTATTTCCTCTCGATCTCACTCTCATTCTCTATTATATAAACCGCGGGGGTCGGCTCTTCTCGGGTTCGCGCATGGGGAGAGGGCGGGTTTTCACTCGGGATTGCATACTTTTGGGGATGCCCAGCTCGGGCTTGGGCCCAGGGCTGGAAGGCTTGGGCTGGTTGTTTTTTGGTTTTATTCTTTATTCTTTTTTTCCTTTTCTTTTTATTATTAAGCAATTGTTGTATATATATATATTTATATATATACACATATATATAAATACGTATATTTATATATATATATATATTTTATATATATATATATATATATATATATATATATATATATATATATATATATATATATATATATATATATATATATATATATATATATATATATACATATACACACATATATATACACACATATATTTATATATATTATACACTTATATATATTTATATATACATGCACATATACACCATTATATACAATATATTCACATTTACACCTATATATAATATATTTATATATACATACACATGTACACACACACACACACACACACACGCACATATATATATATATATATATATATATATATATATATATATATATATATATATATATATATATATATATATATATATATATATATATATATATATATATATATATATATATATATTCATATCTAAGCATACCTAAATATTCCAATAAAAATCGAAATTCCTAAATACCCTTTTTCTAGTGTAGGACCTATTTATATAAATATGAATATATATTATAACATTTATTTGACAGAAATAATATAAACCAATAATTATATAATAATATCCTCAATAAAAATAATAATAATAATAATAATAATAATAATAATAATAATAATAAAATTCAACAAACCAATAATGATGTACGTACCATTATGCACCATCTAATAATCCAAAAAATGTACAAGGGCCTATTTTATACAAATATTATTGAATATCAACTAATAACGATATTCATAATATTTAATTGACGAATATTTAGAAAATATTCATTAGATCATTAAAACGAAATACAACACAATTATACCAAAATACCCCAACACGAATGTCGTTGGACGTACCGCATGACTACATGGGCTTGTAATTGTTACGGATCCAGTTCGGACTGGTTTGGTACAACCGGGGCTCCTAAACGTCAAATAATATTAATAATGAATAACTAAACTATTTATAATGGTCATGTCCCAACTTGGCCTGGTTTTCGTAATTAGGACACACTTATGGACAGGTCTTCCCTACCCGGGCTAATACACTAGTCAAGACACGCCACTGCACTATCCGTGCCACCATTTCTAGTCACTTGTACTCAAATTCCTAACCATGACTAAAATTATCTACCATAATAATTAACTAATTAATTATTTATAATAATCTAAAAATCACCATTCAAATAAAATAAATAATAATAAAAATATTTCAAATTTCCGGGAAGGGGAGCTATAAGAAGATGAAGAATGATTGAGTGATTTGGAATAAAAAATTCTCTTCTATTTATAGGTATTTTTTGGGACTGAACTCGGACAGTATTCTGGCAGAGTTCTGATGCAAAGATTTCGTATATGAACGTTGGATGCAGATTTGGAGACAACAAATATTTAAATTTAAACTGACCAAACTCGGGCAGAGTTCGGACCGAACTCGTGCCGAACTCGGGCCGAACTCGGTTTGAGTTATGTCTAGGTAAAAATATTAAACATTTGTAAAATATTGTTGTAGAATGGAATAGAACTTTTTGGTAGATGGAATATGGATAGGTAGGCTGTATGGAAAAGTGGTCTATGATTAACCTAAGCTAGTATTACCTACTCAATCTTACAATTTATATCCTAGACTCAATAAAGATAAAATATATAATAAATTATAAAATGACTCAGACTAGATTCCAATGAAAGTAAGCTTCAGACTGATGATTTTCGTGATTGATGATACAGTAGTACGCTTGTTGATATTAATTTCACAAGACCTGAAATGATTAGCAGCAGTTCGTATATTTTGTGTATTGACTTAAGTTTATGTCGATTATTAAAATCAGATGTGACCATGGAATGGGCCAACAATCTCCCCTATTTTGATAATTAACAAACTTGACTCTATACTAAAATATATCTAAATAGAACAAATAAAATTACCTAAAAAAATGGTTTTGGTATTCTTTCTTTGCTTGTTGATTTGGATGTTGATTTTGGTATTGTGCTCTTTCTCCCCCTTTGTCAATAGAAAAAAATAGTTTTGGCTCCCCCGTAATGTGTGAAGCCAACATTGTTCATCAAACAGACAAAGTAATACTAGAGAGATAATAATATTTCCACAAATAACAAGTGCATAAAAAGAAACAACTAGTAGTGATATACTGAAAATGTCATGCATAATAGAAAGATACAACCATCATCATCATCACAAAGTACTAATAAATATCTAACTGTAAAGTTTAGACATATAAAAAAAACTACATCAGAGATCAACATCCATCAGCCCTATCCAAAATCTACTAGCTTAAGTCCTCATCGCATTGGAGTGTCGTCACCTCCAGGAGCATCCGGTGGAAAATATCCAGCAGTAGGATCGAAGTGAGGGAATGTTGCCTCATCGTCGAACCTGGGTCCAGTGAAGCTGGGGTGATGAAGTATGGTAACTGGATGTGATGGATCATGAGAGAGACTCGAGTGAAGATCAGCAATGCGGATCCGCAACACCTGAGCCTGGGTGATATGGCGGAACTCTGAGTCAAGATAGCCCTAATGTCGTTGTGCAGAGAGGGTAATAAAATCATCAAAGCGCTGATAGAAGCCAGGGTCAAAGCCCGGAGCAGGGGTTGGAGCGACAGCAGCAGGAGGAGCCTCGGGGTCAGCATTTGGAACAGGCTCAGCACCAGGAGGCAGAGGAGGAGTAGGGTATAACCTAGACCTACTAAGCTCAATGACAGTGGAGGAATAAGAACATGTTTGAAGATCGATTTCAAACCTTCTAAAGATAGAAGCCGAATGCATGGGATAGACGAGGTTGCGTCCTGCATTTCAGCAGTTTAGCATCCAAGCTATCATAGTCTTAGGAACAGAGAATGGAATGCCAAAGTGAATGTAGTGCATGGCTGACAATTCTAGGAAGGTAATCTCATCAGAAGATCCCTTCTTCGAAAGAAGAACAGAGAATACAAACCTATGGAGTTCATAGAAGTTTTGGTTGAGATGCTTGGAGTAAACTCTTCTAGGAACATGTTTGGGATGGCACAAAAGTTCTTTGAAGGAATCAAAAGTGACACCTTTAGAGATTTGGATGTGATGAATATCCACTAAAGCTTCACCTACATCAGGAACATGAAAGAATTCACTGATGTCGGTGGCGCTGAATTCTAGTTCTTGCCCAGCAACGCCAGAATATAAATTTTCGTTATGTTTTACTTGCATGTTGCAGTAAAACATACGGACATCGTTATCATAAATATTCTCAGCTACTTCGAAAAAGTCACGAAAGCCGAGACGGTCGAAAGTGGGAGAATATTCAGAAAAGATAGTAAAGTTTACGCGTGCTCCAGCATAAATTCTACGACCAGAAAAAGTGTCAAACCAAAGGTCCAAAATTTCTTTGTCGGGAAAGAGACCGGAATCAAAATTATCGGATCCTATAGGTTTAGCTAGACTAAAGATATTAGTGGGAACATAGTCATAGGAGGATGATCCTGCATGTGAGGAATCAACCTTTCTCTTTTGGTGCTTGGGTGCCATAGATGAGAAGGAGAGGATAATGGAATACCTTCGAGAGGAGGAAGAAGATGAAAATGAATGGCCCACTAGGCTCCTGATAAGCTCGAATGGAAGGAGGAGGAAGAATTTTTAGGAGTGTTTGAGGGTTTTTCTCGGTTGTAGGATGAGAAAAAGTGGAAGGAAGAAGGGGTTTAAATAGAGCTAGGGCCGGCTGTTCGGTTCTGGAATCTGAACAGCACCAACCGAACTCGGTCCGAACTCGGCCAGAGTTTGGTCCGAATTCGACTGCTTGTATTTCCAATGCCATAAATGCTGTATTTATTTAAAAATTTGAATTTATAACTGTTGTAATTCTTCATTTAATAACTTCTATTACTTTGGGTTAGCTGTAGGGGCAGGATCCCAGCTAGCGGTAGTCCGAAGACTAGTGCACCGTCTCACTTCAGGCTATTTACACCTGTATGACAGAAGGATCCTTCGGCTTGCACATAAAATAATTTTCGTTAAATAAATTACAAAGTTTCGAGTTATACAAATAAATTTAATAAACATACTATATTATGAATCTGAAAATTCAAGTATGCCGAGCTCTCGCATCATATTGTTAAATCGGTCTTCAGCCAGTAGTTTTGTGAAAATGTCTATTAGTTGATGATCTGTGTCAATAAACTCTAGGCAGATGTCCCCGTGTTATTGGTGATCACGTAAAAAGTGATAATGAATCTCAATGTATTTTGTGCGTGAGTGACATACAGGGTTCTTAGTCAGGTTAATAGTACTAGCGTTATCACAATAAATAGGAATTTTAGTGTAGTGCAGATTGAAGTCTTCTAGGATTTGTTTTATCTATAAAATTTGAGCATAGTAACGTCCTACGGCGATATACTCAGCCTCAGTAGTTGATAATGCTACAAAATTTGGTTTCTTGCTAAACCATAAGATTAAGGCCTTTCCTAGGAAATGATATGTACCGCTGGTACTTTTACGGTCTACTTTGCATCCTGCAAAAACTGCATCCAAGTAACCTATCAGGTCAAAGGATTTAGTTTTAGGATACCATAAGCCGACTGTAGAAGTTCCCTTAAGGTATCGAAGGATACGCTTAACGGCACTCAGGTGTGATTCCTTAGGATTTGCCTGTTATCGTGCATAGATGGAAACACTGAACATAATATCAGGACGAATAGCAGTTAAATATAATAAGCTACCAATCATACCTCGATACTTATGCTGGTCGATAGGTTTGCCACTTTCATCAGTGTCAAGCTTTGTAGAAGTAGCCATTGGAGTTCCGATAGGCTTTACATTATCGAAGTCGTATTTTTTCAGTATGTCCTTCGTGTACTTGGCTTGATTGATGAATGTTCCCTTTGAGTGTTGTTTGATCTAGAGTCCTAGAAAGAAGTTCATCTCTCCTATCATACTCATCTCAAATTCACTCTGCATACACTTAGCAAACTCTTGACAAAGTTTTTGATTAGTAGAACCGAATATAATGTCATCAACGTATATTTTCACAAGAAGAATGTCATCATCTAAAGATTTGATAAACAAAGTTGTATCAACTCTTCCTTTTGAAAAACCATTATCAAGTAAGAAGGCACTTAGGCGTTCATACCAAGCACGAGGTGCCTGTTTGAGTCCATAGAGTGCTTTCTTAAGCTTGAAGATGTGATCAGGTTTTTAAAAATCTTCAAAACCAAGGGATTGTTTCACAAAAACTTCTTCTTTTAGAAATCCATTCAAAAATGCATTTTTACGTCCATTTGAAATAATTTAAAATTATTAAAATATGTAAATGCGTAAAACATGCGGATAGCTTCTAGTCAAGCAACATGAGCATATGTCTCGTCATAATCAATACCTTCTTCTTGATTATAACCTTGTGCCACTAGACGTGCTTTGTTGCGTAGAACTTGTCCATCTTTACTAAATTTATTTCGGAACACCCATTTGGTACCAATTATCAATTAACCAACAGGTTTAGGAACGAGTTCCCATACTTGGTTTTTCTCAAATTGATTAAGTTTCTCTTACATGGCATTAATCAAAAACTCATCAGTAAAGGCATCTTCTATATTCTTAGGTGCTATTTGAGAAATGAAAACTATATTTGCTGCTATTTTAAAATCTCTAAGAGAGGTGCGTGTGCTTACACCTTTTGATACATCACCTATAATGAGTGTCTTTGGATGATCTGGTAAAAACTTCAATAATTCAAATTTATGAGTCAGATCTTCCACATGACTCTTATCGGTTTTTGCTTGTACACCTTCATCATCACTGTCGCTAGATCTGTGACTATTGAGCTCATCAAAAGTGACGTTAATAGATTCTTCAATAATCATAGACCTTTTATTAAAAAATTTATATCCCTTTCTCTTAGCAGCATATCCGAGAAATATTCCTTCATCTGCTTTAGAGTCGAACTTATCCAAGTTGTCCTTGGTGTTCAGGATAAAACAGCAACATCCAAAAACTTTGAAATAAGAAATGTTTGGAATCCTTCCAAACCAAAGTTCATAAGGTATTTTCTTCGAGATGGGTCGAATTAACACCCTATTTAAAAACATGACAGGCTGTGCTAACAACTTATGCCCAAAAATATTTAGGAAGATTATGCTAGTTTAGCCTGACTCTAGCCATCTCGCTTAGAGTACGGTTCTTCCGCTCTACAACACCATTCTGTTGAGGAGTTCTATGACAAGAAAATTCGTGGTAGTACCCACTATCATCACAAAACTTTTTGAAATCAGTATTTACGAATTCGCCACCATGATCACTTCAGATACGAGTAATCATGAAGCCTTTTTCGTTTTGTACCTTTTTTCAAAATAACTAAAATTCAAAAATAGCGTCACTTTTATTTGATAAAAAGTAAACCCAAGTAAAACGAAAGAAATCATCAATAATAACAAAAGCGTAGAGCTTACCGCCAAGACTAACGACTCTACTAGGACCAAATAAATCTATATGTATCAACTACAAAGCTCTAGAAGTACTTACAATGTTGATGGATTTAAATGTGGACCTATGTACTTTATTCTTTTCACAGTCAGCACATACCATATCTCTCTTGAATGGAATCTCGGGGAGTCCTTTTACCAACTTCTTAGTGCTCAGTCATGAGATAGTGTCCATATTTGCATATCCTAGTCTCATATGCCATAGTCAGCTTTCATCTAAATTAGCTACTAGGCATCTTCCTGCATTATTAGTACTCTCCAGAAAGAAAACATAAATATTGTCTTCTCTAATCCCTTCATATACGGGATTACCAGATGACATATCATATATGGTACATTTTTCTTTTATAAAGTTGATACCATAACCATTATCAGCCAAATGACTTATGCTTAGTAGGTTATGTTTCAATTCTGTAACTAGACAAACGTTTTTTATTACAGGATAAGAAGATATGCCAACAGTGCCATTGCCAATGATATCACCTCTCATATTATTTTTGAAGGAGACGTATCCTTCTTTCTTTATCAATAGCGTGGCGAACAAAGATGCATCACCAGTCATGTGCCACGAACATCCGCTATCAAGGATCCACTTGCTTTTAGCATGAGAGGGTTGAGGGTCCACCTACAAAATAAGTAGATGAATCCTTTGGTACCCATTTACCGAAGGGTCCATATTAATTAGTCTTAGGTCTCCAAAATAAAGTACGATTGTCAATAAGTTTCCTTGCAAAACAATACTATGATATGTGTCCATGAGTACCACAATATATGTAAGTGAATTTTGAAACAGTGTTAGTAGAAACTGTGTTAACATGCCTATTTGGTTTCTTTGAAAACCTATAAGTGAAAGCATGGTGATAATCGTGTTTCTTTCGTGCTTTCTGAGTTTTAGTCCTCTTAGGTGTATGCTTAGCATTAGGACTAAAGTTAGACTGTGTCACTGGTATTGCCTGTTTGTCTAACTTGATTTCTAACTTTTTAGAAATCACAAAAGACTCTTCATATTTAGCAGTCATGTCTGAGAGTCTTTGTTCTGTGTCTAAGTGCTTCTTTTTCTCTATGTCATATAACTCTTGTATCTTGACATAGTCTCTTTCTTTCTTATCAATTTTGAGGATAGTCTCATGATAGTCTACTTTGAGTTTGGCTATCTCTTCCGTGTTACCAGTAGTAGACGTCTCTTTAATGTCTTCAATAAGACTGGACAGTCTAGCTATCTCGGTTGTGTATGCCTTAATCTCTTTTCAAGATTGCTTATACTTGTCAAGCACATTTCTATGTTCTTCAAGTAGTTCGCTGAAGGCATTTTCTAATTCATCGAAAGTAAAGTCGTCATACAAAGGGTTTAAGGATACCTTATCAAAAGCCATAAGACAAACAATGGCCTTTCTGCAGGGTCTATCTTCTTCCTCTGTATCACTGGCATCACTTTCATGCCAGATACTTGTGTTAGCATACTTTCGACTGGTTTTTTCTTTTCTGCTTGATCTTGATCTATCGTATAGACTGCTTTTCTTCTAAGTTGGACAGTCCTTCTTCATGTGCCCTGATTTCTTGCATCTAAAGCATATTGTTTCATCTTCATTGCTTTCTTGGATATCTCTCTTTCTTCTGTTTGATTTTTTAAACTTTAGGAATTTTCTGAAGTTCTTCACTAGTAGGGCTTGTTCATTACCACTTGATGATTCTTCCTCAGAATCAATGGATGTAAATTTTTGGCTTGAGCTTTGAAAGCGATAGACTTTTCATTTGGCGTTGCTTCTTCAAACTCTTGCAGATCAAGCTCATGGGTCATGAGCTTGCCCATCAGTGTTTCCAGAGATATGGTGGTGAGATCGTTTCCTTCAATGATTGCTGTTGCCTTTGGGTTCCAGTTCTTGGTTAGAGCCCGTAGCACTTTTTTTTAATCTTCTCATGATTACTGTAATCCTTACTAAGAGATTGCAAATGATTAGTAATATCAAGAAAACGTGTGAACATATGTGTAATTGACTCACCAGATTTTATCTTAAAAGATTCATACTCCTGTATTAGTCTACTGATTTTGGATTCCTTTACTTGGGAAGTACCTTCATGAGTTACCTCAAAAAGTTTCCAAATCTCATGAGACGTCTTACAGGTTGAAACTCTGTTGAATTCCGTTTTGTCAATTGCACAGAACAGTACATTGATGGCACGAGCACCTAGACTAGCCTTTGCTTTTTTAGCCTATGTATATTTGTCATGAGGCTTGTCTACAAGCAGGCCATCAACTACTGTAGGTGCCGGTTTCTTATAACCGTCAACAACTATAGACCAAAGATCAAAGTCAAGAGACTTTAAGATGAAAGTCATCCATATTTTCCAGTAGGTATAATTTGTTCCATCAAATAGTGGGGGTCTATGTGTTGATTTCCCTTCACCGTTGAATATTGATTTCACGGCTGCCATATATACTCTCTGAGGTTTGTTATATTAGAATATAACCTACTCTGATACCAATTGTAGGACCGTTGAGTATCTCTAGAGGGGGTGAATAGAGTGAGTGCGAGTACAGCAGAAAATAATCACTAATTTTAAAAATTATAAACAGATAACTATGGCAGTAAGTAAGAGACAGTAAATAATTATAGCAAGAGATAGAGAGATCTAACTCAGTGACATAGCGATGTATACTGGTATCCCTCTGAGAGGACTAATCCAGTCTCGAGTACTCTTGCTCGATGTTAATCCACTAAGGCACAAGCTAATTGAGAGCTTGCAGTCTCTTATAACATCGTGCTTGGTGACAAGTGCACGACCAACTTTACAACACCGTGCTTGGTGACGAGCGCACGACCGGCTCCACAACAGAGATAATTTCTGTACTTTGAACAACCTCTTTGCAATTCTTGAGAACCAAAAGACTCTAGATCGAAATAGAAATTACTGGTCTTTGACTAAGAGGAGTGTAGGTGTGATATAAAAACTTTTGATCGAGTGAAAACACTTATTGAATAGAGAAGAGAAGATGAAGAATGATTGAGTAATTTGGAATGAAAATTCTCTTCTATTTATAGGTGTTTTCTAGGACCGAACTCGGGCAGAGTTTTGGCAGAGTTATGATGCAAAGATTTTGCATATGAATATTGCATGCAGATTTGGAGGCAACAAATATTTAAATTTAAACTGACTGAACTCGGGCAGAGTTCGGACCGAACTCGGTTTGAGTTCTATATATCTAGGTAAAAATGTTAAATATTTGTAAAATATTATTGCAGAATGAAATAGAACTTTTTGGTAGTAGATGGAATATGGATAGGTAGGCTGTATGGAAAAGTGGACTATGATTAACCTAAGCCAGTATTACCCAATCGATCTTACAATTTATATCCTAGACTCAATAAAGATAAAATACATAATAAATTATAAAATGACTCGGACTAGTTTCCAATGAAAGTAAGCTTCAGACTGATGACTTTCATGATTGATGATGTAGTAGTACGCTTGTTTATATTAATTTCACAAGACCTGAAATAATTAGCAGCAGTTCGTATATTTTGTGTATTGACTTAAGTTTATGTCGATTATTAAAATCGGATGTGACCATGGAATGGGCCAACAACTTCCACTTTAAGTCTTCTCGTGTTTGGTTGAAAGATGACGTATGGAGCAGGATTTGACCCCTACTCAGGGAGGGGTGCTGGTAGGCCATTTCAAACTGGATACCGCTCCAAGAAGAGAGATGCTTTTATGGACGTCTGTGACGTCCCATCTTACTCTTTGACGGTATTGCGTCCGGGGCACCTTCTCAACGATTTAAGCCCGACCATTCATCCTTTTGGGCTTCCTTTTTTGCCAACCAGCTTCTTGCGAAGGAGGTCTCATACCCGAAGGGACATTTCCGAGTTGAAGGTTGGGTCTACCCTGAAGCTAATTGGCATAACTTGACCTTATGGATATTGGCTAAGTACGAGACAAAACTGAAACATATTGGCCTGTACTATGCTGTCAGAGCCACTTAATATGGGATAGAGATCAACCAACACATGTTCTTGGCTCTGCTGGAATTATACAACCACCATACCGGGACGTTCTATACTTCTGGGAGAGAGTTGGGGCTGGCTCTCTACGAGATGTTTACAATCTCAAGACTACCCTGAGGTAACGAGCCATACGAGGAATATACTCCCTGTAATGAGGAGTTCATAGGGCTGGAAGCACAACAGCCTGAGATGATGGATATATACAAAGAGTTGATGTATCATCACCAAGTATGCACGTGTCAGGATGCTCAGAAGACTCATCCTAATGTTTCTGCCTGGAGGAATTACGTCTTCACAGAATATCCTGCAGGACCGAGGCAGGTTCATATCACCACTCGTAGGGAATATAACCCTACTAAAGTCGATGCGTTGATGGCAGAAGTGGGAAATAAAAGTCCCTCAGTGGACGCTGAGGGAAAACCAACCTCTTCGTTCCATAATTATTTTTGTCAAAATCTGTGTGTCATGACCCCAAAGGCGATGTTGGCTGCCTTTCTGATGATATGGTTACGCACTTGCATGACACCCAGTGGTTCTGGATCCGTCGGGCGAATGAGTAGGAACATTATCATGCCAGCCATGAAGTTGGTGTTTAGACACTGTCTTGCCCTCCTGTCTGCCATGGTTTGCAATATCCTACGAGGCTTGCGAGAATTCTTGAAGAGGATAATTAAGCGAGGTGGGAAGGACGATCTTCCCTACCATTACCTGGTGGCTTGGTTGGTGCTACACCACCTGGGCTTAATGGACCCCGGTCTGGAAGAAGGTCACATGGACGGAACCTCCATGCGCTTCTATCGCCGTAAGAAGTGGATTCACCACGGCGTCCCTATTTGTAGATGGGTGCTGGGGCACTTGACCGACTATGACTTCTTTAGGATCCCGCCCTTTACTCGGGATTCTTTACGGGAGACATACTGGAGGGCGACCAGATGAATATCTTGACGTGTTGCCTTCCATTGGCTACAATCCATTCGACCGTCACATTTGGTGTATAGGAACCAGAACAATATATTTATGGAACCTTATCTACCGAGTCGATTCGTGCCTCAATTCAACTATAGCCAAATAGTGATGAATAACCCGAGCACCTGCTTGGGTTATGAAGGGAGTTTGTTGGATGGTGCGCGCACGTGGCATTACTACAACTTCGGGTGCACTGGGGTAAGATTTACGGTACCTGTGATCTGTCCTGAAACACACATCCTATACTCCATCATGAATTTTTATTGCTCGGCAAACAATTTTTTCCCGGGCTACAATCGGGAATGGAGTTTTATTATTGGGACCAAGTTGGAGGCTTCTCCGACCGTCCTTAAGCAGATCCGAGATTAGCTACCATCGGGTGGCAAGGCATCAGAGGGGTCCAGCGCCTCCTCGAAAGAAGAAGAGGCCCCATAGTTCTACCTCTAAAATGTCAGGCCTCCACAAAGGTGAGATCCCCACTATCTAAGAGGGCTAAGCGGGTTGCCCATAAGCTGACCATATCGGAGCAGTCATCTTCATTATCCGCAGAGCGAAAGAAAGGACATCCTGCGGAGTCCTCTTTACAGGTATCCCACATACTTTTTATTTATCAATTTCTGGATTCCTCCTTATTCTGATGGTCTTTCTTTGTTTGTGCAGCTTGTGAAGAAGAAATCAAAATGGTCAAAGAAGGACTTGATTGATTGTTTGTTTGAATTCCTTGGGGATCTCCCTGAGGTAGTTGCTGCCAGGGTACCCTCCCAAGTACCAGCACGTCTGACAGTCAGGGTTGAGACCATTGTACCATCCGAAGGCCCTCAATCGATGAGGGTTGAAAGAACTACCCAGGCTGACGCGGGCCCTCTAAGGTTGACGTGCCCGCGACTACGGAGACTAAGAAGGATGTTAATCCAAAAGAGGTTCTAGTGACAGGGATGGCAGAGGCTACGTAGATTGAGGAGTCTCTAATTAATTTGGTTGTCTCTTTTGACTATGAGCACAGAGACTTTTTGGAGTTAATGAAGGCGTGTATACCCACCAACCCACTGGGTACGTTCTTCATAACTCTTTATATCTTATTCATTTGCTTGTTTTCTTATGAATTCATTGGTTTGCAGGTTCCTCTCAAGAAGAAGCGCCAGCGGGAGTAACAGCAGATGAGCCCCTCACGACGCCCAAGGTCAATCTTGAGGCAGCCGAAGTCAAAGCCAAGGAATTCGTCACTAGAAAAGGAGAGACGGATAACGCAGCCGGGGATACTGATGATGTAGTCCAAGAGGCCCCAACTGAGCCTCCTTCCTATATTGATGAGGCGGCTGAGAAAGCTATCGAAGCTCAAGTCAATGAGTCGGCCAAGGAAATATCGGTTGACCCGGCAGCTGTAGAGAAGGTTGCTGCCAAGGTAGGGGATCAGTCGTTGCCAGATGGGGGATCAGAGGCGAATCCTGGGGCAGGGAAGTCCTCAACTCTGGAGGGTCCTGACCCAGGGTACGTCCCTTAGGGAACCATCCATGGGGCTACCATTGAAGCAGTAGCACCGAAGCTGGATCGTGCAGTATCAGGGGCCAGTGTGGTTGTTCCATTGATGACCTCCATTTTTGTGACGGCCATGACTACTTCTGCCCCCGACAACCTCTAGTTCTATAATGTCCATAGCTGCTCCCACTCATCTTCCGCTAGGACCTTCTACCGTGCTGCCTTCGATGACTCCAATGACCATGGCTGATACCGGCTATTGTAGGACTGTTGAGCACCTTTAGAAGGGGTAAATAGAGTGTATGTGTGTACAGCAGAAATAATCACCAATTAAATTTTTTGATAGCTATATATATATATATATTATGGCAGGTAAATGATAGTAAATAAAATATGATAAAGTAAGAGATCAGAGAATCAAACTCAGTAACACAATGATGTATACTGGTCTCCCTCTGAGAGAACTACTCCAGTCTCGAGTACTCTTGTTCGATGTTAATCCACTATAGTACAAGCTAAATGATAGCTTGCAGTCTCTTACAATACCGTGCTTGGTGACGAGCGCACAACCGACTCCATAACTTGATTTCGAAAACTGGAACATTTTCTAAATAACACCTCCGATACCACTCTTCAGTACCAAAACTCTAGATCGAATAGAACTGTACTGGTTTTGGCTAAGAGCAGTATAGGCTTGATTTGAAAGTATTGATCGTAGAAAATACTTAAGAATAGATAGATAAGAGAATGAATGAGTGATTTAAAATGGTGAATTCTCCTCTATTTATAATATTTTTGTTGACCGAATTCGGGCAGAGTTCAGGCTAAGTTTAGATGCATGAATCTCGTATTCGAAAGTTGTAGGCATATTTGGTGGAATCTGTATTTTGAATTTGACCTGACTGAACTCGGGCCGAGTTCTGTTGGGTCAGAACTATAATGAATGGGCCAAACTTTCATGGGCTTTGGGCTTTTTGGAATTTGTGAATTTTTGGAATTTAGATAGGTAGGCTTATTTAGATAGTGGACTAATAGAAACCTAAGTCAGTACCAATCCTGATCGACCTCACAAATATTTTCTAGACTCAATAAGGTTAAATATACAGATGAAAATACAAAAGTCTTGATCTTGATTCCGGTGCGATTGATTCATGATGACGATACGATGTCTGTACTTTGAAGTAGTAGGATGTAGATGTAGTAGTTGTTCTTCTTCTTTGAAACCTGCAAAATTTGTAGCAGTCTGTATATTTTACGTATCGACCAAAGTTAACGTTGATTATCAAAATCAGGTGTGATCATTAACCAATGGGCCAACAATCTCCCCATTTTGATAATTGACAAACTTTGAGTCTATACCAAAATATAACAAAAATATATGTAACTTTGAAATATGTACCTGACTTATTATTCTGAATTGCACAAAATTTTGGTGTACTACTCTTTCTCCCCCTTTGCCATTTACTCAAAATGTAGCTCCCCGCAATATGTGAAGCCAACAATAAAAAAGAAAAATGCAGAATAATATCCAAAAAAATGATAAGTACAAACAAGCCATTATTTTCTCGAGTGTGATAACATCAGCAGTAGTAGTAAAAAAAGAGTAATGAAGTCAACTAAGATAACATAAAAGCAACTACAACTGAAAATGAGTTCGAAGTGCATAAAATAACTAGAAATAAAATAGTGCATTATACTACATATAGTCCAAACTGAAGATAAAAAGTGTTACTACAAAAGACCATTATCAACTAGAACAAGTCCACAAAATACTAAGCCAAAAGCTGAATTACATATCAACATCATCAGCAGGAGGGTCAGCAGGAGGATGAGGATCAACATAGGCGGTCGTCGGATCGAAGAATCCGAAAGTGGGATGATCCTCAAGTCTCGATCCGTCAAAGTCGGAATAACGGAGGATAGGAGCTGGAGCAGAGGGATGATGCACCAAAGTCCACTGAATGTCTGCCATGTAATTTCTCAAGACCTGGAGTTGAGAAATGTGACGGTACTTAGCATCGGCGAAATGAGTCATATAGGTCTCATGCCTCTATTCCTAGAGGGTGACAAATGAATCGAACCTCTAAAAGAACTCATCGAAGTGGCCTATAGTAGTAGGAGCTGGAGCATCGGCTGGAGCTGCGACTGGATTAGCTGCAAGGGCTGGAGCACCGGGTGGAGGTGGAGGCTGAGGGTAGTTCCTAAATCTAGACAGCTCAGTAGATGACACAAAAACATGACATATATCTAAGTTGATTCCAAATTTCGGGAAGAACACTGCTAGATACATAGGATAAAAGAGGTTGTGGCCTGCCCTCCGACAACTGACCATACCTACAATCATAGTCTTGGGAACAAAGAATGTGACTCCAAAATAAATGTGATATAAAGCAGATAACTCTAAGAAGGTGATCTCATCGATAGATCCCGTCTTAGGAAGTAAAGTAGAATAGATAATTCGATAGAGTTCATAGAAATGCTGGTTTAGGTGCTTTGTGAACAACCTTGTCTGGGAAACTAGATTCGGATGCCACATAGCTGCCTTGAAAGCCTCAAGAGTCACGTCAGGTGGGAATTGAACTTTGTTGATACCGACTAGAGTGTCGTCGTTGTCAGGCATATGAAAGTACTCGCTCAAGTTGGTTGAGTTAAACTCAAGTTCTTTTCCACTGACACAAAAGTAAATGTTGTCGTCTGCCTCTTACATATTGCAGTAGAACATCCGAACAACATTATCATAAATTTCGCTCGAAGTCTCAAAAAAGTGTCGAAGCCCTAAGTTTTCAAAAATAGGGGCATATAACGAAAAGATAGTAAAATTGATCAATTTTTTGGGCAAATTTCCTGATATCGAAATTGGGTAAAACCAAGATAGTGAAATTTCTCAAGACAGAAATAGGTTGGTGGCAAATTCTTCATCGTCGACGGGACGAGCGAGACTAAACACGTTAACGGATTTATACTCCGAAGTGGAGTATGAAGCCACGATATCTCTTTTCTTCCTTTTATAAAGCTTAGGAGCCATGGAATTGAAATAGGAGAAAATGAGAGATATACCTCAAATAGAGAATGGAAAGAAGTTGAGAAAGCCTTCATAGAGCCGCTAGATCCGAGTAAACAAAGTTTAGAAGCTTGGAAATAGGTTTTCCCAAAAGCTAGGGTTAGGGTTTTGGGGTTCGGTCGGCTGGGTTCGGGGAAGAAGATGAAGGAATAGAGGAGGTAGGGTCGGCTGAAACGCTTCTGTTTAAATGAAAACCCGTAACCGAGTTCAGTCCAAACTCGGTCAAAGCTCGGTCCGAGTTCTATCCAAGTTTGGTTAACTTGAATTTACATTTATTTTATGTGTAATGAATTATAAACGTACTTAAAAACTTTTATCTAATTGATTTAGTTAAAATTTATCACTTTGGGTTAGCTGTAGGGGCCATATCTCAGCTAGCGGTAGTCCGAAGACTAATGCACCATATCGATTCAGGCTATTTACACATGTATGACAGAAGGGCCCTTTCAGCTTGTACCAAAATAATTTTAATTAATAAATCTAGAAATATCAAGTTTTAAGTATTTTTATTAATCATAACGTATTATGACTCTGAAAATTCAAGTATGCCTAACTCGCAACGTAGATAATTGAAACAGTATTCATCTAGCAGTTTTATGAAAATATTTGGTAATTCATGATCCGTGTCAATAAATCCTAAGCATATATTCCCGTATTGTTGGTGATCACGTAAGAACTGATGATGTATTCTATGTGCTTTGTGCGTGAGTGACATACTAGGGTTTTAGTCAAGTTTATAGTGCTAGTGTTGTCATAATAAATATGAATCATTGTGTAGTACAGATTATAGTCTTCTAGGTTTGCTTCATCCACAAAATCTGAGCACAATAACGTCCTGCGGTGATATATTAATCCTTAGTTGTCGATAATGCCACTGAGTTTTATTTCTTGCTAAACCAAGAGACTAAAGTTTTTTCTAGAAAATAACACGTACCAATGGTACTTTTACGGTCTAGTTTGCATCAAGCAAAATCAGAATCAAAATAACCGATTAGGTCAAAAGATGTGGTCTTGGGATACCATAAGTCGACTGTACAAGTTCCTTTAAGGTATCGAAAGATACGCTTAACGACGCATATGTGTGATTCCTTAGGATTAGCTGGATATTGTGCACACATGCAAACACTAAACATGATATTAGGGCAACTAGCAGTTAAGTAAAGTTACTACCAATCATACCTCGATACTTATGCTGGTCGACTGGTTTGCCACTTTTATCAATGTCAAGTCTTGTTGATGTAGCCATTGGTGTGCCAATAGGCTTTACATTTTCAAAGTCATACTTCTTCAGTAAATCCTTCGTGTACTTGAATTGATTGATGAATGTTCCCTGCAAGTGCTGTTTGATCTGACGTCCTAGGAAGTAGTTGATCTCTCCCATCATACTCATTTCAAACTCACTCTGTATACACTTAGCAAAATCTTGATAGAGTTTTTCGTTCGTAAAACCAAAAATAATGTCATTAACATAAATTAGCACAAGTAAAATACTATCAACTGAAGATTTGATAAACAAAGTTGTATCAACTCTTCCTTTTGAAAAGCCATTTTCAAGTAGGAAAGAACTTAGGTGTTCATAAAAGCACACGGTGCTTGTTTGAGTCAATAGAAAGCTTTTTTAAGCTTTAAAACGTGATCAGTCTTTGAAAATCTTCAAAAATAGGGGGCTATTTCACAAAAAATTCTTCCTTCAAAAATTTATTCAAAAATACACTTTTCACGTCCAGTTGGAAAAGTTTGAAATTATGAAAACATACAAATGCACAAAATATGCGAATGGCTTCTAGTCTAGCAATATGAGCATATGTCTCGTCATAATTAATCCTTTCTTCTTGATTATAATATTATGATATTAGACGTGCTTTGTTGCATAGAACTTGTCCATCTTCACTAAGTTTATTTTGGAACACCCATTTGGTACCAATTATCGATTGACCAATAGGTTTAGGAACAAGTTCTCAAACTTGGTTTCTCTCAAATTGATTAAGTTCCTCTTGGATGTTATCAATCCAAAATTCATTATTAAAAGCATCTGCTACTGTCTTAGGTGCTACTTGAGAAATAAATGCTACATTTGCTGCTGTATCTCCAGTAGAAGAACGTGTACTTACGCCTTTGGATACATCACCTATTACGAGTGTCTCTGGATGGTCTGGCTTAAATTTTATCCTTTTAGGTAGACTTTCCATATAGCTCTCATTGGTAGCAGTATCTTCTGATGCATTGGTTTTGTTTCACTACCAAAATAAGTCATATCAGCGACGAAATTAGCGACACCGACTTAAAACGTCGCTAATATTTTTGGATTTAGCGACTCCAAAAGTATGCGTCACAATACGTCGCTGATAGCGATAAACAGCGACATATTGCGACTACCTTTAGTGTAATAAAAATCAACGTCGTTGATTTGTCGGAAAATGTCGCCAGTTTTATTAGTTCAGCGACGTTTAGCGTCGCAAAGATTAAGACGTCGTCGAATATTAAAGGAATGTCGACGCTTTGCGACGTATTTACGGACGTTGCTAACTTCTGCTAAATAGGGTTTCCTCGGTTCGACTTTTTATTTCTTCCTCTCCCCAAATTTTTTTTTTCCGCCCCTCTTTCCTGACCTCGACGATAGTCGTACCCCCTTCCCTCCGGCGTCGCTCATCCTCCTCCTCCACCGCGAGCCCCTTCTCCTCCTCCACCGCGAGATCCTCCTCCTCCTCCTCCTCCACCACCGCGAGGAGACTGAAGGTAAACCCTAACCCTAATTGAGGTGTTTTTCGTGTCCAAAATGGACACGAAGACACATTACGACCATGTGTTCACTGATACAGTGTGTTCGTGAGGTTTTGGACACTTTGTGTCCATTTGTTGGACACGTGGACACCCCCAAGCTTGCATATATATATGTATTTCACCTATGTACACTTAATCCCCTCCTCCTCCACCACCTAACTTGTCCTCCTCCTCCTCCTCCACCACTGCGGGGAGACTGAAGGTAAACCCTAACCCTAATTGAGGTGTTTTTTGTGTCCAAAATGGACACGGAGACACATTACGACCATGTGTTCACTGATACAGTGTGTTCGTGAGGTTTTGGACACTTTGTGTCCATTTGTTGGACACGTAGACACCCACAAGCATGCATATATATGTATTTTACCTCTGTACACTTAATCCCCTACATACACTTGTGTATTTTCGTATTAATTTGGATTTGCATATTGGGTTTGGGTTTCGATATAGTGTTTGATACATTGTTTCACCTTGCAACATTCCTACACTTATTTTAGACAACAAGTATATGAACCAATTAGTCAACATCTATTTGTTGAAGTATGGTACTCCATTTTTCGTAAGTTCTAGCTATATATGTCTCACGATCCAATACTTGAAAATCCCAAGAAGAAGAAGAAGAAAAGAATAAAATGACATCGCTCAACACCCTATGACAACTCTTTATAGAATTGTGTTAAAGTGTGAGTTCTACAGTATGGTTCTCTTTGTAGAATAAAATGACATCGCTCAACCCTATCGATCCTCCATACATGTCTTCCTTCATCTATTGTCTTAAAGTGTGAGTTCTACAGTATGGTTCTCTTTATAGAATTGTGTCTTATTTTAGACAACAAGGGTTTCCTATTTTTATAGGTAACATGGCAACATGTGTAAGGGAACATATAGGTGTGTGTTTGTGTTTGAAAGGGAGTGTCACAAGAGTAAGGCGTGAGCATGTGTTAGTATTTTGAGCTGTGAGAGTGTTTGTTCTATTGAGGTTAGTACCAACTGGAAAGTTAGGTTAAAAGAACCTGGGAACTATGGTGTGGTTGTATACATCATGTATATGTATGTGTGTGTCTAGTGGGAGAAAGGGGGGAGGGTTAACTAGTACCAGGTATTTGGAGAGGAGGGAGAGTTTATACTAGTATATATAGACTAATATCTTAAAACTTGACTTATACAACTTAGAAATGGCTAGTTTGACCAAGTTGGACTAGTTTAGCTTAGAGTTGACTCGATTGGACTATACATAATATATAGACTAATATCCTAAAACTTGACTTCTACAACTCAGCCTATATGAAATATTGTAGACACGGGTGATATACCGCCGCAATAATATCTGACCACCGCACGCACAAATACGCGAAAGAAAAGTTAGCAATGCGAAAAGAAGATGACAAATAATCTCTGACCATTTAACGTAAGATGTCATGTGTACATATACTGCGAAAAGTGTAGATCGCATGAACTGACAATTGTATATCATTCACTACCTTGATGTATCTATCTTACAGAATTATGGAGCTGAATTACTATCTGTGGAATCGTACTTGGATGTACAACCGTCATCCTGATGACATGTGCGGTGTACGGGATGAATTCATAGAGGGTGTACACCAGTTCCTGCAGTTTGCCAAGGCGTTCCCTCAGTACATGAACGGTACCAAAATTAAGTGTCCGTGTGTGAGATGTCGCAACTTGAAATATCATCTAGAAGTGGATGTCACGTATCATTTATACTCGAAGGATTTTACGCCAAATTACTATCAGTGGAGCGAGCACGGAGAACTTGTGTCTTTAGCATCGGAGTACGAGCCTTATGTGGATGTCCACAACAATGCTCTTTACGACGATGGGTTGGTGAACATGGTAAATATGATGCAAATAAATATTCATGTAGTTAGTAATAATAAGTACATTAATTAGAAATTAGAAATAATAAGTACATTAATTAGAAATTAGTAATAATAAGTACATTAATTAGAAATTAGAAGTTAGTAATAATAAGTACTTTCTAGGCTGAGTATCAGAGGTTGCGGGAACGGGCGGCTGCTAGTGCACCTGATGCAGGAGAGGCCGGTACTTCTTCGCAGCCCACTCAAGCTCCGTCGGCGGACGAGCTGTGAATGACCGCCGCTGGTGGACTCCGTAGGGGTACGTACTACGGTACGGGATCCTATGGTGCCCTAGTTGCGTCCCAGTCCTCTAGGACATCTCCTGCTAGTGTGCATGGTCCACAGCCATCCCAGGAGTCTGCCCGAGTCCACCAGATGATGGAGTCTCTCCGTGACGACCTGCTACGACGGATCGAGGAGCAGCCTCAGCACCCTACGGAGGATCCTGTGCTGCTAGCACGATTGGATGCACTCGACCGCGGTATTATGGACCTCAGGGATACGACTGAGAGGACAGAGCGCACCGTTAGAGGGTTAGAGGGCACGGTGACGGAGCTGCAGACATGACAGGTGACCATGGCCGAGAGGATGAGATTGGCACAGGAGTCGATGGTCCAGAGCAGTAATAGAATGTTATCTATCATGGATTCATACCACCAGCGACTTACAGCGTTGGAGCGTGCTGGTCCTTCGGGTGCGCCTTCATCGTCGTCGACTCCGCCGCCTCCACCGCCTTCTTCTTCGACACCGACTCCACCGACGTCACTGCCTCCTCCATCGGTATCGATTTCACTTGAGGAGTATGAGTTGTTCTTATCCCTTCATCGCGGCGGTGCCCCTCCTGCACCAGATTTCTAGTAGTCCTAGTTAGGACTGTTTCTTTGTGTTTGTTTCATTCTTTATTTGTGACTTGGATATTTGTTGGTTGTGTAGGTTCGGATGTTTGGATCCTATTCTATTTGTTGGTTGTGTGTAGACTTTGGTTATTTGGTTATAGACTTTGTTATTTGGTGTAGAATTGGTTTATTAGATACTTGGTTATTTGGATATTTGGTTATTTGGTTAGTTGTTGTGTGATTGTTGTAAACTTGGTTATAGGGACTGAAATATGTGTACAGTGAGAAATGGACATTCTGTGATTGTTGTAGACGTGGTTATAGGGACTAAAACCTGTGTACAGCGAGAAATGGACATTCTGTGATTGTTTGGATCCTATTCTACAGTGAGAAATTGTTATCTTTTTAAACTGTAGGGAGAAATAGACATTCTGTATTTTATTTTATTTTTATTTTTTGCAGATTTAGCGACGTTTATCAACGTTTACCGACGGCCACCGACGTACCTTTGCGTCGCTAAACGTCGGTAAATATGCGATATTATCCAGGGTACCGACGTTTAGCAACTTTGAACATGTCACTAAACCACCGACGATTCGACGGTAATCCGTCGGTAAATTACCGACACGTAGCGACATGAATTAATACGTCGCTAATCCACCGACGACATGACGGTAGACGTCGGCAATTTACCGACGTATAAATACGTCGGCAAACGTCGGTAATTGCGACGTTTGGCGACGTTTAGAAGATTAGCGACTTACATTTCAGCGACTATCACAAAACGTCGGTAATTTCGTCGCTAAATATTTTTAGCGACAAAAATTGTCGTTTTAGCGATGTCTTTAGGCGTCGCTAAAACGACTTATTCTGGTAGTGTTTTGTACATCCTCATCGTCACTGTCACTAGATCTATGACTATTGAGGTCATCAAAAGTAACGTTAATTGATTCTTCAACAATCATACACCTTTTATTAAAAATCTTATATTCCTTACTCTAGGCAGCATATCCAAAAAAATATCTCTTTATCTGCCTTTGAGTCAAACTTTCCCAAGTTGTCCTTGGTGTTAGGATAAAACAACGACAACCAAAAACCTTGAAATAAGAAATGTTCGAAATCCTTCCAAACCACAATTCATAAGTAATTTTCTTCGAGATAGGTCGAATTAACACCATATTCAAAACACAACAGGATGTACTAACAGCTTCTGTCCAAAAGTATTCTGGATATTATGATGGTTCAGCATAGCTCTAGCCATTTTGGTTAGAGTACAATTCTTCTGCTCCACAATACCATTCTGTTGAGCAGTTCTAGGATAAAAAAACTTGTAGTAATATCCACTATCATCACAAAACTTTTTGAAATCTGCATTTATGATTTTGCCACCATGATCACTTCGGATTCGAGTAATCATGAAGCCTTTTTCGTTTTGTACCTTCTTACAAAATATTTGAAATTTAAAAATGATGTCACTTTTGTTTGATAAAAAGAAAATCCAAGTATAGTGAGAGAAATCATCGACTATAACAAAACCGTAGAGTTTACCATAAAGACTAGCGACTCTACTAGGACCAAATAAATCCATATAGTATAGAAGTACTTATAGCATTGATGAATCTAAAGGAAGACCTAGTTGCTTTGTTCTTTTCATAGTTAGCACATATCATATCTCTCTTGAATGTAATTTCTAGGAGTCTTTTTACCAGCTTTTTGGTGCATAGCATGGAGATAGTGTCCATATTTGCATGTCCTAGCCTCATGTACCATAGCCAACTTTTATCTTGATTGGCTACTAGGCACTTACCTGCATTTTTAGTACATTCTAGAAAGAAAATATAAATATTGCCTTCCCTGATCCCTTTATAGACGGGATTCCCGGTAGACATTTCATAGATAGAATATTTGTCTTTCAGAAAGTTGATGCCATAACCATTATCTGCCAAATGACTTATGCTCAATAGACTATGCTTCAACTCCGTGACTAGACAAACATCTTTTATTTATGGATAGGAAGACATACCAACGGTGTCGTTACCAATAATATCACCTCTCAGATTATTGTCGAAGAAAACATATCCTTCTTTCTTCATCGATAGCTTAGCAAATAAAGATGCATCAATAATCATGTGCTGCGAACATCTGATATTGAGTATTCACTTGCTTTTAGCATGAGAGGGTTGAGGGTCAACCTACAAAATGAGTAGATGAATCCTTTGGTACCCATTTCTTCATGGGTCCATTTTGATTAGCCTTAGGTATCCAAGCAAGAAAGTTAGTGTCGACAAGCTTTCTAGGTCTACCATATTGCGATATATGCCCGTGTGTACCATAATATGTGTATGTGAGTTTTAAAAATATGCTTTTTATTTTTGTGTTGACATTTTTATGTGTCTTTCTTGGAAAACTGTAAGTGAAAGCATGATTTGAGAAACGTGTTGCTTAGGTGCTTACTTCGGTTTAGTCCTTTGTGATGTATGCCTGACATTAGGACTTACCTTAGGCCGTGTAACAGGGATGACCTGTTTGCCTAATTTGATCTCTAACTTTTTAGAGATCGCACAAGACTCCTCATATTTGACAGTCATATCAATGAGTCTTTGCTTAGTGACTAAATGTGTCTTCTTTCTATGTCATATAACTTTTGTACCTTGACATAGTCTCTTCTTTCTTTTTAATAGTGAGGATAGCTCATGATAGTCTACTTTAAGCTTGGTTATCTCTTCTGCGTTACTGATAATAGATGTCTCTTTAATGTCTTCAATAAGACTAGATAGTCTAACTATTTCGATTGTGCCTTAATCTCTTTGCGAGATCACTTGTACTTGCCTAACACATTTCTATTTTCTTCAAGTAGTTCGCTAAAGGCATTTTTTAGTTAATTGAAAGTAAAAATTATCATACAGAGGGTTTGAAGATACCATATGGAAAGCCATCATACAGACATTTGCAATGCTGCCGGTAGGGGTGGGCATACGGGTCCAGGACCCGCGGTTCCGACCCGGCCCGAACCGTATATTGGTCAAACGGGGCGGTTCCTAAAATTTGGAATTTAAACGGGGCGGGCCGGGGCGGGTCGTGTGACACTAACGGGGCGGGGCGGGTCCTATTTTCAAAATAAACGGGCCCCGAACCGACCCGTTTCTAGGAGTATGATTTTTTTTTTTATCAATTTTGATTTTTTTCATATTATAATTTGTAAATAATAGCACACGTTATTGTTTAGTAAACAAATTCTAGAAATTGGAAAAACATAATACTTGTTTTGTTCTTCTAGATAATAGAACATGTGTAAATGTTTACTATTCTATAATTTTTTGATTTTTTTTTGGATCCGTTTGGACCCGCGGGTCGGCTCGGTTTGGACCCGTTTCGAACGGGTCGAATCCATACCGGTTCCAATAATTTTTGGACCCGTCCCGCCCCGTCCCGCCAATTAACGGGTCCGGTCCGGATCCATAAAATTTGGACCCGGCCCGACCCGTGCCCACCCCTAGCTGCCGGGTCTGTCCTCCTCCTCTGATTTACTGGCCTCACTTTTATGCCAGATTCTTGTATTAGCGTACTTTCGACCATTTCTAGCCTTTCTGCTCGATGTTGATCGGTCATATGGACTGCTCTTCTTTGACAGTGGACAATCCTTCCTTACGTGCCCTAATTTCTTACATCCGAAGCAGATTGTTTTTTCTTCATTACTTTCGTGGATGTCCTTCTTCTTTTGGTTTGATCTCTCAAACTTCAAGAATTTTTTAAAATTTTTGACCAGTAGGGCCTGTTCATCACCATCAGATGATTCTTCCTTAGAGTCATTGCATAAGACTCTTCGGGTTTTTGCTTTGAAGGCAATAAATTTCTCTTTGGGAGTCACTTTTTCAAGCTCTTGTAGGTCCATCTCATGGGTCATGAGCTTGTCCATCAGTGTCTCCAAAGTCATCTTGGTGAGGTCGTTTTCTTCTATGATCACAGTGGCCTTCGGGTTCTAGTTCTTGGTTAGAGCCCGCAGAACCTTCCTGATCTTCTCGTGATTGTTGTAATCCTTACCAAGAGACTGTAAAGGATTAGTAATATCGAGAAAACGAGTGAACATCTGTGTAATTGACTCATCGAATTTTATTTTGAACAACTTGTATTCCTGTGTTAGTCTACTGATTTTAGATTCCTTCATTTGGAAAGTACCTTCATGAGTTACCTCAAGAAGTCTCCAAATTTCATTAGATGTAGTACAAGTAGATACACGATTGAACTCGATTTTGTCAATTGCACAGAATAGTGCATTGATGGCTCGTGCATCTAAACTAGCCCGTTTCTTCTCATGCTCCGTGTATTTGTCATGTGGCTTGTCTACTACTTCACCATCAATCACTGTTCTAGGCGGTTTCTTGTAATCATCTATTACTATCGACCATAGATTGAAGTCCAGTGATTTGAGAAAGAAACTCATTCGTGCTTTCCAGTATGTGTAGTTTGTTCCATCAAATAGTGGGGGACTATTTGTGGATTGTTCTTTATCGTTGAATATAGATTTAACGGCTGCCTTAGATATATATTTTCTAGATTAGTTATGTATATGTATAACCCGCTCTGATACCAATTGTAGGACCGTTGAGCACCTCTAGTGGTGTCACGACCCGCACCCTTTTATTTTTAGATTTGAGTGCGTGTCCAAGCCATCCTACTCTGCAGAGTCGGCGGTAGAACGCTGTCAAGGCCATGATGCTCAAAATCAAATAATAATAACTACTTTATTTGCTCATTCACAAAACTAAATTAGTTACAATATTCAAAAGTTTACATTTGAATACAAGGTACAATGTCTCACAAAATTATGAAAAGACAACTAGATGAATACTCAACTATCTAACTAGCCTCTAGGTTTGGCCCTCTGCATATACCCATGTCTCCCCAATGGTCCAGGCATAGCGTAGCAGGCGACTACATGAAAAATATTGGGTTTCAGTCAGGAATGGAACGAACATAATTTATTGAGTGCAGTTCCAAATATATACTAACCACTATAAGACAAAAGCTACCCATATAATACATTACGAGAATATACAGGAAAGGAAACAAGAAACATGAAGAATACTATGCAGGAAAATATCTGACAGCATGTAACAGTAGAATATAACTATCTATATGTTTTGAAGTACTCTTTCGATATATGATCAGTCTGAGGACAGTTACACCATAAGGTCTAAGTTAATTACAAGGTCTACTTTAACAAGATCTACTTTATTTAATAAGGTCTACTGTGAAGGAAATAAAATATGGGCTAAGGTCTGATCACATACCTATTCGTACTTTCCCGTCCCGACACTATGTACAAGGCAGAAAACATGACATGAACAAGAAATATGAGGTGCTATCGTGTGACGAGCGTGTCAAGAATCAAGTATAATATGTAACTAACAGTGTGATATAGGATTTAGCAGTATTGAAAATAAACAACAAATGTACTCGCCTGGGGTCCTTTGCTGGTGAAACCGGTAATCCCATTGGGTCCAGGATAGTCCATTTGATTAGGGTCAACGTGAAGAAGCCCGATGTCGCAAGAAATATAGGAATAATGATCAGTGACGGTCAAGATGGAAAATTGATAAAAAATAAATAAATAACTATAATCCTTTTTTATAATAATACTTATAAGCTATATTTTGAAATTATTCGTTACATTTGGAAACTATATTAGCCAAAATATCAGTTTAGGCCAAAAATCGTATTTGTAAAACATTAGTTTTGGGCCAATTCTTTTATATAATATAATAATATATTTAGAAAAACCTAAATAATTAATAGTGAAACCAATTAATAACAAAATAATAAAGTACTAATAATAGTACTAAAATATAGTATTTAACTACATATACACGTGTATTTATGCATATACACTACTCAGCCCAAAACACATATCATAGAGTCCATGACTCAACGGCCCATCCAGATAACTAATATAAAGCTTCAAGTGTAATGGGCCCAAGTTCAGTAAACCGGATCCGGCCCGGTCCCTTTATCCAATAACCCAATTAATAAGATAGTCTAATAAATTAGAAAAACTATTTAAAAAATACAATAACAATCCCCCTCTCTCTCTCTCTCTCTCTCTCTCTCTCTATATATATATATATATATATATATATATATATATATATATATACACAGCTGGCTACATATCGTATTTCAAAATGTCTAATAATATTTTAATAAATATTAATAATCATAATGGTATAATTAGTAATGATAGTAATGTTAACAGTATTGGCATACTTATGAATAGAGATTAAACTCATACAAATATAAATAAGTCTATTTATCCTTTAAATATCCCAAAGCTTGGCCCAATGCCTCAAAAGTCCAATACTGCTGACAGCAGCCCCCCCCCCCCCCCCCCCCCCCCCCCCCCCCCCCCCCTAATTTGTGTTTATCCCCATTCTTAAACTCTTAAGAAAGAAGAGAGAGAGAAGAGATGAACTAGGGAAGAAAGGAAAAACAAGGAAGATAGAGAGAGGAGGGCTCACCACTAGGGCACGATGATCGGAGGGCTCGGCTCGGCAGAGTGAAACGAGGGCTTCACCTGAACTTCGGTCAGTGCGACGACATACTCCGGCACGGGGGAAGGAGTGAGGCACAGAAGATCCGATCTCCGCATGGTCACGGAGGGAAGTCCAGGCGGCTTCGGTTCAAGCGGCATAATAGAGCTCGCGGAGGATCGCCGGCGCAGTTTCGACATAGGTGGAAGAGGTGGCGCGTCGATTGCTGGTTCTGCGGATCTGCACCTGGATGGAGGGGCATGACCGGGGTCGAGTCAGTAGGCACAGTTGGACGCAAGGGTGGATGCGGTGGCGCTCTAAAATTGTGGGAGGGAAGGTCGGGCGCGGGGGAGGCTTTCGTCGGTCCCGTATCAGCAGCCGTGGCGGGAACTTCGACGCGACGGCCGTCGTCAATCTCGGCAGTAAAGAATTGGTGTTTGGCGACTCTCGAGGGAGGCAGGGCTCGGTTCTCAAGGGTTGGCGGCATCGGCCAGGTGAGGCACTGCCACGACGATTTTCGGCCCCGCTCTCGAAGTCGAAGCACGGGGCCGGGCGCGACGCCTTGGCGATGGATAGCAAGGCGCGGCCGGGGACGATGGCTCAGGAAACTCTGGGCGATGGAGGGAGACGCTTGCGATCTCGTCGGAGGACGCACACGAGATCCGCACGCTGGCGGTCACAGATGAGTGACTTTGGTGGTGCTGGGATTGAGTTTGGTAATTGTGGTGGTGGTGGTGATGATGGCAGCGGGGATGGTCAAAGATAGTTTCCTTTCGATGTAATAATGTTGTTTTGGGTTTCTGCTGTTTGTTGTGGATGGATGTGGACACGGATACAGAAACTTGGAGTCGGACCCGACAGACACGGTGGACACGGACAGGTTTTTGGGTGTGGACACAAACATGGTATACGAACGGAGATGTTGATGTGGCACGGTGGTCCTCACGGTCGAGGAGGGCGGTGCTGGTAGTGGCTGCAGCTCGCCATGGTGTTGTGGCGTTGGCTACAGAGGAGTCAGAGATAGCGGAGAGGGGTGGTAGTGATGAGAATGGGTCGGCTGCCTCTTCTATGCTATTTATACACAGATGTTAATCCTATGAGGATTAGAAGAGATAGGATTAGAGAAGATCAGAATCGAGTTTGAAATGAATTTAAATATAGGAGATTTAGAGTAGTCGGCTAAGGATCAATCTTGAGTATTTCTATCTGCACTAAACCTGTCATTTGGGTTTTACTAAACAGTCCTTTTCTCATGTTATATAAGCTAATTTTGCTATTATATTAAGCATAACAATTTACATTAAGCATAACTATTTACATTAAATTATCGAATAATTTTAATATCATGAATTTAAATCTAGCTCCAGAAAATGTTATATAATATTTTAAAATAATAATTTGTATTTATTAATCTAAATTGAATTCTAATAGGTAGATCTTCACATAAGTTAAATAAAATTTATATACAATTTAATCAACTCGCAATACTATAATGATTGCTACAATAATTTTAAAATATTATTCCATATTATCAACCATTCAATTCGCATTAATTCAAATCAAAATTAAATAAGCGATCAACATAATTACGTTGAAATAATACTCTATCAAAACAATTTTTAAATTAGTTTAGAAATCGATTATCTAATAATCAAAATTTTATTTAAAAATATTTAATAAATTCCTTTTATTCATAAAGTCTATTCGTAATTTTCTCAAAACTGCCTACGAAGTTAATGCTTCAAAAGTCCTAAAATTAAATATTATTTTGTAATACAAAATAATGGAATTCACGAACAATTTATTTTATGAAAACCAGATGGTATCTTTCAAACAAAGTTCTAAACTAGCTTTGAAATACAAAAATTAATCATAACTATCTTGCACAAAGTCGTCAACAAAAATAACCTTTAACAATAAAATAAATAAATTGGAAAATTCGGGAAGAGGAGTTACAAGAGGGGAGTGAATAGAGTATGTACGTGTGCAGCGGAAATAATCATCAATTAAAAATTTGAGCAGCTATATATATATATTATGGCAGGTAAATGGCAGTAAATAAAATGCGATAAAGTAAGAGACCAAAGAATCAAACTCAGTCACACAGCGAAGTATACTGGTCTTCCTCTGAGAGGACTCCTCCAGTCTCGAGTACTCTTGTTCGATGTTAATCCACTATGACACACACTAAATGAGAGCTTGTAGTCTCTTACAACACCGTGCTTGGTGACAAGCGCACGACCAACTCCACAACTTGATTTAAAAAACTGAAACATTTTCTAAATGACACCTCTGATACAACTTTTTATTACCAAAACTCTAGTCGAACAGAACTGTACTGGCTTTGGCTAAGGGCGATATAGGCTTGATTTGAAAGTATTGATCGTAGAAAACATTTAAGAATAGATAGAGAAGAGAATTAATGAGTGATTTGAAATGGTAAGAATTCTCCTTTATTTATAGTATTTTTGATGACCGAATTTCGGCTGAGTTCGGATGCATGAATCTCGCATTCGAACATTGTAGGCAGATTTGGTGAAACTGAATTTTGAATTTGACCTAGCCAAACTCGGGCTAAGTTCTGTCCGAGTTCTGTTGGGTCAGAACTGTAATGAATGGGCCAAACTTGCATGCACTTTTTGGGATTTAGATAGATAGGCTTATTTAGATAGTGGACTGATAGAAACCTAAGCCAATACCAATCCTGATCAACCTCACAAATATTTTCTAGACTTAATAAAGTTAAAAATATAAAAGTTTTGAACTTGATTCTAGTGCGATTGATTCTTGATGAAGATGCGATGTCTGTACTTTGAAGTAGTAGGATGTAGATTCAGTAGACATTCTTCTTCTTTGAAACTTGCAAAATTTGTAGCAGTCTGTATATTTTGCATATCGACCAAAGTTGATATTGAATATCAAAATCAGGTGTGATCATTAACCAATGGGCCGACAACTACTACGTCAGACTGATTGTCGAGACCATTTATACTGCTTTGAGATGAGGTATTGCCAGTGTCTTGAAGCATGGTCGAACTTTTGTACTAGCTCGAGCCTTGGTAGCGCTCTAACTGGCATCATTACGGGGTCATCCCAGGTACGAGGCAACAGTCGATGCTTTGGAAGCTTTAGTGGCGGAGTTGGAGACTCATCTTATAGAGCTTCAAGGCCTCGAGCGTGATCTCTCACCCTTGGTGGAGGAGGAGTTGGGAAATCTGACCGCTGAGCTATTCCAATATCTGTTGAGGGATGCTCTTGCGCGTGAGGCGACCGAGGTCGAGATGAAGGTGAAGGAGCTGGTTACTGCCGAAGAAATCTAAGCCTATCTCCAAGAAACCTGGACATAACGCTATAAAGACTACCGAAAGTAGATTCGACTTCTGAAAGAAAAATTGGCCACTGTAGAAGGCAAAATGGAGAGGGCAGCAAATGAGCAGACGTATCTTCATTGTCATTTTGAGGCATTGGCCCAAGCTGCTGAAAGTCTGAGCACCTGTAGGACAGAGCTGGAGAATGCTTGTTGGAACATGTCTCAATTTGAAGACGAGGCAGCGAAACGTCAAGAAGCAAAACGTCGAGCTAAAGAGTTTGTCGGGCCAAAAATTGCCTTCCTGAAACGTCGGGTCGGTGATCTTGTGTGTCGACCATCTTATCCAGTAGTTTTGACATTTGCTTTCTTATTTTGTGCCTTTTTAGAGAGGCTTTTTATTTTGTTGTAGTCAAGCTTTTTCCTTTTCCTGATTATGAAAAGAAACAAAAGACTTTATTTGCTTTTTGTTTTGTTTATTTGTTATGAATTTTGTAGGAGCGAGAATCCTATCAGAGGTAGTTTTAACATGATAGAGTGGAAGTAGCTCCGTTGAGGATATTTTGTGGGGATGTTTACTCAGAGGTAATAAGAACATGATAAAGATATATGGTCGACCTTCTTAGAGGTTGTACGAACATAGAAGGACACAACTCTGTAGGTACATAAAAATAATTCAGAGGTCCTGTGAACATGAATATATTTATGTATGTTTTATAGCGACACGAGGGTTGCTATGGTAAGAACGTTTACTCAGAGGTAATATGGACATGGTAAACATTCAATTTGGAAACATCTCACTCAGAGGTTTAAACAAACATGGTAAGATAGGACTGTGGAGAGTGATTCAGAGGTAATATGGATGTGATCGCTTCTTAAAGAATTACTTCTAAGAAGTTGATCAAAACACGTGCAAAACTAGACATAGCATTTTTTTTAGAAATTTGCCATTGATCGGCATCATTAGCAGATCTCCATTAGGTTTGGCAAAGTCGATAAGCACCATTGGAGTACACCGATTCCACTATGAAGAAACCTTCCCACTTAGGTTGGAATTCTCGACTGTCTTATGAGTCATGACCATTGGTCTTCTAACTGTCAACACAAGATCACCGACTTGAAATGTCCTTTCTTTAAACTTTTTATTGAAGGCTCCGAAAATCTAAGCTTGATGATATGTTGCTGAGCTAGGAGACGCTTTTCGTCCAATGCTTCCAATTCTTGTAGTCAACGACGTTGATTGTCTTCGTCTGTCAATTGGTTAGTGATAGCTATCCGTAGAGACAGAATCTGTATCTCCAAAGGGAGTATCGCTCCACTCTCGTAAGCGAGGGAGAATGGTGTATTGCTTGTCGGTGTCTAGACGGTCGTTTGTTAGGCCCAAAGACATTCTCCTAGCTTTTCATTCAAGTCGCGTTTATTGGATGATATGGCCTTCTTGAGTAGCTTAACTGTCGTCTTGTTGAACGCTTCTGCTAACCCGTTCACCGCTGGATTGTAGGCTACATTTTGTATTCGGTTTTTTATCACAAAATTGTTGGAAGGCATGGCTCATGAAATGTGGACCATTATCGTGAATGATACCCCGAGGCATTCTGAAGCGGTAGATAACATAGTGCTTAACAAAGTTGATCACGTTCGAGATTTTCACCCTTATCAGTGGTATCTCCTCCGTCCACTTAGAGAAGTAGTTGATGATGGCAAGGATGAACTGGTATCCTTTGGAGGATGGAGGGCTAATCGGTCCAATGATATCTATTCCTCATGCCTCGAATGGCTAATCCGTAACCGTGGGGTATAGGAATTCAGAAGATTGGTGGATGAAGTCAGCATGAAGCTGACATGCTCGACATTTCTTAACATAATCTACAGCATCTGCTAATATTATGGGCCAATAGTAGCCCATATACCATAATCGGTCCTACAGCTTAGGACCAGGTTGTTGAGCTTCCAAGTGCCATCACGCACTTTCCGGAGTGCTTGTGCTTTCTTCGCCTCCACATCCGATAAACACTGGAGGAGAAGTCCGTCATAAGATCGATGATATATATAACATTTTGATAGATATGTCATAGTAGAACCGGAGCGAGCGTCTCCTAATAGAAGTGGCTTCCTTCGGGTCATCGGGTAGGATCCCATAGAGCGAGAGGTCGGGACGACCGGGCTAAGCTTGCATAATCTATGAATAGGAATCACCAATCTCGAATATTAACATTGGTATCTGCTTGTACGGAGTAGCTCAGACACATCCATAGATTATTCTTGGGGCAAACCAACTCTCGACCGATTGCCGTAACAGAGTGCTGGGTCTCGACAGGAGCTGCTAAGGAAGTAGCGAGGCCAGCGAGAGCGTTAGATTCCAGATTCTACAATCGAGGTACGTGTTCTATAAAGAACTCAGTAAAGGTGAAAATTATGTTGACTGTTGCCTAATGGTAGGGGACGAGATCCTCATGTTGGACCTTGTATTGGCATCTTACCTAATTTACTATCATTTTTGAATCACCGTAGGCTTCCAGATAATCGACTCCCAACTGTTTAGCCAGTTGAAGTCCGATGATTAGCGCGATGTATTCATCGACATTGTTGGTGCATCGTTCCATGAAGGAATGCATGCGATGAATGACTAGGCTCTCGGGGGTAACCAAGACTATCCCCATTCCCACAATAATTTCACCCTTGGGTCTTGTTCTTGAGTTACCGTCAAAGAACATTCCCGTGACTGCGTTGGATTCCAAGACTTCGTCTGGAATACCTTCATAGAGCTTTGAAGTTTCTGGTATGGGGTGCGCTGCCAAGAAGTCGGCTAACGCTTGACCTTTAACTGCTTTCTACAGGACGAATACCATGTCATAAGGCGATAACAGGAAGCCTATATAGCTAACCGTATTAGCACTTCCAGTTTAGTCATGAGAATTCTGAGGGGATTGAACCTAGAGATGACGTAGATTATCTGCCCGACTACGTAATGTTGGATCTTTTGAATATCAAAGACTAGAGCCAGACACTCCTTTTCAATAGGATTATATTGATGTTCAGCACCAATCATTGTCCTGTTTAGATAGTAGATAGCTTGCTCGTGGCCTGCATCACTTTTATGAGCTAGCAAAACACCGAGAGAGTGGTCCATTGTACGGACGTAAAGTAAAAAAGGGTCTTTCCATGACCGGAGCGACCAAGATTGGAGGATTAGTGAGATATTTCTTAATGTCATCAAATGCTTGCTGGCATTCTTTAGTCCAGACATATGAAACTTGTTTCTTTATTAGCATGGTAAAAGGTTGGCATCACCCAGAAAGATTTGCTATGAATCTTTGGATGTATGCCAGACATCCTTATAGACCACAAAAATTCTTCGGTGGAGCCGTGTCAAGGATGGCCTTGGTCTTGTCAGGGTCAATGTGAATGCCTTTGCTGTAACGATGAAGCCCAAGAACTTGCCGCTAGAAACCTCCAAAAAAGACTTAGTTGGGTTCATCTTTAGTTGATACGCCCTCATCGGGTCGAATACCATCTTTAGATCCTCCAAATGGTCAAAATTCCTCCGGCTCTTAATAGCAATGCCATCAACATAATATTCTACCATTTTTTGGAGGTGTTCGTGGAATATAGTTCTCATAGCCCGCTGGTATGTTGCCCCTGCGTTCTTCAGACAGAAAGGCATCACTGTATAATAGTAGATTCCTTTCGGCGTTTGGAATGAAGTGTGCTTTTAATTGTCAGGGAATATTTTGATCTGATTGTAGTCCAAAAATCCGTCCATGAGAGACATACGTTCGAAAACACAAGTATTATCAATTATTACGTTCGTGATCGGGAGAAAAAAACTTATCTTTTGGACATTCCGAGTTGAGATTCCTGAACTCCATGCAGATTCTAATCCACCCATTCTTCTTGGTGATGGGAACAATATTAGCTACACAATCTAGGTGTTTCTCTTCACGAATAAAATTGCTGGTGATAAGATTATTCACCTAAGTTTCGATAGCATCCATGACATCAGGGCAAAAGTGCCGCTGTTGCTATTTGACTGGTTTAGCATCTAGCCAAATGTTAAGTTTGTGCATAGTGACCTGCGGGTCTAATTCTGGCATATCCTCATAGCTCCAATCAAAGACATCAATGTAATCTTGGATAAGTTATATCAAAGCTTATCGGTTCTCTCTTGACAAGCATTTGCTAATAAAGATGGGATTGGGTAAGGACTCGTCCCCTAAGTCGATTTGTACGAACTCATCTTCGGTGGAAGGTTCTCTTTATTCGAAACATCATTCCCACTGAGATCCTAGGCTTTGAGTCTAGGGTTCTTCTTCGAAGAATTTTAGCGTTTGGTCTTCATCCTTTACTAGAAGATCGATGAAGGTCATATTGACTGACAATACCTTCTTAAAGGCCTGGCTGATGTTGGTATCGGAGTCCCAAATTGAGGAGTCTTACGAGTGAGATTGCATTTCGACTTCAGCTTCTGAACTCTTCGGAGTTGTTGGGGGCATCACATAGCCTAATCTACGACGAGTACGTTGGTAGTAGTCCTGAGGCTTTCCTTTCGGAGCGGGAAGACGTAAGGGGAAGCGTTGACCTGTATCGTAGTTTAAGCCTTTGCCACTATTCAAGTCGTAACCCATCTTTTGGATGCAGTGTTTGGCTTGAGCAGTGTAACGGTAGATTTGTATCTTACCGTTATCGGGTTCTAGTTCGGTAGGGATAAGCTTTTGCGGACGTTCTACCCGACCGAAAATGATGGGCTCCTGGTCTTTTTTCCTTGCCGAGACTGCGAAGCAAGCGCCTTGGGATAGGTCAACTTGATTTGCAGTATTAAAGGTTTTCACTTGTGTTTGTTACCTACCTAAAGCTTTATCCAGAACATACATAGCATTCCAATGTGCACATGAGTAGTTCAAAGACAACCTTTTATTAATAAATATGGAACTTTATTCCGAGGGATTATATCAACTAAAGAAGGTACCTCAGTATGGGCAGATATGTAGTCTATTAAATCTTCCCCCATAAGGATCGAAACAGCTATATGAGAAGGTGGTGGGGTTTTCCGTCGTAATTTGGCTACCATGGGAGCAAAAGTCAGAAGACCTTGTGATCTTAGAGGAACTTTCGAGGTAAATCTTGGTAATCTAACCCTGATAGGTTCTTGGGCCCTTGCCGACAATTTGACGACCATGGGAGTCGAGACCCTTCCAGGGATCTTAGACACGAGAGGACCTGACGTTTGGGGAGGCTTCCCTTTGAGTCAGACTCTCAACGGTTCTTCCGTTACTGTCTCTACTTCTGTTTTATTGTTAATATCATTTTCATCGTCATCCTAGTGAGCTACCTTGTATAGATCAGCATCGGTGTAGTACACATCGAGCCCTTGAAAGGGATCAATATTAGCAAACTCTATTTTAATAACCCCGTTGTCGGCTACGTACTTCATGCATTGATGGAGGGTGGAGGACACGACCATATATTCGTGTATCCATGGACGTCCTAACAAGACGTTGTAGGATATGTCGACCGACGACATAACATATCACCTCTGTTTGAAGGTCACCTATCTGGCAGTTTAGGCAGATTTTGCCCAAGGGATTGCTTTTTCAGGTATTGAAACCGTTAATTGTGGTGTTGGATGCAGTCAACCGCTGCATCCATATCCCCAAAGACCAGAGTAGAGTCTGAGGGATGATATTGAGAGAAGAGTTGGGATAGATGTGTATGCGATCGACCTTAATGGCGCCAACATACCTTGTATAGTACAAAGGTCTATTATGCCTTTTATTCTTCAACAACATGTCATACTGGGAGAAGGTGATGTTTGTGATCGCCTCAACCATACTATGGCAATATGGGCAAACCACAGGATCTTCTTCAGGTTGGTGGACCTGGCTGACAAAAGAATTAGCATGTTGCAATGCCTCTCTGAGGACATCCCGTGTCTCTTTGGAGAAACGAAGAAGCTCGAAGAGCGATAACCTTGCTGGAGTATTGGTAAGGTATGCCAATATATCAAAGTTGTAGGGCTTGATGGCCCCCACCGTTGAGTCTTTCCTCAATAGTTTGTCGAAGCAAACTTCATTGTGCCTCAGTTTATCCGTTGTGGGAGTTTGAGATGAACCTGCTTCTGAAGCATCGGGTGTGGAGGCCGTAGCAGGTAGAGGTGCATCTTCCTTTGGAGCCAGATTTCCTTCTCGCTGGTATGATAGACCAGAACGGGTGCCGATCAGGGCTTCATCGGTCATGGTAGAAATGATGCAACATGATTTGTATTTCTTTCGTTTGACAGAGCACGGCGTGGGCTGCATCACATCTGGAGCAAGATGAGGATGGACCCATATAACTTTGCCTAGAGGCGTTGTAGGCGGGACCAAGCCCTGAGCATTATCGTGGGCAAGTGGGAGGTTAACGACCTCCATTGTCGCCTTAGATATCGGGACGATGCTATCTTGGGCCTCCGTCATCGGGAAGCTACCGAACTGGAGGGTCACTATGTTGGCAGTGACTGTTTTATCCTCTACCTTGGCACCAATCAACCTTTGTATCTATTTTTCCAATACGTAGCAGTCTCGTGTTGAATGGTGGACGTAGATGGTAATGATAGTACTTAGGGTTGTTCACCTTGTCCACTTCATCGGAATGTTTGGGGGGGGGTAGAAGCTGGAGCCTATCGCCGTCCATGAGCATGTTAAAGAGCTCCAGCACATCTTCATCATTAAAGGAATAATTTTTCTTTGGTCTTGGCACCTTTACCGGCTTTTGGTTCACAGATGCTAAATCTTTGGAAATGTTGACTGTCAGGGCTTGTTTCCTCGTCTTGTCCTTGATGTGTTGGCAAGGTTGTTGCCGGACGAGCGCTTCCTTTTGTTATCCAGTGTAGGAAAATACACCCCACCAAGCATACATCCTGAGCATTTCTTTCAGCACTGATAATGAATGTCGTCCACTTCATGCATTAAGGAGCGTTGTGCCAGAGTTTGATTGCATGAAGCATATTCTTGCGACAGGAGTCCATTAATATAGGCTCAGGTACACCAGGAGGTAGCCTCAAGGCCGCTTGGTGGAAGCGCTCGATGTAGGCATGAACGGGCTCCCTTTCTTTCTGAGCAATATCCATGAGAGCGAACATCGTCATGTCCATTCTTTCTCATAGAATTGGGAGAGGAAGAGTCATTTCAAATCGTCAAAAGACAAAATGCAGTTGTCGATGAGGCTACAAAACTACTCATATGCTACCACCTGTAACGCCCCAACGAATAGACTTGTGAACAAGGCGTCATCATTTGGCAAGTCCGACATGGAGGCGCAGTATGTCAGATATCGACGGGGAGACTCCTTTTCCACTAAATGGGGTTAGTGTCTGTGGCATATACTTGGGAGGGTATACCACATTGTTCCATTCGGGAGGATATGGTTGTCGTATCCCCAGTTCTTGGAGTGACTCGTGTTTGTCCTTGGCATCAAAACGAGCGTGCAGCTCTCTGAGAGCTTCTTGTATGTCCTCTGACAATGTCAGGCTAGATGACCGTGGTAGTGTACGATTCTCAGTCGGAAGTGGCACCTGAGAGGGTACATTAGATTTTCCATTGTCCCCGGGTCTTGACTTGCTGGAGCAGGAGCTCAAGGTGGCAGTATATCCTTGAGCTCTAAGACTACCTAGGTTAAAGCTTGCATGGATTCGGTCAGCGTATGCAGACCTGCTTCGAGGGCCTTTATACGATGTAGGTGGTTTGACCCTTTACTGCTTCCCGTGTTGTTACCCCTGTAATGTATACTGACATTAGGTGAGGGAAAATAGATGGTGTCGTGGATCTTTCCCTCTCAGACTCTTGAGTTTCACTATCTTGGAGAAAAACAGTCAGGCTGATGTCGTCCTTTGAGTCGAGGAAATAACCATCCCCAACATGTTGATAACTCGTACGCCCGGAGGCATCGGTATCAGTCCCATATAAGACGTCGTTTGGTTGAAATAACAGGTTTTCATGAAATGTTCGGGCCTACTACCCCCAGCTCGTACCGTTAATGAAACGACGGTTCCTTCCGAGGAGGACTTGGCTTTGGACCTAGTGTGATGGAACACACCCGTGTTAGGGACTGTCAGCTTGCTGTCTCGAAGCCGACTTAGATGCACTGGCTGAGACAGAAGGTTTTATAGAATTCTTCTTAAGGGAGGGTGAGCTCCATGTAGCATTACGTGAGGCAACTAGAAGTTCGTTCTCGTCCTCTATCGGCAACCTCTTTCCGAGGATCGAGACGCTGCTATACAGGTGCCGATGACAGCAGTCATTAAAAAACTGACTACCTTATTGGTGAAGGTGCTGTTGCCTGGTTACAACAGCAATTGATGATAATGTTATCACAAGTGTGTCCTGAAGTAGGCATATTGTGCGTAACAGAGGTATCTCCAGCCTTACGTTTGTGAGTAATCATGTTACGAAAGTCATACGAAGATATATTACCATTTACACCCACTTCACACACACAACCGAGCTGAGCGCATGGGTGTAAATGTGATGGATGCGCCCTCCGATCCAATTTCTATGCATGAGAAATGCTTAAGTCATGGGTGGGGACTATTTGTGAGGCAGACCCACTTCACGTGTGCAGCCAAACTGCTAACATGAGTCTTTCACATTATTCACCCCTGGCTTGGTTTCTGTGCATCGGATGCGCCCAAGTTACAGGAGGACTTTGGAAACTGATTCACTCGGGGCTTTTTAGTACTCGAGTCAGTTCTTTACAACTTGTCGTCAGCTGCGCGCGTTACAGTCAACGCATGCTTCCGACTTGTCACGACCCGCACCTGCTTTTCGGAATACGAGTACGTAGCCAAGTCCAGCCTATGCCGTAGCATCGACGGTAGTACGTTGTCTAGGTGTCAATGTTAATATCTAATTCAATAAAATTATATTTAATTGCTCATTCACAATAACTATTTTATTTACAAATCCAATAATACAACAAAAATGATTTTTGGGAACAAACATGTTAAACATTTAAATAAAAGAAACTAACTCATCTATCTAGAATCTAAGGTCGTCCTCCAAGATCTCTATCTCCCTTGTATAGTCCTTAGCGCAAAAGTATAAAGCATGCCAAGTCACCTACAATGATCCAGTCAGGAAAAAAGCGAAGTACAACCCTATTGCAATATGTAACTTAATACAAAATAAGCTAGACAGTAGAGATGTAGTAGAAAATAAAGAAAACATGTATATGAACTGGAAACAATAAACATGTACAAGAAACCTCTAGTAAGAACATGTATGAATGAGACAACTAGCAATGAACATGTACAAATAAACTGACAGTGTGTTTAAAATACTTTTCGACATGTGAACGACTTAGGCTAATACGACATATCACAGATAACTATCCACAATAAAAAGGTACTATTAACTCATAAAGGTGTACGAATTAGCTATCCATAATAACAATCATTAGGCTTTGTTCACATACCTACTGAGCATTTTCTCTTCCAACTCACTAAACAGTCAATAAACGAGCAAGGATACAATAGAGCCTATCGTGTCACAATCGTGTCTCAACAGGATAATCAACAAAACACAATGAAAGATAGCATTATAATATAATAAGCACATAAAGCAATAATGTACTTGTCTCAGGTTCAGTTGCAGTTGACGTGTGCGACACAATCTTGATTTGGTTGAAAGTTATTGTAATTAAGGCTAACTGCTACTAATTCGGTGAATCATCGGTCATCTATGGGTTCTACAAATTAAACTATTTTATTAATTTCTGAAAAATTAGTATGCTATAGCTCTGTGTCAGTTTTCTAAAACATCAAATGGCTCACAAACGGAGTTCGAAATCTCTCAAAATCTTGAAAACAGTGCGACATTTCAATTTTTTTGGACAACTAGCACTCAAATAATTTTCTAAAAAATTTATCTTCATAATCACAGAAAATAAATTATAGATTTGGAAATCTAACCTCGGTACGGTTCTAACAAAAAAATTGGAGGTGAAACGGAGTCCGGAGTTGGTCCCAATAGCCTCGCGAAGTTGCTATGGCTTCAAAAAACGAGGCTGAATTTATGACGAATTTTGTACTATTTTGGACGAAAAAGATAGAATTTTGGGAAAGAAAAAGATGAGCGATGTTCATAAGGGTGTATATATATAATGGGTAGCAATCACCTAATTAGGATTAGAGAATTATGTTTGGAAGAGTTTTGGTGTTGGAAGAAAATAAGGATAAGTCTCTCCTATATTTAGGTGGGAGGTATCATAAATAGGGAATGATTAGAAATCCTATGAATAAATTTTTCATAATTTTCAATCAAATTAATCATTGATTGATCAAATCTCAAACTATTAATTGGTCATAATAATAATTTAAAATAATATCCAATATTATCAAATAAAATTTAAAGTCTACTTGCATAAATCTAAATCTTATAAAAATAATTTAGCAAATCTTTATATTGGTCAAAGATAATAATAATTAATTTCAAAACTAAATTAATCAAATCTAAATATAATATTTGATTACAATAATAATTCAAATAATATTTAATATTATCAAATAATATTTAAAATATATTTTATAAACTCAAATCTTAAAATAATTTGGCAAATCTTTTGTCATTTGAAAATATTTATAGTTACCTTTTATTGAAATTCAAATAAAACTTTTCAAACAGAAAATATTTAAAATAAAATAAATAAAAATTTTGAAAAAATTCGGAAACATGGGTTACAAATCTACCCACCTTAAAAATATTCGTCCTCGAAATTTCAAATGGTATGACTAGGCACGACTAGAAATATAATAAAAAATGATACGAATAATGATTAAAATCAGTCAAATATAATTGTGAATAGAATCGATACCTAAGATAAGATGCGATTTGGCTCGATCAAAATATAATCAAAGTAGTCCAATTGCGATCAAAATCGTTTAGAATGATAAATTCAAAATCGTTTCGACAGGGTCCGCTACTTAACACGATTATAGATTCAAAATCCAAGTATGATTATGAATCTAGTGAAATATATTCAAAATGTAGTAATTGGCTCTAAATGGTTACTAGGAGGAACTAAATGCTGATTTTTTGAATAGGAATGATAGGAAAGAAGGAAGTACTAGTTTATTGAGAATACGATAATAAAAAATAAGATATCAAATCAATTAGGAATGGGAGTGCAAGATTTTCGGATCATGAAAAATCAATAGTCATATTCTAATAAAAGGTATAACCTCTGTGGTATTCGAAGACCGTATGCGTAGCTAAAGTCGTTTCATCGAGAATCCATGCCTCGCCAGTATACATCTTGCTGCAGTAAACTCTTGGTTCCATGACTCAAATAAGGATACGATATCAAATACTCTATCAACTCTATCTAATATTGACATAACAACTCAAGGATCAAAATAAGACAACTATGACATAGTTTTAATAATATTCGATAACCTACACTTACCTGAAATTATTTCAACTTAGGGGTCATGCCTTGCCAGTACGCTGCTGGCTGCAGTGAACCCGTTGTCTCCATAGTTCAAATAAATGGCGACAATGCACATCTGTCTTACCATTGTAAGATATCGAATATTCTTTCAAACTCTGTCCACAAGAATTTTCAAATGAGCTTCTAGAAATTCAACAAGTTGATTATGATAGAAAAATGTAAGTATATGTACTTGAATAAAAGTATCAGTTTTGAAATTAAAATGATCAAAGAATGTACGAAGATGACTTGGAATTAATATATAGATAATCGAATCAGGTTAGGCTCAAAAATCAATAGATGGAAATAGAATATCGACTCTTAGAAAAATAATTACTTATGGTCAATAGAAAATAAATAAGCAACACGGACCTTACAATATGATGATGTTTAGAGAAGGCAAAAAATAAAATTGCACAAATGATCAAGATTAGAAATTGAATCCTAGGAAGTCCTAATTTACTAGGCGAATAGTCTACCCACCTTTGATCCTACCATCATGTCAAAACGCAATAGTATGTCCTTCTATGAAAATTTCTCAAGTTATCTAATAGGATTTATAATTCAATAAATCTCAACCTAAATTACATGGCCTATGTAGCAACCTTAACTATCCCACAGTCAAATTGAATATGAGCTTCCCTATGATATACCTAGTCCTAGCCATTCTCCTAAAAATTAAATCAATCCTAATTGTGAATGAACATTTTCTAGTCATAGGCACGCAATAGTACGACTAACTTAATTACTACCATATGTTCGTAATCTTTTGCAAAAACAGACCTGCATGGACTACCAAAAAAACTTGTCACGACCTACACCTATTTTTCGGAATACGAGTACGTAGCCAAGTCCAGCCTACGCCGCAGCATCGACGGTAGTACGCTGTCTAGGTCTCAATGTCAATATCAAATACAAAAAAAATCATATTTTATTGCTCATTCACAAAAACTATTTTATTTACAAATCCAATAATACAACAAAAATAATTTTTGGAAACAAATCGGCTAAATATTTAAATTAAAAAACTAACAAATCTATCTAGAATCTAAGGTCACCCTACAAGATCTCTATCTTTCTTGTATGGTCCTTAGTGCAAAATTAGAAATTATGTCAAGTCACCTGCAATGATCTAGTTAAGAAAAAAGCAAAGTACAACCCTATTACAATAATGTAACTTAATACAAAATAAGCTAGACAGTAGAGATGCAGTAGAAAATAATAAAAATATATATATGAAATAGAAAAAATAAATATGTACAAGAAACCACAAGCAACAACATGTATGAACGAAAAAACCAGCAATGAACATTTACAAGCAAACAGACAGCGTGTTTGAAATACTTTTCGACATGTGAACGGCTTGGGCTAATACGGCATGTCATAGATGGCTATCAACAATAAAAAGGTACGACTAACCCATACGTGAGATGTATGACTTAGCTATCCACAACAATAATCTTTGGGCTTTGTTCCGTACTTAACATTTTTCTTTCCGACTCACTAACAGTCAATAAACGAACAATAATACAATCAAGCCTATAGTGTCACAATCGTGTCTCAACAAGATACTCAATGAAACACAATAAAAGGTAGCATTATAATATAATAATAACATAAAGCAATAGTGTACCTGCCTCAAGTTAAGTTGCAGTTGACGTGTGCGATACAATCTCGATTTAGTTGAAAGTTGTTATAATTATGGCTAACCGCTACTAATTCAGTGAATCATCAGCCATCTAGGGTTCTACAAATTAAACAAAATATTTTATTAATCTCTAGAAAATATTAAATGGTTCGCAAAACGGAAAATATTAAATGGTTTGCAAAATGAAAAATATTTTATGCTATAGATCTATGTGTCAGCTTTTCAAAACAATAAACGGTTCGCAAAACAGAGTTCGAGATCTCCCGAAATCTTGAAAACAGCGCGACATGTCAATTTTTTTGGAAAACTGGCACTCAAATAATTTTTAAAAATTTACTTTCATAATTACAGAAAATAAATTATTGATTTGGAAAGCTAACATCGATACGGTTCTAACAAAAAAATAGAGGTGAAATGGAGTCCGGAGTTAGTCGTAACGGCCTCACGAAGTTGCTATAGCTTCAAAAAAATGAGGCTAAATTTATGATAAATTTTAGGTTATTTTGGACGAAAAGAGAGAATTTTGAGAAAGGAAAAGATAAGAGATGTTAATAAGGGTATATATAAAGGGAATCAATCACCTAATTAGGATTGTAGAATTAGGTTTGGAAGAGTTTTCGTGTTGGAAGAAAATAAGAAAAAGTCTCTCCTATTTATTGGTGGGAGGTATTTTTTTTTGGGAGGTATCTTAAATAGGGAAGGATTTGAAATCCTATGGATAAATCTTCCCATAGTTTAAATCAAATCAATCATAGATTGATCAAATCTCAATCTATTAATTGGTCAAGATAATAATTTAAAATAATATTCAATATTATCAAATAAAATTTAAAGTCAATTTACACAAATTTAAATCTTATAAATATAATTTAGCAAATCTTTTTATTGGTCAAAGATAATAATTATTAATTTCAAAACTAAATTAATCAGATCTAAATATAATATTTGATTACAATAATAATTCAAACTAATATCTAAAATTATCAAATAATATTTAAATCATATTTTATAAACTCAAATCTAAAAATAATTTGGCAAATCTTTTGTCATTCAAAAATATATATATATTTACCTTTTATTAAAATTCAAGTAAAAATTTCTAAACACAAAATATTTAAAATAAAATAAATAAAGTTTTGAAAAAATTCGAGAACAAGGATTACATGAGTTGCTGTTAGCGTAACATGTTGGGTGTGCATGGCGCGTGCTGCCTTGGACTTTTTTGTACTAGCCCTCAAAGGTGCGTAGAACTCAGAATCCAATTTTTCCTTACCCAGTGGGTAAGTAATTCTGTCAAAGACAAAAGATCTTTCCTACGCTGCTGGCCTCGTGCGCAGGAGAAGTGCTACGATTTTCCTCTTGCACTGCGCCTTCGACTAGGGGGCACAACTTGCGGAGGGCAGCATACGCTGCGCTTCCTAGATCCTCGAGTTGACTGAGGGACTACAGCGGGAGTTTGGGCAGGCGCTTGGAGTGTGCCTAGGTTCTGTGATGCTTGGCACAATAGTCTTGGGCACCCAGGGACGACAAGTCTTTTTCGACTTTGCAAGCCGCTACGAAGGACTCGCGCTAGCTTCAAAGAGCAAGTCCTTAAAGGTTCGCGGATCGAAGCGTACGACCAGCATCTGAGAGGACCTGAGCAGATTATTGTCAGATTGCATCATCACTTTCTCGTCGGAGGAGAAAGTCGTCCCCAGCAGAGTCGTCATTTTGTTTGTCGTAAATAAAAAGTTGAAGAACTTTTGTATTACAAACGAGAAGAAATACAAAAGAAATCTTAAACATGAGATCTAAGTACAAATTGATTCTGGGGAAGTGTGATGATAGATATCGAACACTATAGTGGTTCCTTTACTCTGTTGAAGATCTGACGACGAAAGAATTTGCTCTGACTCTTTGAATGCCTGTGTATGGATAATCCGGGGTTGCTAATCAAGAAGCAGTCGAAGATCCCAAATGAAGGTAGACTTCTTCTATTTATAGGCTGGTGGAATGAACCACCCATGCGCACAAATGCTATGTGTGCATGGGTTTTTTTTGCGTACAGGAACACTACGTGCACAAAAATATAGCTAGATCTGTTGTAAGTGTAATGTTTAGTTACGGATGAGGTGACATATGACAGTTTGTTGAGATTCGTTTGTTGCTAAGATCTTGTGTGGTTAACATCCATTCTAAATATGACTGAGTCAATGACACATGTCGTGTGCACCTCGTTCAACGATCTTGTTCTGTTCAAACAGAATGGATTTGGTCCCTACATCTTTGCTAGCCATGTGGCACCCTTCAACGAAGGGCTGCGCTTTCTGAGTTCTGCTATAAAAGTGTGCTTTTAAACGTCATGGTAGGCTGCGTTTCTAGATGTTGTGGGGGTCACACTTTTGTAGAGTCGTGGACACCGCACTTTTGAGCTCTATTGAAGCCATGCTTTTGAACATCAGGGTAGCTGCGCTTTTAAGTGCGTTGAAGATCGATCTTTTCGACTGAATCGACAGCGAGTATCTGACAGCTGTCATCTGATATCTGGCTATTAACGTCTGCCAACTGATAGCTATCTCCTGACATATGTGTCAACATGTCACAAATGTTGAAGTGATGGCCTGGGGTTTGAGTGTAAAGCCCCTAAAATTTTACTATGATTTATTTTATTTTATTATTTTTTTAGGTATTGGTTTTATTTTTTTATTTGTACGTCGAGTGCGAATACGTATATGCGAGATATACTTTTTATAAAGGGTTTTATTTTAGACTTCTCTGTTTATTGTAAATAAATATACTTTTCGAAAAGAGTATAAGGTAATTTTTTTATTTTACTTAAAATGCATCGCATCAAGATTTGCAAACTTTATTTATTTAACTATTACAAAAAGACTATTTTAAATTTTTGTATAAGTATATGTTGTATTTTAGAAAAACTATGTTATATGTAAATATTTCTATGCGAGGTACATGAAATTAAAATCATGTATATTATTAGTTTTAAAAAAAAATATTAAACTTTTTTATTCATTTGCAAAAAGGTATATCAAATATTTAAATATTTATTGTGATTTTTGAAATTATTTATTTATTATTTAAAGGAAATTTAAAATTGTTGATTTAATGTTAAATTATTTATGGTAACTTAAATTAAGATTTAACCTATTGAATTTGATTTTTAAATAGTTTTAAATTAAGGATTTGGATTTATCTAGATTTAATTTGGATTTGGATTTGGATTTGATTGAAATTGTAGGTCCTAAAAATCAAGTTGCATTAATTAAAAAGTGCACAGAAATCCAACTGCGCATCTCGTAAATCAACTGCGCTAACATGGACCGCGCAACAAACCAACCGCGCAAGGCTGGACTGCACCAAGTCCGAGCGCGCTATGCTGACGTGGCAGTATCATCATTACCAGACAAAAGATCAAATCTTCTGACAACTGACAGCCTGAAAGACGAGGAGTCTGTTCGTTTCTCGTGCCGCGTCGTCGCCTAGGACAGCTATCCAATTCCTAGGGCGGTCCAGCTGCCAATTCCTAGCGCAGTCCGGCTCTCTCTATCCAGCGCGATCTATTGACCAGAACTGAGCGCAGTCTGAAGCTAGCGCTGTTCGGTTAGCGCGATTCATCAATTTTTCTGAAGATAACTGACATTCATTACGTGGATTACATGCCATCAATTGCTCGCCACGTGGCAACCGTCTGCACACGACCAAGCGTATTTCAATCAAACAATGCCACGCGTCTGAGTACGGTTAGCCCACAATCGAAGCAACTGCTCAATGGCCAGCGCAACTTGTAGTCTGTGCAGTCCATCTCCAGCGCAATCTTGCCTGCGCAATTCAGAATAACTATAAATTGGTTATTTCCAGAACTCTATAAATAGAGTTTCAAACTCTTCATCATGGATCGATCAAGTCATTGAGAGACCACCAGAGCTCAGGAGTTCTTGCCCAAGTGCTGCTGCATTCTTCAGAGCTATCATCTTCAAAGTTTACATCGTCCAAGGGATAAAGCGATCGTCTTCAAATCGGATTCCTATAGTTGTACTTTTCCAGAATTCAATTATACTCTTGTACTATTCTTCAAAGTTTGTGAAATAAAAAGAAAACTTTTGTTTTTGCAAACAAAATGGCGACTCTGATGGGAATGACTTTTTTCTCCGACGAGGAAGTGACAACTCAATGTGACGTGGCGTCTATCGGAAAGACGCAGAAGACGCTGGTTGTGAAGGTCAACCAGATTGCCTATGAAGCAATGATCAACTCTAGGACCACCCCTCGCACTGCAACCTCTGCCACGAGCAAGGTTCGGTCAGTGTGGACTCCTAAGACTGCTGTGCAGCCTGCTGTCTCCTCCTATAAGCTGCCAGTAGCAACTTCTGTCTCTGTACAAGGTTCCATCTCCTCTGCCAAGGCGCAATCCAAATCCCCTGTTGTCCAGGCGCAACACACTTCTTCTCTTGCCTCTGCACAAGCCACTTCCTATGCTGCTTTGGCAATGTTCAAGACTCCTCTTCCCCTGGCGCAACTTACAGCAACTTTTGCTCCTGCGCAACCAACTGCCCCTTCAACCAAAGTGCAACTTAAGCATTTTGGGACCAAAACTCCTGCTACGCAAACTGCGACTCCTAGGGTTTCTGTAGCCAAAAGGCCATCTGACAAATCCTCCCAGGCGCAATCGGCTAAAGTGCCTACTGTTGCTCCAATCCGAGCGTTAGTGGCTACCCTTTCTGTTCCAGCACAGTCGAAAAAGGATAGCCCTTTGGCTAATCTCCCTTCTTCTTATAGCAAGGAGAAAGATTCTGCTCCTCTTCCCAAGCACCCAGTTGCTCCAGCACAATCCACTGGGGGTAGTCTGTTGACTGTTCCTCCTCTTACTCAGGACCTGGAAGACAACAGAAGGAAGTGCTCTTTAGCTAACCCTTCTTCACAAAATAAAGGAAAAGGCCCTTTGGTCTTTTTCCAGTCTTCTTCGGTTCTTACCTCAGAAGATCAATCTGAACGTGCCTCGGCACCGATCAGTACAAAGACTCTCTTAAACAAGAGTTCTTCCAACTAAACAGTACACTTACATCAGAGAGGCATCTTGCCTACTCCAGTAGCACACTTCCAAGATCTCCCAACTCTTCGGATATCCAGATCAAAGCAGGGGAAATTGTTAGTGTCTCAAACGCAAGTTCCTGGGGGTGAATTTACTGATCTACGGGTTTATCTCAATAGACCCCGGTCTACATCAACTTCAGCAAAACGCCAGCAGCCAATGCCAAAAATGAAGCTACATCAGAAATAAACTTCCAGGATGAAAAATTCTGACACCTATGCTAACGAAGTAAGTACTTCCCTGTATACTCACGGGACAAAACATCTGAAGAAACGGAACCATGTTCCGAATGTTGTCAAAGAATATATCCTTCAAACTTCTTCTCGTCTAGTCATTGTTCCTGACCTCCGAGAGCACCTCAAGCAAAAGTGGGACAATATCTCAACACTTCCAGTTCAACCACTTGAACGCCATTGTAATCACAAGGTTGTCATCAAGTGCTGTTGCCAGACAACAAAACGATCTGTCTTCGATCGTCTAAATTTTTCAACTTCTGAACCAATGACAGAAGATGAAGACGAAGTGTTGTATGCTTCCGTCAATATGGCTTCTCGAGACACTGGGGGTAGAAATTGCTCCAAACACAGCAAGCCTCGCAGGCCTAGCAAGCGGTACTTAGATTTATTTCGAGAATCTTCTGAAGGAGTATTTCGACACACCCGATCCCGAAGTTGAGATACAACCGATCATAGGAATCTTTCCCAAGATCCCTCTGGTTATCTTTCTATTTTTCACTCAGGAGATGACTCCTTCTCTGATTATGATGCATATAGCGAAAGTTCTGAACAAACAGTGTCTTCTACTGTACCTAGAGAAGTGACAGCTTATGTTGTTACTGACGACCCAGACGCTTCTAGTTCAGCAAATCAAGAACACGAATAGCTGTACTAGAGGATAAACTGAAGACCATGGCTGAAATGGTCGCAAGTATGCATTCTATCATCGCGGCCCAACATACAGTACCACCGACTGCACCTGCTGCAAATCCTGAGATTATAGCATCGTCAGCGCCTGTCAATGCAGGTCTGGGGGTAGTATCTCCTCAATTACCTCCTGTACAAATTCAACCCATACCTAGTCAGTCAGGAGCTGGGGGTAGTGCTTACCATGCTGTTCCTCCCCCTAACACTATAATTTAGCCTGCTCCTTCTTCATCATTGGAGGATGCTAATGAAGCTGTCAAACTCTTACGCACTCAATTCGAGGCTTTTAAAGAGAAGGACAATTTACAGAGATTGGGAATCAAGCAACCCTATCCTATTGAGTGGAAGGAAGTCCCATTTCCTCTTAAATACAAGATCCCCATAATTTTGTTGTTTGACGGCAGCACCTCTTCGAGTCAGTTCATTAACCACTTTGAGGTAATGACTGTTCAACTTCAGCCAAATGATGCTCTTCTTACCAGGGTATTCGTCGGCTGTTTAGCTGGTGTAGCATACGATTGGTACAGAAGCTTGCCTGATGGCTGTATTACCTCTTTCTCGAGTTTTAAACAAATCTTTTTGGAACGATTCTACGAGAGGATCAACGACATGACCATGTCGGCCCTCAACAAGATAGACATAATGAAACCGCTGAGAGTTTCATTGAATGATTCCACCGAAAAGCATTAAAAATGCCTCCTGGAACTCCGACCGCTGTAACTATAGATACCTGTAAGGCAATTTTTTTGCATATTATCAGCATGTGGATGGGGTCTACTCCATTTCAAGACTGGCCATCATTCATAGTCAATGCTAAAGCAGCTGAAGTTAGCGCTGACAAGTTCAAGAAGCTGGGAGTACACATGTCTAACCCCGACCGGGATGAACACCAGACATCCAATCGCCAGAACAACCGTAAGGGTAAAGAAACCTTGAACATCAATTTGAAGAGCAAAGAATCTCTGGCTGTCAACGTGGCTCCAGCTGCGTCTACTTCTACTCCTTCTGCCCCTCCACCAAGGGAACCTCGTGCGAAAGTAGAATACTTCTTTGACGAGAACGACACTGTGAGCATCTTCGATTGCTTGATCAAAAGCAATAAGCTCCAATTCCCAGACCCGAAGAAGCCTGACGAGGTCGGTAAAATTGATCATCCCAAATATTGTGTTTATCACAGGTTCATTGGGCATCCTACTCGAGCATGTTACGTGCTCAAAGGCAAGATTCAAGAGTTAGTCAACGCTGGTGTCGTCACCCTTCAACAAGATGAGAAGGCGGTTACCGCGAACATGGTCTCAGTACAGTTCGGTAACTTCCCTCCACAGATGGTACAACATGGTGTTATCCCTATCCCCAAGGCCACTCTCGAGATCGAGAATCTCTCTCCTCCACGGAGTGAAGGTCTCGTTCCCTTATCCCTTGATAATAGTGAGATTTTGTGGATCCACCCTGACCTTGTTGCAGACTTCGAGACTTCTTCCTCGTCTAAGCAAAACGACCGCTCCAAAGCCAGAACAAAGATCTGCAATATGGTATCTTTAGACCCCATAGTTGAAGAGGAAATCCTGCTAAGCACCAGGTCAGGGAAAGCCTATCTACGAGAATTTCCCGAAACTCAAGAAAATCCTGCTCCTTCTTCTGAGTCCGCTCCAGTGCAACCTGTCTCTACTGAAGAAACTCCTTCTGCATCCTCACCGGTTGTAGAACCCATTCCCCCCTAAGCTGACGGCAGCCGACAAAGGCAAACAAAAAGTTTGCTTCGACAAACCTTTGAAGAAGTCATCTCCTTCTGGACTTGAGAAGCCATACAACTTTGATATCTTGGCTCAACTAGCCAATACACCGGTCAGGTTGTCGATCTTCGAGCTCTTGCGCCTCTCCAAAGAGACTCGAGAAACTCTGAGTGAAGCTCTAATACAGGCAAAAACCTGTCTAACTCTTCTAAAGAAACCAGAATCAGAGCTTGTCTCTTGCCTCCACCGTCACAGTGTGTTGGAATTAATTCCAAATATTACCTTCACACATGATGATATGCTGATGGAAGACAATCGGCATGACCATCCTCTATACTATACAGGATATGTCGACACGATGAAGGTTGATCGTATTCTGATAGATCCAGAGTCAGCACTCAGCATCATGCCGAAGACAATACTAGATGCACTGAAGATCCCAGTGCATAGTCTTTCTGGCACAATCACCACCATTCTGGGGTTCAACCAGGAAAGAAGTGAGCCTTTGGGCAAGATTCGTCTAAAACTCCAAATAGGCAATCTCCGCACAAAGGTGACCTTCTACATTATAGACAATCATGGTTGCTCTTACAATGCTCTTTTGGGAAGACCATTCCTTCATGAACACAACATTGTTCCTTCGACTCTCGATCAATGTTTCAAATACGTTGATGACAATGGAGAGGTTCAAAAAGAGGTTACGGATCTCTACCCTTTTAAAGGTGTTGAAGCATATTGTAATGATGCTCGCATGTATAAAGATGAGTTCATGAAGGTAGTACTGGCTTTGGACACTGAAGAAGAACAAGAAGCAATGCCCAAGGACACCCTCATTATACCTGTCAAAGGACGTGTTTCTCATCCTTAATCCTCCAAACTACTGACTATTCATTTGCCAGTCCAGAAGCAATCAACCGATGGTGGTCAAGATCAAAGGGACCTCAACTCTTCTGAGCCACTTGTTATCGACCTACGTCGTAACAAGGATAAAATGCAGCTCACCTCTTCTGAGCCACTTGTTATTGACTTATGTCGTAACCAGGATAAAAGGGAGCTCACCTCCTATGAGCCACTTGTTATTGACCTTCGTCATAACAAGCCTCCTCCACGTTCTTCTTTTTCCCCTCTTGTAATCGATCTGACCAAACCTGCTAAGGCTAAAGGTCCTATTATAAATACAGATGTACAAATCAATGAAAAAGCATCTACTTTCCAGTATACTGATGTCATTTATCATACTAAATGCTACATGGATATGTTAGACAACTTTCATTCATTTACAATGGGAGTCGTACAATCCCTTCAGACAGAGGTCTTATTGGAGCATCCAGATGACTCATGTTTTGTTGTCCCCTCTCGAAAGAGAGGTAAATGTCCAATACTTTTTAGTAAAGGACCAGAACAGAAATCCAGCTATACAGATGATAGCAAAAGTAATGATACAGGACGTCTCCAACTACGTCGTTATAGCCAACAATCAAAAGACATCATCCGAAAGATGGGTTATGACTTCAAGAATGGCCTCAACTATGGTAAGGGTAGACGAACTCCTATCCGTATGGTTGTTCCGAAAGGAAAATCAGAGATGTATTATAGCAAGACGAAAAGAGGTCTCGGATATGCTTTACCTCCAGTCTTATCTCCAGAAGTCTTCGAATCCGATAGTGAGGAGCGTTCTAACTCTTCTGATTCTAGATCATGGGATTCTGACACTAGCATTGGTCAAGTTCATCGATTGATCGTATCGTCTAACATGGTCTCCGCTGAATTCCCAGAAGGCTATGATGAGGACATTGAGGAAAATCCTGAAACAGATTCTTGGGTTCAACGAATGGATACCCAATGGGAACTCCGATTCGAACAACGGGAGCCTCCCACAGAAGATCAATTGGTTCAAATTGATGTAGGAGAGAGCGGGTCATCTCATCCAATATTCATCAGTAAGAATCTACCAGAGACGGATAAGCAAGAATTGATTCTTCTTATTCGAGAATATATTGATGTCTTCGCTTGGAATTATGAAGGCATGCCAGGTTTAGATCCCAAAGTTGCTACCCACAAATTGAATATCTTGCCTAATGCAAAGCCAGTCAAACAGCAACAATGGCGCTTCAAACCAGAAATGATGGATGCAATCGACAATGAAGTCAAGAAGCTCATCGCTTGTGGTTTTATTCGAGAAGAACAACATCCTGATTGGGTAGCCAACGTCATTCCAGTCTTGAAAAAAACTGGCAAAGTTCGAGTTTGTATTAATTTTTATGATCTTAATGAAGCATGTCCAAAGGACGAATTTTCTCTCCCTATTACGGATGTCATGATTGACAATACTTGTGGGTTCGAAAGAATATCATTTATGGATGGATTCTCTGGATACAATCATATTTGGATGAATCCTGAAGATGAAAAACATACCTCATTTCGCACTCCTCGTGGAGTCTACTGCTATACTATGATGCCGTTTGGTCTCAAAAACGTTGGTGCAACTTATCAACGAGCTATGAGTACCATCTTTCGAGATCATCTGCGCAAGACTGTCGAATGTTATGTCGACGATATTGCTGTCAAGAGTTGTCTAAAGGAAGATCATATCCAAGATTTAAGAACTATATTCGATCTAATGTGCCAACATCAACTCAAAATGAATCCCACCAAGTCATTCTTGGGTGTCTCTAGTGGCAAATTTCTCGGCTTCGTCATTACCTCTAAGGGTATACACATAGATCATAAGAAGATCAAAGCCATTCAAGAGATGCGTCCTCCACATAACATAAAAGAGCTACGAGGATTCCAAGGTCGACTTGCGTACATCAGGAGGTTTATTTCGAATCTGTCTGGACGCTGCAGACCGTTTACTCAGCTAATGAAGAAGGGTGTATCTTTCGTTTGGACCGAAGAATGTCAACGAGCATTTGACGACATAAAACGGTATTTGATGAACCCCCCAATCATGGTGCCACCAATTTCAGGCATACCATTCTTAATGTATGTCCGTGCTATGGATCATTCGTTGGGTGCTTTACTTGTCCAGAAGAACAAAGAAGGTCATGAACAAGCCATTTATTATCTCAGTCGTACTATGATTGGTGCCGAACACCGTTATAGTCCGGTCGAGAAAGAATGCTTAGCTCTTATATTTGCTGTTCAAAAGACAAGGCATTACATCATTGGACAAGCCATTCATGTCATTTTCCGAGTCAATCCTCTTCGAGTACTAATGAAGAAACCCAGCACACTTAACTCTCGGTTAGCTACATGGGCCATTCTGCTAGCCCAATATGACATGGTATATGTTCCACAAAAGTCTGTCAAGGGTCAAGCGCTGGCGGACTTCTTAGCATCTCATCCTATACCAGAGACATCCAAACTCTATGATGAAATTCCAGACGAGACATTGGAATCAAATATGATCTCCAAAGAATTTTCTACTTGGCGTCTATTCTTTGACGGTGCATCTAGGATTGGACCAAATGGTACCATTGTTGCAGGAGTCGGAGTTGTTATTGTTTCTCCAGACGGGTCAACTATTCAAAGAGCCTACTCCCTAGATGAATCCTGCTCCAACAACGTAGCAGAATACAATGCTCTACTCATTGGCCTTCAGTTAGCTAAACAACTAGACGTCGAATATCTTGAGGTCTATGGCGAATCCAAGCTGGTTGTTAACCAGGTTAGAGGAACCTATGAAGTTCGCCATCAAGATCTAGTGCCTTATCATGAAGCGGCAATCAGCATGGCTACATCATTCAAAGCCTTCTTCAACGAATACGTCCATCGAGTTTGTAATACTAAGGCGGATGCTTTGGCTAATCTTGCGGCAATCTTAGCCATTTCCATCAAAAGATAGCAGGTGGTGGTTGTCTTTAATCGAGAATTGTTTTGCATCGAAAACAATCATAATATTGAGTTCAATAATCTTACTGAAGCCAATGTTATCAGTAAAGATTGGAGAGCTCCCTTCATCGACTTTGTGGTCCATGATATACTTTCTGACGATCCCAAGGAGGCTACGAGTATTCGTCGGCGGTCTCTTCGATTCTACTGCAATCAGACTACCAAGACTCTCTACCGGTGGACTTATGACGGTCTTCTCTTACGCTGTCTTGCTGTGATGAAGCAAAGGAAGTGTTACATGAAGCTCATGACGGTGTTTGTGAAGTGCATCAACCGGGTCCTAAACTACAAGATCGTATCCGATGCATAGATTATTACTGGCCCTCTATGGTTTCAGATGCCATTGAGTATGCAAGAAAATGCCGAGCTTGTCAAATCTACGCAGATTTCATTCACCAACTGTCGGAATTTCTGCATCCAACTGCTGCTTTCTGGCCTTTTGAAGCCTGGGGCATGGATATCGTAGGTCCTATCAACCCTCCTTCTTCTAAAGGACATCGGTTCATACTAGCAATAACCGACTACTTCTCCAAATGGGCTGAAGTTATACCTCTGGCTGAAGTTAAGACCAATAGCGTCATCAACTTCGTCAAACACCATGTCATCTATAGATTCGGTGTACCTCGACGAATCATTCACAACAATGGACCACAGTTCATTAGCCAGAAGTTTACCAGGTTTTGTGAAGATCATTGGATAGACAATGTCGCCTCTACAACTTACAATCCTGCTGCTAATGGTTTGGCTGAAGCATTCAACAAGACTATTATCAAACTCCTTAAGAAGTTTGTCTCTACTAACAAACGGAATTGGAGTGAGAAACTCGAAGAATGTCTATGGGCCTATCGCACTACGGTCCGCATTCCTACAGGCTGTACACCTTTTTCTCTTGTGTATGGTTGTGAAGATGTTCTTCCTTTGGAGCTTCAGATCCCATCCTTGCTGATCGCCATTGCCAACGAGCTCACCACAATGAACAATGATCTTCTTCGACTTCAAGAATTAGAAGCGCTTGACGAGAAACGGCTATTGGCTCAACAACATATTGAGTTGTATCAAGCCCGAATTTCGAAGGCTTTTAACCGCAAAGTTAAAGTCAGAGCCTTTCAGAAAGGAGAACTCGTTCTGACAGTCAGACGTCCTATGACTATGACTCACATGAGCAAAGGCAAGTTCGACGCAAAGTGGAAAGGTCCATATATCGTGAGTAAAGTCTTCTCAAATGGCGCCTATCAACTCACAGAACAAGATGGACGAGTTGCGATGATGCCTATCAATGGCAAATTCCTTAAAAAATACTATACATGAAAGTAAAAGGGATTTCTTGTAAATACGACAAAACAGTTCATAAATAAAAAATTTATTTCATCATAAATGATGTTACATGATATCAAGGAAGATCACTATCATCCTTTTCAAAATCAGGACGAGGACCACTGCCGTCCTTTTCAAAGATATAGTCGGCAAAAGAGCCGAGGACATCTTTGCTCGAACCCACCAGAAACTCGCAAGCGGCCATCCTCATAGCCTCCTCTTCTTCAGTCTTTCCTGGTTCAACCAGGAAGTCTAGGACATCCCGTGGCGGCTTGGGTGCAGACGACTCTTCGCCCGCTTCTGTCTGCTTCGGTTGGGTCGGCTTGATTGGACGTTCCTCGGTGCCCTCTTCAACCTTCGGGGCGATCTCAGCCTTCTTCGATGCATAATTTGAAGACATTCTTGCTGATGATGATAATAATTCTATGAGAGCTTTACTCTATTTATAGAAGAAACCTGCCGCTCAATCGGTATTGGGAACAGAAGCAACCTTCCATGAAAGGGGATGTATCTGCATTTATTATGGTTCATTCACCTTCCTCGTAAAAAGAAATGTATGTTCGCTCGTTCATTCATCGGTTTCATCACATACCCTTGGATATATCTACATTCATTACTATCCATCCACCTTCTCAAGAATGGAACAATAAATCAATCAATCTCCTTTGGAAATCTAATTATCTCAGATTTTTGAGAAATAATATTTTGATCTCATTTTTGTCAAATGATAAGTTCTTTCTAGCTATCTGATTCTCAAAAAGGATAGGCAGCTTAAACAGTCATTTCGTCACGTTTGTATTACCTCTGACGAATTTACTAAAACAAGCAACAGTTCTTTTCTGAGAATCATACGCTAAGATCCAGTTATCGCTGATAAAAACGTCGGCTTATCAAAATGCTACGAACATTGAAAAAGTTTCAAAGGAATATTTCCCACAGAATTGTCATTTCCATTCTCATTTTATCATCATAAAAGTCTACCACATTTCTTAGACTTTCTTAAAAATCATAATGGAAATCTATTACATCTGGGATTTTCATTCTATACAACAACGGTGACCTAATGGAGATCTATTACATCTCTGGATCTTCTTTATCGGATTCATTGTTGGTGGCAATTCCTTGCTGTCTGAGCCTCAATGGCGATAAGGGCAGTATGAATTAACTCTGGTCTTCTCTCTCAGACGAGACGAGAACCCCAGAGTATGGCAGCCAGAAGACGCGTTGTTGCCAATACAACCGGTGGAGGAATGACGGCCTTTCAGAAGAGATAGAAATGTATCCAGCATTGGGATACGATTCCTAGTTCTGCCGTGAAAGGAACTATACTACCTAACTTCTCAGGTTAGAGTTGACTCCACCATCCAACTCTCCGTGTGTATAAGCTCTTCCTACCATCTGAGGAAGACCTTTCTACCCCACGATGAGTTCTAAGCAGTCTGATTTGCGCGTCAAAAGCGCATGAGCTGCCTGATGTTGGTGTCAGAAGAATGCTCCCCACAGTATCTAAATTGCCAATGCCAGTTCTGGAAAAGTTCTTCAGCCAAGCTTCTGCAAAAAATAGCAAAGAAAAAAGAAGTTAATCAATAGAAGTGTCATTATCACCAGGCGCACACTGGCCAATCAAAGACATGTGCACCCTGTTCAGTCAAAGACAAATGCTCGTCTTCAACAGGCGCGCCTTATCTATCAAGTATAGGCGCTTGTTTTCAACAGATGCTCTGTCCAGCACACGTCAAACAGATTATATCTCAGCGCGTGCCAGAGTAGTCTATTTTCCAGCGCGCCAAACAGTCTATCTCTCAGCGCACTGAAACAGACTTCTTCCTCAGCGCACCAAAGCAGGATATCTCCTCAGTGCGTGCCGAAGCAGAATCCTTTCTTAGAGCGCTAGAATAGTTTGGCTCTTCAACACATGTTGGAACAGAACCCTTTCTCATCGTGCCGAGACAGGATATCTTCCAGCACGCACCCAACAGAATGAACAAGGCATAGAATATACCATAGTTCTTCAAAAATATGGAGGAAAGAAAGGAATCTTCTTCTTTTTACCCACGAAGACACCGCAAAGTTCGTCGAGGAGAGTCGTCGTAGACCGTATCAGATCGGAGAAGACATAGGGCTCGCAAAGGCTTCGTCGCATACGTTTTCGAATGAATTCTCTGATTTTAAATGAAGGCTATTTATAGTGCTCAAATGGTAAGGCCGAGTCAAAAGTGCACCCCTAAGAATCCATACCGAATATGGGAGTTACCACTCAACTGGCGCCACGTGTTTTTCGAAAAACAGAAAGATTGGACTCAGTCAAAGAGCGCCATCTAAAAATTCCTAAATTAGGGCACGCTACTGTTTGAGTGAATACAGCGCTTAGTAAAAAGTTTCATATCTGTGTCAAGATCATTAAAAGAAAAAAACTTCTGACACCCAAAGCAAGCTTTCATTGATAGAGGCGCTGATGGCCTTGCATAAACAAAAGAGAAAAAGAAGCGCTACATCTCAAAAAGAAAAAACAGAAACATGAAAGGGCGCGCCCTATTTCACAGAACGACTGAGCTTGGCGCCCAACTCCTCCACACTGCTGACCCCCATGCGGTGTAGCAGAGCATCGAGCACTTTCTGCTGCCCTGTAAGGCTGCGCCCATTTGAAGAAGATGAGCCGTCCAGACCAAAATGACTCAAGAGGTTCTTGGCTAATTGGGTGGGGTCATCCTCGAACTTGAAGACTAAGGGCTTCAGTTCTTTGCCCCCGAGAGTGGGGTCGCCATGGGCATAGAAGCCCAACTTTTTTCCTTCTTCCTCAGCTTTTTCCTTTGGAGTCATGGTTGATGAAAAATGAAGATCAAAACTGGGTCACCGCCCCGTTTATATAAAAAGTCGCCGGCGGTTCACATTCCACCATGAAAAGTCGAATTCACTCAGTCTCGAAAAATGAAGATTCATCATGACATTTAATAAATTCATTCGGATGTTTATTAATGCCTATATTCAAAGTATTTCAAAATTTTGAAGTCTTTTAAATTCTGAAAACTTTGAAGGGGGTCTTGTAGGTCCTAAAAATCAAGTTGCATTAATTAAAAAGTGCACAGAAATCCAACTGCGCATCTCGTAAATCAACTGCGCTAACATGGATCGTGCAACAAACCAACCGCGCAAGGCTGGACTGCGCCAAGTCCGAGCGCGCTATGCTGACGTGGCAGTATCATCATTACCTGACAAAAGATCAAATCTTCTGACAACTGACAGCCCGAAAGATGAGGAGTCTGTTCGTTTCTCGTGTCGTGTCGCCGCCTAGGACAGCTGTCCAATTCCTAGCGCGGTCCAGCTGCCAATTCCTAGCGCAGTCCAGCTCTCTCTATCCAGCGCGATCTATTGACCAGAACTGAGCGCAGTCTGAAGCTAGCGCTATTCGGTTAGCGCATTTCATCAAGCTTTCTGAAGATAACTGACATTTATTACGTGGATTATATGCCATCAATTGCTCGCCACGTGGCAACCGTCTGCACACGACCAAGCGCATTTCAATCAAACAATGCCACGCGTCTGAGTACGGTTAGCCCACGATCGAAGTAACTGCCCAATGGCCAGCGCAACTTGCAGTCTGCGCAGTCCATCTCCAGCGCAATCTAGCCTGCGCAATTCAGAATAACTATAAATTGGTTATTTCCAGAACTCTATAAATAGAGTTTCAAACTCTTCATCATGGATCGATCAAGTCAATGAGAGACCACCAGAGATCAGAAGTTCTTGCCCAAGTGCTGCTGCATTCTTCAGAGGCTATCGTCTTCAAAGTTCACATCATCCAAAGGATAAAGCGATCATCTTCAGATCGAATTCCTATAGTTGTACTTTCCCAGAATTCAATTGTACTCATGTACTGTTCTTCAAAGTTTATGAAATAAAAAAAAACTTTTGTTTTTGCTAACAGAAATGATTTTAGAATGATCTAAATTAAAAGATTGAATTATCCATTGGGATTTAAACTACTATTAGTCCTTATCCAATTAGGAGCACCTTATAAGGAGAGCTCATCTTTGCTTTTTTCCATATAATCCAAATGAGCTCATCTTTGCCCTTTTCCATATAATCCAAATAAATTCCATAAGTCCAAATTTCTTTCCACCAAAGTATCGTATACCGTGTTGGTATCCAAATTTTCCTGTGTCAGTCGTAACTGCCTCAGGTCCGACCCCGGGTGTCTTTCCAATATTTTCTGTCCAAATTACAAACCAAACTACAATTCTGTGTTCATGTCGAATACCCCCGACACGAACCAAAAACATTCAATTCCTAATCCTAGCCGAGCCTGGCCATCCCCCGGCCACCCACCTCCGCCTTGCCTCTCCTATCACCACAGCCACCTATTCCCACCTCACCCGGCCAACCCTGATCCTACGACCACAACCAACATCATCTACTCCCCACACCACTTCCAGCCACCAACATCTGACACAAGGCCAGCCTCGATGCACCCTCAACATGTACCATCAAACCACATATCGCCACTATCCTGACTGATCCTCTGCTCTGTAGAAGCATGGAAAATACTAAAGAAATTGACTCATGCGGCCAAGAAAGACCCATGCAGCTCAAAAAATACATGCGGCTCAGGGAGTCATGCGGCATAAGGAGCTATGCGACCGGAGGCATTCCATGCGGCTCAGAAGACATGTGGCATGACAGTGCTCCCCTTCGATCCATGCTGCATTAATTGCTCTGACGGCTGACCCCTCTGAAAAGTTGACAGACCTGACACCAAAGCAGGTAATTATGACTCTGTCATGATGATGAATCTCTAGGGAAAAGAAAGAAATCTCTGACACAATCCCCCGAGAACAACAAAATGCCACGTGGCCCTGCCACGTGGGTGTGCTTATGCGGCTCGAAGTGAAGACTTCCCATGCGGTTCAGAGTGAAGCTGTCACATGCGGCTCGAGTAGAATCATCCCTATGCGGCTCAAGAAGATCATGCCCATGCGGCTCAAGCAGACACACCATTATGCGGTTCATGCGGCTCATCATATGGTTCAGAAGTCTGAAGGAGGGGGCCACTGCCCAGACAGTCCTGACACGTGTCCCAAGTCTTATGCGGCCCAAAATTCATGCGGCCCAAATCTCATGCGGCCCAATCTGCATGCAGTTCCAGTCTCACCATTGGCTCTCAGGACACGTGTCCTCAGCCGATCAATCTCCAGATTTATGGCAATCCAAGATCGGGCCGAATCCCAATGATCTGGGGCACGTGGCAGGAGAATAAATTTGATTTATTCGCAGATATGAGAGAATCATTATATGGAAGATTTATGCCAATCAGCATTGATTGCTAATGGGGATTTGGTGTAATCTACCCTTAATGGTTCTGATTCGTCACAATCCGAAACGAACGGCCTAGATTGATCAATCTCCAAGCCGCCGCCATCTCCAAGAGCTAATCATTGGCAACCCTAGCGATCACATCCTACTATTATAAATAGCAAGGTGCCATTCCCTTGTAATATATAGAGAGATATACAAAAAGAAACCAAAGAAGAATACGTATACACAGAGAGACTTCCCCCATAGTCAGAGAGAGAATATACACACAGAGAGAGAAGCCAGGAGAGCAATCAGAGAGAGAGCAAGAAGGCATTTCTTCGTCAACGACCAAGCAGATCTTCCCCGAGTCAAGGCTGCGTACCGATCGTCCAAGGAGTAAGGCAGAGCGGCCGTCGCTTTCCCGAGCCTCTATCGTCACCCCCCCAGAATCTAAAATAAACAATCATACTTAGACTGTTGTACCTAGGTTTTTGTCCCTAGGCTTTCTTTGTACGAGCGAGTTTGTATTGTGAGTCTAAGTTCAGTCCTCCGATAATTGTTCTGTACTTTTACAATCAATGGCAAACACGATAGCGACTCTGCTGGGGACTAACTTCTCTACGGTTGAGGAGTTGGTGACGCAATCAGACGCAGCCAAACTTGGTTCTACACAACAGAAGATGGTCGTACGCTTCGACCAACAGGCGTTCGAAGAGATGCTCTCTGAATGTAGCGCTGGCCCGGTCCAGAAGCGCACCCGCACCATAAAGGCTCATAAAGAGTGGAGGCCAAAATCATTTGCTCCTCCGCAAGCCCTTGATGAGGTGCTCTCTATTGCTCAAGATGGCGAGAAAGACTCCCCTGCGGCCCCACTTCAGACCGTAGACAACTCTGCTGTCCCCAAGTCCGGCAGAAGAAAATACTATGATGCTAGACTTGCAGGGGCAAAGAGGAACTCTACGCGGTCCGAGCCGCAGAAGCATATTAACCGTAGGGAGAAAACCCATGCGGCTACAACCGCCGACCGCATAAAGAAAACTCATGCGGCCGCATCTGTCAGTCGCATAACTTATGCGGCTACAGTTGCCAACCGCACGGATGAGACTCATGCGGCTACTAAAGTCAACCGCTTGCAGAAAACCCATGCGGCCACAGATGCCAACCGCATACGGTCAGCCTGCACGGTCGTGACTCCAAACCACATAAAGACTCATCCTACAACAAAAGACAGCCGCATGCAGACAGCCTGCACGGTACCCAATGCTAGCCGCATAGCATCCGTCCCACGCTTCTCTCGATCAGTCTTCGACCGGCTCTCATGCGGTCCTGACTCTGATCATTATCTGGATGATAATCCAGACTCTGTGGTATTCGACTTAGACTCCTCCTATTACGCACCCACAAGTGCTAAAAGGAGGAAGCCTAGGGCAGCGCGGGCTTATCAAGTCCAGACGACTGCCCCAACCTCTGACTATCGGGGCGTCCCGCTAATTATCACGCGGGCCTCTGATAGGAAGTTGTATAAGACCACTCAAGTCCAGCCCCCGGCGGCAAACAGACAAAGTGGTTCCTCTGACCTGCGTGAGGTTGTCCTCCACAAACGCAAGGAAAGAGAAGGAGCTTCGGGGTGTAAAGAGCCCTCACACGGACATCAATGCACCCAGATCATCGTCAACTGCTGTTGCAGCAACGCGGCGGTGACGGAAGACCGGCCATCCGTCTTCCAAAGACTACATCACCCGAGCTCAGAAGACGCGACACCTCCTGTTGTCTCCTGCAAATCCGTACAGAAAGTTCTCGCCAAGGGAATAGGAAAGAAAACGAGTATCTCCAGCCCAAAGGTGTCAACTACTACAGCTAAGAAACCGTCGTCTAAAGGGATATCCTCCACTGGAGTATTTCAACACACCCGTTCGAAGATGAAAACTGCTGCAGTAGGAAGTTCGTCGTCTGCAATATTGGGGGTCGTCGGAACTGGGGGTATCACTCCTCCAAACATCCACGACAATCCGACATTCCAGGAATACGGACTGGAGGAAGCAAATCCTCCGACGGATACAACAGATACCGACGTCCCCAAGGACAGCCTAGACGAAGCAAGCTCCGAAGCAAGCTCCGAAGCCGGGGGTAGTGTTCCTTCCGAGTCTGAACCTGAAGAGAACATTCCCACATATCCTGATGATTTCTCGATGCACGGGTACGACTCGGAGGGTACATCCTCCACCACTCCTTCCGTCACTCCTCATGTGAAGACGGTGTTCATGACAGACAGCAATCAAGGCGGTTCCGGTGATCGCCAGCGCATAGACACTTTGGAGGCCATATTGCACGCCTTGGTCAAGTCTGTAGACGAGATCAAAGCAGCGCTTCCTAATCTGCAGGGGGTGATACCTGGCCAGACAAGCACGGGTCCCCCAATCAACGTAGATTCATATTCGGCGGCACCGAACCCGGGCAATAACCCTCCCGAAGTAATGGCTTCGACTGCGACAGATGAGACCCAAGAAGTAAGAAGAGAAGTTCAAGAGCTCCGAGCCATGTTCCACGCCAGAGAAAACTCTCAAGACTTCAGAATATGGCAACCATATCCTGCTGAATGGAGGGATGTTCCATTCCCACCAAGATATAAGCCGTTCAATATCAACTCCTATGATGGCAAGACCTCAGCAAGTCGGTACATCACTTACTTCGAGGTCACTACCGACCATCTACCCCATGATGACGCTATCCTGACACGGTTATTTATTGGGGCATTGGAAGGAGTTGCCTTCGATTGGTACCGCAACCTGCCGGACAATTGCATCCATTCCTTTGCTGGCTTCAAACGCCTGTTCTTGGAGAGGTTCTATGAGGTAGGGCAGGACGTCACGATGTCTACCCTCATGGACGTCATTCAAGGAGAAAAAGAGCTGACGAGGAATTACATTGAGCGGTTTCGTCAAACCGCAATGAAGTTACCATCTGGCAACCCGGACTCCTCCTTGATCGAAATTTGCCAAAAGAGACTACTCCCAACAATCAGTCTCTGGATGGGCGAGAGTCAATTCAAGAACTGGAAGGCTTTTATCATTAGTGCTACGAGTGCCGAAGAACGATTAAAGAAGGCTTGCCAACTGGGATTACATATCTCAGAGGGAGAGAACAAGAGCAAGCGTCCCAGCACCACCAACGACAATGGGGGTAGCCCCTCCAACAACCGGGACAACAGAGGCAAGCAGGCTATAGTGGCCGATACAGCCTAGAAGCCTGAGTCGTAACCTACGGACAAACAATGGCCTCAAATCACTTACTCTTTTGAAGACGGTCACGTCAAGCCTATCTTGGACATGCTCATACAAGGAGATAGGATACAGCTTCCCCCACCAAGACGGGAACCTCGGCCGGCTGATCTAGAGAACCCAAAGTTCTGCCATTACCACCGCTACGTCCACCTTGCTACGCACGACTGCTACCAACTGAAACGATATATCCAGAACCTCATCGATTCGAACGCTCTGGCCATCGATTTCGAGAAGGTAACCGTGGCAGCCAACATGGTGTCCGTACAATTCGGCAGCTTCCCTCCAACAGAGACCCAGGACGGGGTTATACCCATCCCTCTGGAAACGATGGAGATTGCTAATCTCCCGCCTGCTCAAGCTGCTGGTCTAGTACCCCTCACCACATCACGAGGGGAAATCATGTGGGTCCATCCGGACCTAGTCCACGAGGTAACTCAGTCCACTCCATCTTCTAAAAAGAAAAGTAGAAAAGTCAGATCCTGCCGCACCACCTCAGCAGATGGAGAGGAAGTCACGGCCGTTGTTACTCGATCCGGAGCACAATCTCAACCTGTGGCTGAAAACTCGACTGATGATCATCCGCCCATTACCACTGATGCTCCGGGACCAGCCCAGCCTTCGACGACCGACAAGCCTAGGCCGAAAGAGACTCGCTTCGACAAATCCCTCCGAAAGGAAACATCTCAGGGGCTGGAGAGGCCCTACAACTTCGACATCTTGGCGCAATTGGCCAATACACCGGCCAAATTGTCCTTATGTGAACTCCTGAGACTCTCGAAGGATGTCCGTACAGCTTTGAGCGATGCACTTCAAAATGCCAACGCGTACCTGGCTCAGGTCAACCTCACAGGAGAAAATCGGCCCGCAGACCTCCAAGACAGCGCCTGTACGGGAGCAATGCCCAACATCGTCTTCACTCCACAAGACATGCTCATCAAGACTAATCTACACGATCGCCCATTATACTACACAGGCTACATCGGCGACATAAAGGTGGACAGGATGCACATTGACCCTGGGTCTTCTATAAGCATCATTTCGAAAGGACTACTGCATCATCTTCGCATTCCGATGCATCGCCTGACCCCTACAAATACTGCCATCAGCGGGTTCAATTCGGGTAGGAGCTACCCAATCGGGAAGATCCGTCTGAAATGTCAGATTGGCGATCTCCAATCAGAAGTCACTTGCTACGTCATAGATGCCGACACTTCATACAACATCCTTTTGGGGCGCCCTTGGATACACAATTACATGATCGTGCCTTCCACGCTACACCAATGCTTCAAATATGTCGACAAGCACGGCTTCGTGAGGACAGAATTTGCTGACATCGATCCCTTCAAAGGGGTCGAATCTTATTACTCGAACTCCTGCCTATACGAAAAGTTGAAGCGGTACCTTGAAGGAGAAAATAAACAAACTGATGATGAAGCAACCACGGGATCAGAAGAACCTCTGACAATCCACCTCCAGGCTCGCAAACCAGGCAATTCTGCACCCCTTACGGCCACACTGCGCGTAAGGACGCGATTAGCCTCTCGGCATAGGAAGAGCAGTTGAGAATCCGGCTTCCAAGGTCCGGCCAGGTACCGAGACCCACGACAGGGCCACTTACCATCAGATTGCCGAGAGTCGGTCAATCCCAAACAGAGAAGCTCAATCCCTCCGATAGACCTCTGACGATACGCCTGCCTAAGAAAGGTCGTCACCCCAATGCGAGGTCTGACACTTCAAGCGAACCAGCCACCCCTCGCTCCACATCAAGTGCCGGACTGGGGGTTGCTAGTCTACCAACAACCCCACGCTCCGCTCCGTCAGTTGAACCTCTAAAGATCAAGCTGACTAGGACGCCCTCTCAATCTTCATTCACACAGGGAGTAGCCGAAGAGGAACCAGAGCTAGCCAAGTATGTGGCTGCCCACACTGACGCTCTCTCCGCAGATGATGTAATCCCTCTAGAAAAGATACTTTACTTCATCAATAAAGGGTTATCTTTGAACTACACCGAGCTCAATAAGCTATGTACAATGTATGCTATGGAATACGGTATAGGCACTCACCTACATACACAGGTGACAAATGTGTACACCGCTATCCAACTTACTCCAGTAGAAGACGCTTACCGAATAATCGAGGGAGGGGACCACCCAATCATCTTCGGCCGGACGAACAACCCGCATCCCCTCGCCATGGAAGAAGTCGACTTCGGGTCAGATGCTGGAAGACTGCCTCTGTATCTCTATAGCCCTCAATCCAAATATCTCATGCAGAAATAGGGGTATGATCTAGAGACAACGCCAGGACTGAACTACGGCACTGGACGACGATTACCTTTGAAGACGCCAGCCCCGGCGGGCAAACCTCGGAACTACTATAACAAAACTTGATGCGGTTTAGGGTATGTAACGCCTACTACGACCCCTGAAAGCTCAGATAAAGAATGTGACTGGCAGTCACATTCAACCGGATCACCGACTTCCGACTCAGATACCAGCATCGGAGATGTGTTCAGACAAGTCATGTCAGTCAACATGGCATTCACCGACGCTTACGAGGAAGACGAAGACATCCCCGAAATCCTTGAGCTAGAGCCATGGGCCCAGCAATTAGACGCACAATGGGAAAAGCGGTTCGAACTGAGAGAACCTCCTACCGAAGATGAGGTCATACAAGTGGATCTCGGCAGCGAATCTTCTCCAAAACCGATCTTTATCAGTAAAAGCCTAACTAACAAAGAACGAGAATCGCTGTTAGTACTTGTCAGAGAATACATTGATGTGTTCGCCTGGAGCTATGAAGACATGCCGGGGTTAAATCCTGACATCGCTCTCCACAAACTCAATATACGGCCAGATGCAAAGCCAGTCAAGCAGCAACAACGACGCTTCCGCCCAGGCGTCATGGACGCGATCGAAACTGAAGTCAACAAGTTAATAGCCAGCGGCTTCATTCGTGAAGAGAAACATCCTGATTGGGTCACCAATATAGTACCCATCCTCAAGAAGAATGGGAAGATTCGAATCTGCATCGACTTCCGTAACCTGAACGAGACATGCCCCAAAGATGAATTTCCCCTTCCTATCACAGACATCATGATCGACAATACATGCGGCTTTGAACGTATGTCATTCATGGATGGATTCTCGGGGTACAATCAGATCAAGATGTCTCCCAACGACGAAAAGCACACTTCATTCCGATCCCCGATTGGCACATACTGCTACACAGTCATGCCATTCGGTCTAAAGAATGCTGGCGCTACATATCAGCGAGCCATGAGTATCATTTTCAGATAACATTTACTCAAGACAGCGGAATGCTATGTCGACGACATCGCCGTCAAGAGTCGCCGTAAGGAGGATCATCTGCAAGACCTGAGAACGGTGTTCAACTTAATACGAGCCCACAATCTGAAGATGAACCCTACAAAATCGTTCTTGGGCATATCCAGTGGGAAGTTCTTGGGCTTCATCATCACTGCAAGGGGTATCCATGTAGACCCCGAGAAAACGAGGGCAATCATGGAGATGGGTCCCCCGAGAAATCTCCGTGAACTTAGAGGCCTCCAAGGGAGGCTAGCTTATATCAGAAGGCTCATTTCCAACCTCTCCGGGCGATGCCGACCGTTCACCCACCTCATGAAGAAGGGAGTCTCATTCGTATGGGACGAGGAATGTCAGCGCGCTTTCGATGACATCAAAGAATATTTATCAAATCCTCCAGTCCTGGTGGCCCCGGTCCCTGGAAAACCATTCCTGCTCTATGTACGAGCAATGGAACACTCCCTCGGTGCCCTGCTGGCACAAAACAACGACGCAGGCCACGAGCAGGCCATTTACTATCTCAGCCGAATGATGGTCGGGCCCGAACACCGATACACCGCTGTGGAGAAAGAATGCCTCACCCTGGTATTCGCCATTCAAAAGACGCGGCACTATATCACGGGGCAAACCATACATGTGATCTCACGAATCAACCCTCTCAGGGTCCTCATGACCAAACCAGGGGCACTCAGCTCCCGCCTCGCTACATGGGCGATATTGCTGTCCCCCTATCATATGGTCTTCGTCCCGCAGAAGGCTATCAACGGTCAAGCCCTGGCAGACTTTTTGGCGGCCCATCCAGGATCGGAATCATCCAGAATATACGAAGAAATCCCAGATGAGGTCGCCGATTCAAATACAACCACCCACGATAACATATGGCGGATGTTCTTCGATGGCGCTTCAAGAACCGGACCCAAGGGAAACATCGTCGTCGGAGTCGGAGTAGTATTGGTCTCTCCTACCGGACTAGTGATCAATCGCGCCTACTCTCTCACGGAACCCTGCTCTAACAATGTGGCCGAGTACAATGCTTTGGTCATTGGCCTCCAACTCGTAAGAGAACTGGGGGTAGAATACCTTGAAGCATACGGCGATTCGCAATTAATCGTCAACCAGATCCGGGGGACGTACGAAGTCCGCCATGAAGACATGATCCCTTACCACCAAATATCGATCAATATTATCTCATCATTCGAGGGATTCTTCATCGAACACGTCCCCAGACTCCAAAATATCGAAGCTGATGCCCTAGCAGGCCTGGCTGCTTCCCTAGCAGTGCCAAACCACTCTCATCATTCGGTCAATGTAATCGGCCGTGAGCTGGTCTGCCCCAAGAACAACGTTCAAGCCATGGCGAGTTATTCTGCTCAGATAATCGACGAAGTGCCAGACTGGAGACAACCATTCATAGACTTCGTGGTCTACGACATCCTACCCGAGAACCCGAAGGAGGCTACTTCTATCAGACGGCGTTCTCTCAGATTCTTCTACGATACAGAGACGAAAATGCTGTATCGCCGCTCCTACGACGGATTACTACTTCGGTGCTTGTCAAACGCAGAAGCCAAAGAAGCCGTGCGAGAGGCTCATGACGGTGTCTGCGGGGCCCATCAGCCTGGCCCTAAGCTGCAAGACCGCCTTCGCCGGATGGGCTACTACTGGCCCACGATGGTGGCTGATGCAATAGATTATGCCCGAAAATGCAAGGCCTGTCAAGTCCACGCAGACTTCATTCACCAACCATCCGAATTCCTACATCCGACAGTGGCGTCCTGGCCATTCAAAGCATGGGGAATGGATATCATTGGTCCAATTACCCCACCTTCCTCCCGAGGACATCGCTTCATACTGGCGATCACTGATTACTTCTCAAAGTGGGCAGAAGCTGTCCCACTCGCCGAAGTTAAGACTTCGAACATAATCAGCTTCCTGAAGCACCACGTCATCTACCGCTTTGGACTGCCCCGAAGGATCATCCATGATAATGGTCCGCAGTTTATAAGCCACGCATTCTACCGATTCTGTGACAAACACCGCATCCAGAATGTCGCTTCGACACCATACAACCCGGCAGTAAACGGGTTAGCAGAGGCATTCAATAAAACAATCATCAAACTCCTCAAGAAATTTGTCTCCTCCAACAAACGCGACTGGAACGACAAGCTCGGCGAGTGCTTATGGGCTTATCGTACCACGGTTCGAACAGCCACCGGGAATACACCATTCTCTCTGGTATACGGGAGTGAGGCAGTTCTCCCATTAGAGACTCAGATTCCCTCACTCCGAGTCGCCCTCACTTATCAATTGACAACGGATGATAACTACCGACGTCGACTACAAGAGTTAGAGGCCTTAGATGAAAAACGCCTCCTAGCTCAGCAAAGGATCGAATTATACCAAGCACACATCTCAGGAGCCTTCAACAAAAAGGTCAAAGTCAGAACATTCCAAGTGGGCGATCTTGTTTTGGCAGTCAGGAGGCCAATGGTCATGACTCACAAGACCACCGGCAAGTTCCAGCCAAAATAGGAAGGCCCATTTATCATTGAGGCCGTGTTCTCCAATGGTGCTTACCGCCTCGCCAAGCAGAACGGAGACTTGCTCATGTTGTCCGTCAACGGCAAGTTCCTGAAGAAATACTATATTTAAACAACATTTTCCAGAGTTTTGAGTCATGTGCCCGCTGGTACCACTGAACTCAACCCCCTAATTTTCCAGACTTATCGAGTCACGTACCCTCTTGTACCGCTGAACTCATACCCCAAATTCCTAAGTCATGTACCTGCTGGTACCTCTGAACTTACACTTTGATTCTAATATTCACAAATTTTCGAGTCATGTACCCGCGTGTACCGCTGAACTCATGCCCTTCTTCCATAAACATACCCCAAATTCCTAAGTCATGTACCTGCTGGTACCTCTGAACTTACACTTTGATTCCAACATTCATGGATTGTCGAGTTATGTGCCCATCGGTACCCCTGAACTTACATCCCGGTCACTCTTTTAAAAGAAAGTCATGTATAATCATACCGCTGAACTTTCTTTCTACAAGAGATCCTCCCTCATGATCTAATACCTGCACTCCCAGTGCACAACGAAGGTAACGGATCCACGAATTTCCGAGACGACCATGTCCTCATCACCTCTGAGTCGTCCCATTTCCGCCAAAAAATAAATCACCCCTACATAGAATTTCCATGTCCTCATTACCTCTGAGTTATTCTACGTACCTCCCTTCATTGAGCCCACTCCTGTCATGTCCTCATTACCTCTGAATGGGAAGGCTCTGTCGAAGAAACCTTCATACTTGCCATGTCCTCATTACCTCTGAGTAAGTATGATGATCCCCTTCCGACCTATTACCTGTACCCACAACCGGAGTACGCCAAGGGTAATGGGTCCACAAATGTCCTCTGTTGACCACAAATGTCCTCTGTTGACCACAAATGTCCTCTGTTGACCACCAATACCCTCCGTCGAGTTCGCTCCTGCCATGTACTCATTACCTCTGAGTAGGAAGACTCTACGTTCAAAAAACTTTCCTACTTGCCATATCCTCATTACCTCTGAGCAGTATGTTAGCTCTCTTTCATCCTATAACCCGTATCCTAAACCAGGGTATGCCAAGGGTAATAGGCCCACAAATATCCTCAGCTAAATTTCTTAACACAAACCTATCACCTCATCATGCCCCAGGAGCCCAGCTGCTCTACGGCAATTCTTTTCTCAATACCAAGAGCACCCATGACCACTTTGCTATGGCTGCTTCAGGTATCCTGACCGAAACTTGTTATCTCTACCTAAAACTAAGGTACGCCATGGATAACAGGTCTACAAATATATCTCCCATATGGGGGAGAGCATCACCACAATACCACAGGCACAACAGGCAATACAAATGAAGGGTAGAATGGAAAATACTCTTTATTTAAAGGAAGAAAAGAAGTACTACATATTTCGGGACCAAGTCCCTTTCAAAAAAAAAAGAGAAGAAGGGGAAAACGGGGACAAAACAAGAGGCCGATTATAGCTCGGCATTGTACAACTCCAAAAGACGGTCCTTTACCAAAGCAGTCCCCCGATCAAGCCTTTGCTTAGCCCGACGCTCGGCCTCTTGGGATAGCTGCTCTGCGTCATTCAAATGTGTATAAGCCTGCCAGTTGTCCTCCACCTTCTTTAGGGCAAGCTCTAGATTAGCAGAAGCCCTACTATACTTGCCAGCCTCCTGAATAGCAATCTCTTTCTCAACACGAGCGGCCTCAAGCTCTGACTCCAGGAAAGCCAGTTTTCTCTGGAGCTTGAGGATCTATTCCCGAACATCGGCCACCCCACGAGAAGCATCCGCTTCCCGAGCCGTATAATTTTCAGTCCGACGGCTCCACTGGTCGTACAACTGAGTCAGATTCGACGGTCCTGTAATATAGCCGGTTTGAGTGATTCCCGGGCAGCCATCACCTTCTCCACCACGGTAGTGAGGAAGTTGCGTTCTCGATTTATGGCCGTAGGTAAATCAGTCTGTTGCAACGAGCGAAACTGGGCAACGAGACGGTCAGCCTCTAATAGCTTAGGCTCCAAGAGCGCAGCCAGTTCCTCTCCCCCAGGGAGCGTTTTAAGGGTATTAATCTGGCCGCCAGCACATCGACGGGCCAGAGTGAGGGAGTCCCCCTTTCCACCGCTGCTTCGATCCCCCTCTTCAGATGACGATGAAAACTAGCAACTACGTCCTGTAACGCATCATCCAAGACTTCTATGGATGACGACATCAGAGGGAGAGTGGCAGACGGTACCAGAGGGGCAGTTTCAGAAGTTACCGTACCCACCACCAAAGAAGCAAATTCCGTACGAAAAGAGGCTTGAATGGCGGCTAACTCCTCTTCCGCCGCCCGAATAGCGTGGATGCTCGGCAAGGAGGAAAGGTTTACCCCCGAAATCACATTCGCAAGGGAGGACACAGGGGGTATCGTCACTTGTCCCGGCAGTACCGCTGCCTGAGGCCCCAAGCTCGACCCAGACGAAGGACCCTCGACACACGAAGATTCCGTCAGGCCCTCTCCGGTAGGGTGCGATCCAGCAATATCAGTCACTGGCAATGACGGGTTGGGATCTGAACATCCAAAACAACCGTTAGACGAAGAATTTGAAGAATAACAGGAACACGTATGCTGATTCACGAATTATAGTTCAATTTGCATTACCAGGGGAAGAGCGTGGGGGCGACGGCTCGTTCACCACCGACATAGTTTCCCCATCCACGAAGCCATCATGAGGGGGCTCAGATGTTCAGGGACGGGCACAGTAAAGCTCCCATCCCCCTGGGTTGAAGTTCCAGTAGGGCAAGAATCCTCGGTTACAACCGAAAGCACCCCAGCAGTAATGATAGCGGTGCACACCCCACTGACTAAATGAGACAGGACTGGATTAGCCTCCGTAATCGGGTCCTGAGGGGCGAGCTCGTCCGACGCCTATAAAGAGCAGGAGAAACAAAAAATTAGGTCACAATATAAAAAAAGAAGAAAGGAAACAGCTGAAGCCCAGGTCACCTCAGGAACATCCTCCACATCATCAATAAGCAGCCTGCGATGTCTTACCGCAGCGTGCTTCATAGAATAAGTTCGGTCGTCAGTAGTAGTCACGCGCCTGCTCCGTTTACGTGAGGGGCCGGGTATCGCAGATGGTTGATCCTTCCCACCTCGTCAGACAGACTAGGCGATTGACCCACGGCCCTTTCAGCCTGTACGACTGGAGGTTGAGTCCCAACCTCCTCACCGAAGAATGGGACAAGTCATCAGTGTCCTATTCGTCGCCCCCTCATCCGCCCTATTGGACTCTGAATCCGACACAGGAACTCTATTCGCCCTTTTTTTCCTCTTCTTGGACCCTTCTGGCTTCTCGGCAGATGGGTGCCAACATGAAGTTAGTATTCGTATCAAAACCAACAGGAGGTTTGCTCGCTGCAACATGATAAAGAACCGCTATATACAAATATCACCTCCACCTTGGCGTCAGGGAGTGAGAAGCTGGCTCGGGTATGGGTCGCCTTATATAGTGCCAAGCCCGAATGCCATCAAGTACACTGCCCTCGAAGCTCAAGCAAGCGCTAGGACGATCCAGGAACAATTGACTATACCCAAATTGACGGGAAAATCTACTGGACAGATAAGGCTCCAAGTATACCCTGTTCCGGTAACGATACACCAGGTGCGCGGGACGGATGTTGCGTAACCAAAGAAGCATCTTCTCAGTAAGAGTTGGGGAGGATCAACGCCGTCAACGTGTACCCTCATCACTTCTCCAGGGGTGAACTCAGGAAGAGATACGAAAATTCGAGCTCGTCAATTCTCGCCAATGTCCTCCGGCAGACCGGCATGGTATCATGTTCCCAAGGCTGATGACTATATCGGAAGATGAAGGCGTCATTAACAGAGACGTTTCATTGGGTCCCGGCCTCATCAATGACCGATAGTGCATCAATAACCACCCCATGAGGTAGTGGTATGGTAGCTCTATCCGGTTAAAGTCCGCCGACACATCACGAGCAATAACTTTGGATGTAAAGGCGCGAAGGCCGTGGTGTATGCTACACACCAAGGCCGAGAGAAGCGCCAGTCTCACTTTGAAGACCAATTTACAGCAGGAAGAATGAAATGGCGGCTGATCCTTTCTATAGAACCCGCGCCGCCCGAGACTACACAGTTGCGTAGCCACACCATCAAAAACCCAGCCAAGATCGCTTTATTAGACATCTCCCGGGTACCATAGTAGAAATAACTGAGGGAGTCGGTGCTACTCCCAAACCGGTCACGAGTGGACTTCGACTTCTTAACCTTCGACATTATATCCTTAACCTCCTCTAAGGTTTTGGGAGCTCGAGACGAAACGTAACCAGAAGGACGCAACTTAAAAAGATACAAAATCTAGTCCCTGGTATGAGGGGCGTTCCCTTCTGAACTGTTTATCTTCTTAATAGCCATCTGATGGCAGGCGCTATGATGACACAACAGTTCTTGGTACACGGCGACGAAGCCAGGAAACTGCTGATCCAAATCCCCGAGCTCTTCGTTTGTCGGTGTGTATACTTCAAAAGCTTCGTCTCCCCACGGCAATCTGGATACAGTGGCCATTTCGTGAAGAGCAAGCCCCAGTTCTCCTCCGGGGGTAAAGAAGGTCCCAGTACGCCGGTTATACAACTCCAATAAAGCCATAAACATGGGCTTGTTAATGGGCAATCCGTAGCAGGTACCCCCGACGGCGTAGTAAAGATCAATTTCCTGAAGGAAGTCCCCGTACGTCCTCAGAATCCAGAAAGTAAGGTTAGTCCATGTGGGAATAGGGTTAATCCACTTCAGCAGTGACAACCTGCCTATGGGATAAGACCCCTTACGAGCAAGCTGATTCAGAAAAGTATCAACTAGGGTGAGGAAAAATTAGGGCCGGTTGTGTTCACAAAAGTACCCGAGAGCCCTATCACAGTCCGACTCACGGAGTCCTTGCCCGCACATATTAAACCCGTGCGTCCGTTGTGGTGAATTTTGCCCACAAACATTCCCTGTTGGGTAGGAGTCAAAGAGCTCACCATCGTCCTGTTCAGCGGCACCATGTTAAACCACGAGAGAGGATAATATCGCTCCATCTCGGGAATATGAATCTCTACCCCGTCTACAGAAAAATCCCAGTGCTCTGAGACATCCAGCAATTGGGAGTTCTTTATGGAAAGGCATCCCGAAGAGAAAGGCCGATTTCAGATATTCTCCATCCAACTGCCCCGAATTCATCATGGAACAAAGAAAGCTGAAAGGTTGTTTGTTGATAGCAGCCACCCTATCCCTAGGCTCATTAGTGGGAAGCTGATCCACTATACGATGGATTAAGTCATCAAGTTGCACGCCCACGGCGCACCGAGATGGACCCACAAGGAGCTCTCCTGCTGGGTTGGTTGGGAGATTCACTGAAGAAAGGGCAAAAGCAGAAACAGGATTAAAAGAAGGCTGAAATAAAAATTTACTGAATAAAGAATCTCACGAGCCTATGCGGTTCAGGTCAATAAGGTCTTATGCGGCTCCAGTCCAGTGGGGTCCCAACTTATGCGGCTCCAATCCAGTTGGGTCCCAAGAAATATAGTTTTGGGAAAGCATATGAGGTTCGAGTCAATACAGTCACATGCGGCCTAACTCAGATGCGAATTCCATATGATTCTAGCTCGATAGCTTATGCGGGTTGGACGAGCGAACACAATTTTGAACAAAGAATTCATGCGGCACAAAGCGCTATGCGGTTCAGCCTGTTAAAACATAGGCGGCTCCATTCAGAGGAGATTGTATGTAGTCTAGATCCGTCTTCTGTGATTCAAACATGGGGCTTTATCTATACGGCTCGGGCATGAAACAGTCATGCGGCTCACACAGCATATGCGGCTCACACAGCATATGCGGCTCACACAGCATATGCGGCTCACACAGCGTATGCGGCTCTGCCATCAAGACTGAAGAAGGGGCTTGTGCATAAATATGCAACAGAGCCGTGATTACTAAAGATCTAAAAGCAACCCTTACCCTTAAGGCAGGATGAACATCAGAGGGCACTTCGGGTACTTCAGACTCGACGGCTGACGAAGACGTCACCCTCTTTCCCTTCGCGGTGGCAGAAATGACTTTAGAAGACTTAGGAGCCATTGCTTCGACGAGAGGACAAAGAAGATCAGAAAGAGAAGACAGGAAAAAGAGTGAACGAAAGAGAAGGTAAAGAAGTCCCTCCGGCTAAAGTTACCCGTATTTATAAACAGAGATGGAGCGTTTCGATTCCCATGCATACACATAAACCGACCCTTCGGTTATCAAAATAAGCCGCCGAAAATGAAGGCTAAGCTCCTCGGATCCCGCACCAAAAAGCGCCCTTTAAAGATCGACAGCACTTAAGTGCTAAAGATTGCCATACGTGGCAAATGATGACGTGGCCAGAGGCCATACGGTTGAAAGTCTCCTGTGGCTGAATCACCCATGCGACTGAATAATTCATGCGGTTAGAACTCTTATGCGGTCAGAATTGCATATGCGGCCAATACAGCCATGCTTCTTGTTCAAAGTATTTCAATTTTACAAATTGAAAACTTTGAAGGGGGTCCTGTAGAAGCATGGAAAATACTAAAGAAATTGACTCATGTGGCCAAGAAAGACCCATGCGGCTCAAAAAATGCATACGGCTCAGGAAGTCATGCGGCATAAGGAGCTATGCGACCGGAGGCATTCTATGCGGCTCAGAAGACACGTGGCATGACAGTGCTCCCCTCCGATCCATGCTGCATTAATTGCTTTGACGGCTGACCCCTCTGAAAAGTTGACAGACCTGACACCAAAGCTGGTAATTATGACTCTGTCATGATGATGAATCTCTAGGGAAAGAGAAATCTCTGACACAATCCCCCGAGAACAACAAAATGCCACGTGGCCCTGCCACGTGGGTGTGCTTATACGGCTCGAAGTGAAGACTTCCCATGCGGTTCAGAGTGAAGCTGTCACATGCGGCTCGAGTGGAATCATCCCTATGCGGCTCAAGAAGATCGTGCCCATGCGGCTCAAGCAGACACACCATTATGCGGTTCATGCGGCTCATCATATAGTTCAGAAGTCTGAAGGAGGAGGCCACTGCCCAGACAGTCCTGACACGTGTCCCAAGTCTTATGCGGCCCAAAATTCATGCGGCCCAAATCTTATGCGGCCCAATCTGCATGCGGTTCCAGTCTCACCATTGGCTCTCAGGACACGTGTCCTCAGCCGATCAATCTCCAGATTTATGGCAATCCAAGATCGGGCCGAATCCCAATGATCTGGGGCACGTGGCAGGAGAATAAATTTGATTTATTCGCAGATATGAGAGAATCATTATAAGGAAGATTTATGCCAATCAGCATTGATTGCTAATAGGGATTTGGTGTAATCTACCCTTAATGGTTCTGATTCGTCACAATCCGAAACGAACGGCCTGGATTGATCAATCCCCAAGCCGCCGCCATCTCCAAGAGCTAATCATTGGCAACCCTAGCGATCACATCCCACTATTATAAATAGCAAGGTGCCATTCCCTTGTCATATATAGAGAGATATACAAAAGAAACCAGAGAAGAATACGTATACACAGAGAGACTTCCCCCATAGTCAGAGAGAGAATATACACAGAGAGAGAGAAGCCAGGAGAGCAATCAGAGAGAGAGCAAGAAGGCATTTCTTCGTCAACGACCAAGTAGATCTTCCCCGAGTCAAGGCTGCGTACCGATCGTCCAAGGAGTAAGGCAGAGCGGCCGTCGCTTTCCTGAGCCTCTATCGTCACCCCCCAGAATCTAAAATAAACAATCGTACTTAGACTGCTGTACCTAGGTTTTCGTCCCTAGGCTTTCTTTGTACGAGCGAGTTTGTATTGTGAGTCTAAGTTCAGTCCTCCGATAATTGTTCTGTACTTTTACAATCAATGGCAAACATGCTCACCCCGAGTGCAGTCCCAGTCCGCTACTGGACAACTGCAACACCCACCACCATCTAACTCCCTACCAACAACCTTCACCAAACCACCCCTTCGTCCGACCACACGCCAACCGCCACCACCACTGTGCCCTCTCCATCACCAACACCTCCACACATCCATCGGCGCCACCAACGCACACCCGACCTCCGGCCAAAACCCCACTGACCACCACCATGCAAAAACCACAAAAACTAGCACCACCATCATCATCACCATAATCAACATGAACCAATACACAACCACCGCCATCACGATCGACCGCCCACCCAAAAACCACCAAATAAATCAGAACACACAAACCACCATGACCACTCAACTCATCCGGACAATCCCACCGCCGACCTCCTCGTTAACCCCAACGAGCACCGTGCGTCCACAGCATCGCCGACAGTGCTAACTCCACCGATGCCCTCGCCCCATCGCCCCGAGATTCCGGACCTCCACCACACCAGCCCGTGCTCCGAGGTATCGTCAGGCTCAGCCACCGCCCTCTGCATTCTCAGCGACCGCCTCGACTACGATCCCACCATCTCCGCTAGCACAGTGAGCCCTTGAACCCCTTCCTGATCGACTTCCTGATCACCACCCTCCTTTTCTCCATCTTTCCCTCTTGTCGAGCTCAGTCTCCCATTCCCATTCTCTCTTTCTCCGAACTCCTCTCTCTCTCTCTCCTCTCTTCTTTAACCACCTTGGTTCTCTCAAGGAGAACAGTAGGACTTAACAGGTGTTAAGTTTTTTCTTGATCCCATTTATCTCTCTCCTTTCTTTTTTTTTAGGTTTCTTAATCTATGGTCTCTCAGCATCGAAAAGTATCTTCTGACTTTACTATTATTATTATTATTTTCTTTTTGTTTTATTATTATTTTCTTTCTCTTTGTTTTTGTACAGCTGTAGGATTAGAATAGTTTGTTCAATTTTAATTTTAATTTAATTTTTTTTGGGTTTCGAGATTTGAAAAAAAATTAGCAGTGATACCTGCTGGTTTATTATTATTAATGATAATTATATTATTATTATTAGTATTATTATTTGTTTTGTTTTGTTTTCTTTGTCTCTCTCTTAAAAAATTAATACTAATATTAGTATTAGTATTCTTATTCTTAGTATTATTATTATTGTTGTTAAATATGATTACTGGTATAAAATTTTGAAAGATATAATGTATAAGAATTATTATGTACTTTATTACTATCATTATGTGTATTGCTATTAGTAGTATGGAGGTTAATATTATTTTGGAAATTTTATATCTTGTGTACTTTAAAAAAAAAATGTTTTGGTTTTGGACCTAAATTTAGTTTGACAAAATTAGGATTTGTCCTAATAATTTTTTCTAGGTTTTCAACGATCTATCTAAAGATATACTTGACAAAGATATAGTTTTTTTTTTAATTTATTAATATTTTGAATATTTACTTAAATGTGTTTTCTTTTATGGAGTGTAGTTTTTATCTAGAAGCATATTTTTACAAACTAGAGAAATTTAGCGTAGAACGATTTTTTATATTTTAAGTAATTTTCTAAGAATATTTTAACTCATAAAAATCTAGTTTTCGTGTATTATAAATATTTTCTAAAAATAGTATAAGTATTGTTTTTGCAAATTTTTTCGATTTTCCTCCTGTCCGTGACTAAGCCCATTGTTGCTATTCTCTCGCCAACTCTGTACCTCTTTATGTCGTTCCTAGCTAAATTTATTCTTTTAGACCCGATGAAACAGTCCGTGCCATCATCCGAAGTCGTCTTGCGTAGTTGTAACACCGAAACCATATGCTGTGCCACCATGATTTTTGAATCACCTCAGGCATCACTACCAGGCAAGATACCTTGTCATTTACTGTCTATTTACTTTAGCTCATATTTCATGCATACTTATTTAAATTTTTGTAATATAAAACTATTCTTTTGAATCATGTTTAGATGTAATTTATGTTATTTATTTCTATGCAAATTGACTCTAGATTTAAGGGACCACGTCCGTCGTGTTGCATTCATAGGCCTTGACACATTTGTGCCACGAAGTCTCAAATCGCATATAGAACTCGGACATGCGTAGCTGGCTGGACACTGGTACGTATAAGCCGTGTGATAGGATTAACCGCTAATAGTATTTTACACGATTAGTTTGACTTAGCGGTTAATAGAGGTTATACATGTTGTGGATACAACATAGTAGGCATGGGGCAGGGAGGACAATTCCTTGCGTATGGGCTAATATACACTTTACCCTTTGTAACCTGTGAGCTTCGCCGGAGATGCGAGAGAGATTACCCATGGTTACTGACGGCCACTGACGTTCTGTGAAGCGTTATGCTCTTACATTATTATTGGACCCTAGTGCCCAGAGAGGGAACAATGCCAATCTCATTTTTGCTAGAGAGCCCATGCATTAGAAGTTTGTTCTTAAACTGCATTCACTTAGAAGGGTTAGGCTACCTTATCCGTTTGGTATAAGTACTTTTGGTTTGGGTACTTATATCTAATCGTGGCTTGGAATAGTAACCTGTCGCAGACTAGTTTGCCATACCTTATCCTTGTTTGGTTGTAGGTGTGGTTCATGCTCGATGAAAAGATATTGAATCTTGTTGTGGTCCGGATACTATATTGGATTCATGGATTGGAAAGATACGTCATCATGGATTAGGGCAACATCTCATGTTTGTTTGGTTAGGGGATGGAATGCTAATTTAAGGGTGGAGTATTAGACCATGTTACGATCTGATTTAATATTATTGAACAGTTTTTATTCATTATGTGGCATGTTCTTCCGTATCTTGTTACATCCCTCTGAGGACCTGGTGAACTCTCTAGGTGTGTACTTTCTTGACTATCTGCTGGTATTCTAGCTAAGGTCGTGATCTTCTCTATTCTTTCGAAGATGATTGCTCTTGGATCGTCCATGATACTCTGCCAAATCATCTCTTTGTTCATGTATTACTCCTCATATTAGTTGGTAGTGGATTTGTCTCCGCCCAACATCATGTACAAAGAAATTCTTACTTAATTATATAAAAGTTTATCGTTTGTGGATGAGATTAGTTGTCATGGTTTTATTGTATTTTACAGCTTAGTATATTTATTATACGACTGGCATGTCTACGTTCCTAGTCCTATGTATTTGGGACTGGGTCGTTACATATTTTATGGTGGTCCATGCAGGTCTACGATAAATTGTTTGGTTACATCACCGTACCAAGCAAGCCTGCATATAGGATTAGCGTTTAGAATCTCATCCACATACTTGACCTCCTTTCTTGCTTCCATTTTCAAACTCATAAATTGACTATCTCGATTTACTTCTTGCTTATTTCGTTCTCCCGTAAATTCTTATCTTCTTTCGTGCTTGATAGAGGTTAGGAAGATGACTCGTACTAGGTTGACATGTTCCATGGTTCAATCACATACTAGTTAATTCTTGTAAGTTGGATAGAATGCTTCATGACCTAACACTCCCTTTGACCCTATGAACCATTAAAGAGAATACTAATAGGTTTACCAAGACTATATAGAGGACCATAACCCGTTTGGTCAACCAAAGCCATAGACAAATGACAATAGGACGACGGTATAGGCCCAAACATCGGACGAATCTTAGATTCTTAAGGAACTTGAACTATTTATATTTTCTTTCAACATTATCTCGCTCACTATTTTGGACTAGCTTGACAAATGTCGCTATTATAGCCTAGTTTTTGCAAGCTTATCTTCTATCGAGCTTGATCAAGGACAGTATTTTATTGGAGGCCTCCACTAACATATTCTCTAATCAGAACCGGCACATAATGGTCTGATCAACCTAGTGCACTTGGTTTGCCCTTCTTACTGTACGTGGATTGAGATATAGTAAACAAATATATACTTGCCCTTTAGGATCTCATCCGTGACTGCCTTAACAATTTCCTTTGAATTCAATCGCCTTTAAACCACGTATTCGTATTCGATAACATCTTCTTTGAACTCTTTATTGTTTTTGTCTTTCACTTATTTTAGAAAGATAAAACACTCATACTTGATAGATAGACACGAAGTATTCCCCTATGACCATAATAGTTGTATATACACGGGTGTAGCTAGCCATCAACCAAGCCATTTGACTACAACATCGCCTCAAGTTACTCGCCCTTTCCTTCGACTCTCGATCTATTATCATAACCTTCTAACGTTTGAAACTTAAGAATGATTAGAATCGATTCCTTAACGTACCCCAAAACCTAGACGACTAGTATACAGTTTTCTTTCAAGGAACCATATTCTAAGTCTCTAAAATTATTTCCTCTTAATCTACTCGATTCCTTACTATTCTTTAAATTTGTGTTTTATCTTGATCTACTTAAAACCCTTAATCTTTTTATTTATTGCGCTAATTAGCCATAACCGTGATTTATTATCTAAAGCATGATTTTCTAAAAATTACCCATTTCGTTGTACGTCACTTACCTCTACAATACTTTCCTTCCACCTCTCAAACCTGCCAATCCTAGTTATTTCTTAATTTCGAAGACAAAATTCTTGTAAATTGGGTAGGATGTAAATCTCCTAAAATTTACTATGATTTATTTTACTTTATATTTTTTTAGGTATTGGTTTTAGTTTTAGTATTTGTACGTCTAGTGCGAATACATATATGCGAGATATACTTTTTATAATGGGATTTATTTTAGACTTCTTCATTTAATTTAAATAAGTATACTTTTCGAAAAGAGTATAAGGTAAATATTTTATTTATTTCACTTAAAATGCGTCGCGTCGAGATTTGCAAACTTTATTTATCTAATTATATAAAAAGACTATTTTAAATTTTTGTACAAGTATAAGTAGTAATTTAGAAAAACTATGTTATATGTAAATATTTCTATGCGAGGTACATAAAATTAAAATCATGTATATTTTTTGGTTTCAAAAACTTTTTTTTTTATTCATTTACAAAAACGTATTTCAAATATTTAAATATTTATTGTGATTATTGAAATTATTTATTTATTATTTAAAGGAAATTTGAAATTGTTGATTTAATGTTAAATTATTATGGTAACTTAAATTAAGATTTAATCTATTGAATTTGATTTTTAAATAGTTTTAAATTAAGGATTTGGATTTATCTAGATTTAATTTAGATTTGGATTTGATTGAAATGATTTTAGATCAATCTAAATTAAAAGATGGAATTATCCATCAGGCTTTAAACTATACTAGTCCTTATCCAACTAGGAGCACCTATAAGGAGAGCTCCTCTTTGCCCTTTTCCATAGAATCAAAATAAATTCCACAGGTCCAAACTTTTTTCCACCAAAGTATCGTGCACCGTGTCGATATCAAATTTTTTCGTGTCAACCGTGACGGCCTCGGGTCCAATCCCGGGTGTCTTTCCAATATTTTCTGTCCAAATTATAAACCAAAGTACAATTCTGTATCCGTGTCGGACACCCCACACGAACCAAAAACATTTAATTCCTAATTCTAGCCGAGCCCGGCCATCCCCCGGCCGCCCACCTCTGCCTCGCCTCGACTATCACCATAGCCACCTATTCCCACCTCGCCCGACCGACCCGATCCCACGACCACGGCCAACATCATCTACTGCCCACACCACTTCCAGCCACTAGCATCCGACACAAGGCCAGCCTCGACGCACCCTCGCCATGCCCCATCAAACCACAACATCGCCACCACCCTAACCGATCCTCCGCTCACCCCGAGCGCAATACCAGTTCGCCACCGGACAACTGCCACACCCACCACCATCTAAACTCCCTGCCAACAACCTTCACCAAACCGCCTCTTCGTCCGACCACACGCCAAGCGCCACCACCACTGTACCCTCTCCATCACCAACACCTCCACACATCCACGGGCGCCACCACCGCATACCCGACCTCCGATCAAAATCTCATCGACCACCACCACGCAAAAACCACCTAAACCAGCACCACCATCATCACCACCATCAAACCTGAACCAATACACACAACCACCGCCACCGCGACCGGCCGCCAACCCAAAACCACCAAATAAATCAAAAACACAAACCACCACGACCACTCACCTCATCCGGACAACTGCCACCGTCGACCTCCTCGTTGACCCGGACGAGCACAGTGCGTCCACAGCACCGCCGACGCTGTTAACCGTGCCGCTGATCCTCGCCCCATCGCCCCAAGATCCTCGGACCTCCACCATAGCGTCAGGCTCAGCCCCGTTGGCAGTGTCAGCCACCTCCCTCCGCGCCCTCAGCGACTGCCCCGACCACGAGCCTACCGTCGCAGCTAGCACAGTGAGCCCTTGAACCCCTTCCCGATCGCCACCCTCCTTTTTCCTCCATATTTTCCTCTCGCCGAGCTCAGTCTCCCTCTCATGTTCTCACTTTCTCCGAAATCCTCACTCTCCCTCTTTCTTCAACCTCTTTTGTTCTCTCAAAGAGAACAGTGGGACTTAACAGGTGTTAAGTTTTTCCCATTTATCCCCTTTCTCTCTCTCCTTTCTTGTTTTTTTAGGTTTATTAATCTATGTTCTATTGTAAGAAGAGAACATCATTGAAAAGTATCTGCTGACTTTACTATTATATTATTATTATTATTATTATTATTATTATTATTTTCTTTCTCTTTGTTTTTGTACGGCTGTAGGATTAGAATAGTTTGTTTTATTTTAATTTCTTTGGTATTTTGAGATTTGAAAAAAAACAGTGGTTTATTATTATTAATATTAGTAATAATAATGTATTATTATTAGTGTTATTATTTGTTTTGTTTTCGTTTTCTTTGTCTCTCTTAAAAAATTGATACTAATATTAGTATTAGTGTCTTATTCTTAGTATTATTATTTGTTGTTAAATATGATTACTGGTGTAAAATTTTGAAAATATATGTATAAGAATTATTACGTATTTTATTACAATCATTATGAGTATTTCTATTAGTAGTATGGAGGTTAAATATTATTTTGGAAATTTTATATCTTATGTATTTAAAAAAAATATTTTGGTTTCGGACCTAAATTAACTTTGACAAAATTAGGATTTGTCCTAAATTTTTTTCTAGATTTTCAAGGATCTATCTAAAGATATACTTGACAAAGATATATTTTTTTTAATTTATTAATATTTTCAAATATTTACTTAAATATGTTTTGTTTTATGGAGTGTTGTTTTTATCTAGAAGCATATTTTTACAAACTAGAGAAATTTAGCGTAGAACAATTTTTGATATTTTAATTAATTTTCTAAGAATATTTTGACTCATAAAAATCTATTTTTCGCGTATTACAAATTTTCTAAAAATAGTATAAGTATTGTTTACGAAAATTCCTTCAATTTTTTTTCATGTCCGTGACTAAGCCTATTATTCCTATTCCCTCGCTAACTCTGTACCTGTTTATGTCGTTCCTAACTAAATTGATTCTTTTGGACCCATGGAACAGTCCGTGCCATCATCAGAAGTCGTCTTGCGTAGTTGTAACACTGAAGTCATATGCTGTGCCACCTTGATTGTCGCATCACCTCAGGCATCACTACCTTGCCATTTCCTGTCTATTTACTTTCGCTCATATTTCTTGCATTTACTATTTATTTAAATTTCTGCAATATAAAACTGTTCTTTTGAATCATGTTTAGATGCAATTTCTGTTTAATTATGTCTTATTATTTCTCTATTTATTTCTATGCACATTGACTTTAGATTTAAGAGACCACCCTCGGTTGTGTTGCATTCATAGGCCTTGTCGCATTTGTGCCACAAAGTCTCGAATCGCATATAGAACTCAAACATGCGTAGCTGGCTGACCACCGATACATATAAGCCGTGTGATAGGATTAACCGCTAGTAATATTTTGTATGATTAGTTTGACTTAGCGGTTAATAAAGGTTATACATGTAGTGGATACAACATAGTAGGCATGGGGTAGGGAGGACAATTCCTTAGCGTATGGGCTAATATACATTTTATCCTTTGTAACCCGTGAGCTCCATCGAAGATGCGGGCGAGATTACCCATGGTTAATGACGGCCACTGGCGTTCTGCGAAGCATTCTGCTCTTACATTATTACTGGGCCCCTGGTGCCCCGAGAAGAAACCATGCCAATCCCATTTTAGCTAGAGAGCCCATGCGTTGGAGGTTTGTTTTTAAACTGCATTCACTTAGAAGGGTTAGGCTACCTTATCAGTTAGGTATAAGTACTTTTGGTTTGGGTACTTATATCTGATTGCAGCTTGGAACAGTAACTTGTCGGGACTAGTTTGACACCTTGTCCTTGTTTGGTTGTAGGTGTGGCTCACTGCTTCGAAGAAAAGGTATTGAACCTTTTGTGGTCTGGATACTATATTGGATTCATGACTTGGAAAGATACTTCATCATGGATTAGGATTCCATCTCCTATCCTTGTTTGGTTAGGGGGATGGGGCGCTAATTCAAGGGTGGAGTATTGGACCATGTTATGATCTGATTTACTATTTATTGAGCAGTTTTATTCAGTTATGTGGCATGTTATTCCTGTATCTTGTTACGTCCTTCTGAGGACCTGGTGATTTCTCCAAGTGTATGCTTTCTTGACTATCTGAAGGTATCCTAGCTAAGGCATTGATCTTCTCTATTCTTTCGAAGATGATTGCTCTTGGATCGTTCATGCTACTCTTGCCAAATCATTTCTTTGTTCATGTATTACTTCTCCTATAAGTTGGTAGTAGATTTGTCTCCGCCCAATATCATGTATAAAATATTGGCCCATTGGTCATGGTTAAACCTGATTTTAATAATTAATCAAACTCTTTCTCGATATATGGGCTACTCAAGTTTATTTGGACTCTTGGACACTGTCAGAGAACTGCTACCCATTATATTCAAGACCGAAGCTGTGTTTGCCACTCGAGTCTGTCCTTTATGCAATGTATTTTTCATATTTCTTGAGTCTAGGAATATGATGTACACTGCATCGTACTGGCAAATAGGCTACCCAAGAAATTTTCAAAATACCCTTTTATTTTGAAAACAAGCCTACTTACAAAGCCCAAACTATTTCCTAACTGCTTAGAACAATTTGAAAAGTCCCAAAAATCTATTTGCAAAAACCTTGACAAAATCTGAGAACTCGGCCAGAGTTCGATTAGTGGATTTCGATCATTTCGGCCGAGATTTTTTCATCGAGTTCTGCCCAAATTCTGACAGAGTTCTGCATTTGAAAAAGCTATAAATTGAGAAGGATTTCGATCATTTCAATTCACTCATTCACTTTCATCTTCTCTCTAAAGCCTACTGCTCTTTTTGAAAGTGTTCTAAGCTTTAATTTTTAAATTCTAAGCCAATTATAATCCTTTAGTCGATTTGCCAGTGCGGTACGGTCTAGAAGCTTTAGAGCGATTGTAATCAGAGGCTTGATTGAAGAAAGACACTTCACAACTGAAGTTGGTCGAGTACTTCGGATCAAAGCTCGCATTTATAGAAGTTGCAAGGACTTCTTATAAAACTTGCAATTTTTTTCAATAGTGGATTCAACTGGAAGATAGATTTCTTCCAACTGGAATAGTCCTCACAAGAGGAAAACCAGTATACATCGCCGTCTTTGTGTTTGCTTTCTCATATCTGCTTTTACATTTATTTACTTGTGATATATCTCTGTGAACTTGTTGCTAACTTTTTAAATTAGCAATATTCTATTGCCTACTCTATTCACCCCCCTCTAGAGTATTGCGCTTTACGATTCGTTCCTACAATTGGTATTAGAGCGGGTTATACAGGTAAAGCAAGATAACATTGCAATTATATTTTTTATTATTATTAACTGTTACATAGATCACAGCACAACACATGGCAACTGTGAAGTTCACAAGTGAAGGCCAAGCTACAAACAGACTCCACTGTTTGACGGTACAAATTACACCTATAAAAAACACTGATGAGTTTCTTCTTAAGATCTCTAGATTTTGACTTATGGTCTATAGTTATTGATGGCTACAAAAAGCCTTCTCATATTCTTGTTGAAGATGTTTTGGTTCAAAAACCCCATGATAAATATATGAGGATGAAAAGGAAAAGGCCAGTCTTGACGCACGTGCTATTAACGCTTTATTTTGTGCTTTAGACAAGACTGAATTTAACAGGGTGTCTACTTGCACAACATCAAATGAAGTATGGAAATTTCTCGAAGTAACCCGAAGGAACGACACAAGTCAAGGAGTCAAAGATCAGCAGACTTACTCAGGAGTATGAGGCATTCAAGATGAAGGCAAACGAATCTGTCACCCAAATTTACGAGATTCTTGGATATTATAAATCCTCTGTCATCATTAGGCAACGAGTACAGTAACCATGAGAAGATTCTTAAACTGCTGTGAGCTCTCACAAAAAATTAGATCTAAAGGCTACAACAATCATTGAAGGGAACGACCTTACAACCATGTCTATTGAAACACTCATGGGTAAGCTACTCACTCACGAGCTGGAACTTCAAGACTTTGAAGATGCTACACCAAAGGAGAAGTAAAGAAGTCGATCGCTTTCAAAGCTCAACATAGAAGAACTATCGAAGATAATTTCGACGACAGTGACTCTGACACTGAGGATCAAGCTCTTATGGTGAGAAAATTTAAGAAGTTCATGAGATTCAACAAAATAACGAAGGACTATAATAGCAACAACAATAACAACAAAGAAGATCCTATCTGCTGTGGCTGTAAAAAGAAAGGACACATGAGGAAGGACTGTTCAACAACCTCATCATCAACCAAAGAGCAACAAATATGACAAAGGCTACCTGAAGAAAACTACATCCCGAAGGTATGCCAATACAAGCATATGACATGAAAGTGAAGCCAACAACTCAGAAGACGAGCAAGCAAATGATGCTGCAAATGTATGTTTGATGCCTTACGATCAGGTAACCACTAACCCCCTATTTGATACTTATGATGATTTTACCTTTGAGAAACTAGGAGAAGCCTTTAATGACCTCTTAGGGGATTACAGAAGACTGTGTAATAAATATCAGACCTCTAAGAAGGTACTCAAAGAGTGCAAAGGTGAAATAGGAAGACTTACCGCCTACTAGATGAGGTTAGAAGTAGTAATAGTTCTAGTGAGGTAGGTGAGCTTTCTTTTGTTAAGATGCTATTACACAAGACCCAAAACTATCCGAAGAGAAGGACAAGACCATTACCCAATCAGAGAAAGACTTAATTAAAGAGAAGAAAAGTCTCCAACAAGCTATTGTTAGAAATGATGCACTCACTGCTAAATATAGCTTGTTACATGACACCTCTAAAAAGTTGAAAATTAGGATAAGAAAACAGCCTAAAGTTGTTGCTTTCTAAACTAACATGTCACTTACGAATCATTGAAACACGGTCAAACCTAACCAAACCAAAATTTTGCCCAAAAAGACAAATATGCATGCATTCTTTTACACTAGAAAACCTAGACCTACCAACATGCACACACACTGCATTCAACACTAACATGCTAGATATTACTATTGTGGCACCATTGGTCATATTTCTTTTGCAAGTAGAGTTAGAAAGCTTGTCGATTTGAAGATTTGTGCATGGATACCAAAAACTAACATTCTAGGACCCTACAAGAAATGGGTACCAAAGTTTTCATCTGCAAATTCTTTTTAGGTGAAACACCCTTCACATGCTAGAAGCAAATAGATCCTCGACAGCGGTTGCTCACGACAGATGATCGGTGATGCTTCATTATTCGCAATACTGTCGAAGAAGAAAGAAGGATACGTTTCCTTCGGTAATAATTTGAAAGGGTACATAATTGGTATCAAAATATTGGTTAGGCCCCCTGACCTATGATTAAAGATGTCTGTCTAGTTACCGAGTTAAAACATAATTTGCTCAGCACAAGCCATTTTGCTGACCATGGTTATGGTATTAACTTCGTCAAAGGCAAATGTACTATAATTGATAGCTCAACTGGTAGTGCTATCTTCGAAGGTATCAGGGAAGACAATATATATGTTTTCTATTTGTTAGAATATGCTAACAAAGCAGGTAGATACTTGATGGCCAAAAGTGATGAGAGTCAACTATGGCACATGAGACTCGGTCATGTAAACATGGACACAATTTCAAGATTATCCACAAAGAAGCTGGTACGAGGCTTACCAGACATTTCTTTCAAGAAGTATACGATATGTAATGAATGAAAAAACAAAGCTACCCAATCCGCTTTTAAGTCCAAGAACTTTGTAAGTACCACTAGACCTCTACAATTACTGCATATGGATTTATTTGGACCTAGTAAATTGCTAGCCTCGGTGATAAGTTATATGCATTTGTAATAGTACATAATTTCTCTAGATACACGTGGGTATATTTTCTTACACGCAAGAACGATGCATTATCAGAATTCATCGCCTTTTGTAAGAAAGTTCAAAATGAAAAAGGTTTCATGATTACTCGTATTCGAAGTGATCATGGCGGCGAATTTGAAAATGCAGAGTTCAAGCAATTTTGTGACACACACGGTTATTTGCATGAGTTCTCTTGCCCTAGAAATCCACAACAAAATGGAGTTGTGGAACGTACGACAGGACTCTATCTCAAATGGCTAAAGTTATGTTAAACCAGTTTAGTCTACCTAAATACCTATGGGCTGAAGATGTCAATACACGTGCTATGTTCTCAATAGGGTTCTAATTCGGCCTATATCGAAGAAGACTCCCTATGAGCTATGGTTTGATAGAACACCCACTTTCTTATTTAAAATATTTGATTGTAAATGCCTTATTCTTAATACTAAAGACAATATGAGTAAATTTGACAAAAAGGTCGATGAAGGTATCTTTTTAGGTTATGCGGCGAAGAGCAAAGGGTATAGAGTCTTCAACAAATGAACCATGATCATCGAAGAATCAATAAATGTTAAATTTGATGAACTCAATCAACACTCAGTTGATGATGATGATGAAGACATAAGTACACCAAGTACAGCTCCTGCAGAACCTTCACACAAAGTACCAGCTGATTCTCCAAGCAAATCACATACAGAACCAGAAGTCGGAACCAGCAATCTTGAGGATAGGCCAAAAAAATGAGATTTTTGGCAGACCATCCAAAGGACTTGGTAATTGGTGAGATTACCAGTAATGTAAGTACTCGTTCCTCTAGTAAAGATATAGCTTTATGTTTTGCTTTTATTTCACAGCTTGAACCTAAAAATATTGAAGAAGCATGTAGTAATTTTTTTGTTAGATGCTATACAAGAGAAATTGAACCAATTTGAACAAAATCAAGTTTGAAAACTTGTTTCCAAGCCCATTGATCATTCGGTCATTAGCACCCGCTGGGTATTCTGAAATAAACTTAATGAGAATGGTTTAGTGACTCATAATAAGGCTCGACTCATAGCTCAATGATACAATCAAGAAGAAGGTATCGACTACGATGAAACCTATACCCAGTTGCAAGATTAGAATCCATTCGCATGGTATGTTCATTTGCATGTTTTCATAACTTTAAATTATTTCAAATAGATGTCAAAAGTGCATTTTTGAATTATTTTATAAAAGAAGAAGTTTATGTAGATCAACCTCCAGGTTTTACAGATTTCAAAAATCCTGATTATGTTTTCAAGTTGAAGAAAGCCTTATACGGTTTGAAACAAGTCCCTCGTGCTTGGTACGATCGTCTAAGTTCTTTTCTACTTGACAACGGTTTTACAAAAGGGAAGGTTGATACTACACTATTTATAAAATCCTTTAATGACAATCTTATTTTAGAGATATCATTTTTGGATCTACTGATGAATCTCTCTGTCAAGAATTTTAAAGTGTACGCATAATAAGTTTGAGATGAGCATGATGGAAGAACTGAAATTCTTTCTCGGACTGTAAATCAAACAAACCACAATGGAACGTTATTAACCAAGCCAAGTACACAAAAGACTTATTAAAGAAGTTCGATCTGAAAGTAGTCAAACCACTTGGCACTCCGATGACAACTTCGAGTAAGCTTGATATTGATGAACAAGGCAAACCGATCGACATACATAAGTATCGAGGTATGATTGGTAGTTTACTTTACTTAACTGCTAGTCGTCTGATATAATATTTAGTGTTTGCTTGTGTACATGTTTTCAAGCTAACCCTAAGGAATCACATCTGTGCGCGGTTAACCATATCTTCCGATACCTTAAGGGCACTTCTTCTGTCGGCTAATGGTATCCTAAAACCACATATCGTTTGACCTAACCAGTTATTCGGATGCTGATTTTGCTGGATGCAAAGTATATAGAAAAAGTACAGTGGCACATGTTATTTCCTAGGCAAAGCTCTAGTCTCTTGGTTTAGCAAGAAACAAAATTCTGTCGCATTATCGACGACTGAGGCTGAGTATATCGCTGTAGGACGTTGTTGTGCACAAATTTTGTAGATGAAGCAAACCTCATAAGACTTTGGTTTTACCATACACACATATACCCATTTTCTGTGACAATACTAGTACTATCAATTTGTTTAAGAATCCCGTATGTCACTCTCGCACTAAGCATATCGAGATTCGACATAATTTTTTTAGAGATCATCAACAAAATAGAGATATAAACCTTGATACATAGACACAGAGAATCAATTAGCTGATATCTTTACAAAACCTTTAGCGGAAGATCACTTCAATTATTTACGTCGAGAATTAGAAATTTTAGATATCAATAATATTAATTAATTTTGTTTTATCAATTATTTTCAATACTTAAAAATTGTTTTTGAGACAAGCCTACAAAGGATTTTTCTGTCACTACGACTACGGTCGAAGCGAAGCGGTATTTAATTGTTCCGGTGAACTCTCGTTAGCTGGGACAGTACCTCTACAGCTAATCTGAAACAGTCTCTGTGTAACAAAATTTAGTTTATAAAATAATATTAATTATATAAATTAAATTTAAAATTACTGAACTTGGTATTAAACAATTGAAAGGGGATGATGAAAAGAATGTGGCATGCAATTTTTTTTTCAAAATTCATCAAAAGAACCCTAGGCAAACTCGGCCCGAGTTCGGCCAGAGTTTGCTGATGGTATATGCTTTTAAGTCAAAACCCGAGGCCCCCTTCTCTTCATCTCTTCCAAACTCCTTTTTTAAACAGCAGCTGCCGCCCAAGCCCTCTTCAAACCCTAGAAACTCTCCAACCCGTTGCTTTCATTCTACTTGGAGATTTCAATCCAAAATTTGGATTCGTGGAGAGAATCACGATCTCTACCACATACTCAATTCTCTAAAGGTATAACACTCTCCTTCTATCTCTTCCAATTCATTAGTTTAATTCAATTTTGGAGAAAATACCTAAGGGATTCACTCCATCCAAGAGGAAGAAGACAAATGCCAGTGAAGAGGCATCATTTTCGAATCCACCAGAGGATTCCCCCTTTTCCCCTGTCAAATCGACCAACGGTGCATTCAATGAGTTTTTCTTTGAAACTCATCACTCATTGTTATGGTACACTGACTTTTCCATGCATAACATATGCACTGGAGCCCCGATTAAGTGGACTGTGTTTCTGACCACCATCCATTGTTTGAGGTATTAGGGTTACACCGATTTGTTACCCTCAAATACCCTATAGCTACTAACGCCGTTAGACTGTTCTACTGCAACCTTGTTTTAGACACTTTTTTTGTTAGAACTCGTGTCGGTGGTATCAACATCGAGTTTTGTGGTACCATCTTAGAAAAAATCTTTGGTGTTCCTAACGAAGGTGTCCCGCTTGATGATATCATTGAGTTCGATTTTCCCGTTGGCACGACTCTTATCAGTTTCAAGAAAGACCTTTGTGTACATGCCCGTGTTCGTTCTGGAAAGTTTAAGCTGCAAACTTGAACTTATTTAACTATGTTGCATCGCATCATCAATTCCACTATTCTTCCTAAATCAACTTCAAAAGATGATGTTACAAATCTTGAATTGTCTGCCCTCTATCATATAATCAAGGGAATATTTTTGGTTCCCAAGACTATCATTCAGATGATGGGACGTTGTCGCAAAAGAGATCAAAATATCACTTATGTGATGTTCATCCCATGTATCTTTCAGCGTTTTGATGTTGATCTTTCCACTTGTGCTCTGGACCCTGAGCCCAAGTTTCTCCAGCTGTCACGTCGCAGCACAGCCACTCCTCCTGTACCTCCTACTACTCCTGCTCCACCTCCTTAGGCTTACGCTATGTCTTTTGAGGGTATTCTTTAGAATCTCTCTGATCTGTGGACATTCATCACTGACACAACCAGGGAACGTGAGTTCCGTGATGTGAGTCAGATCCAGGTACTCGCCAACTCTTTTGTCGATCTTCGTTTTGCCCAGACAGGACATTCTGCCAGTTCTCGTCCCAGAGATCCAGCTGTCTCCAATTACCACTATGAGGATGATGCGGTACACACTCTCTTTCAGCCCGATAACGCATATGACTGGTACCGTAGTTCTGATGCTACTCCACACCATTCTGAAGCTGGCACTTCTGGAGCTGGTCCATCCGGACATGGTGGTCGTGCTGGCACTGCTGATGATGATGATGATTCAGAGGATTTGTGATCTAGACGTATTGTATTTTGTCTAGATGTCACTTTTTGAGACTTTGTTATATTTATGTTTACTTGGAAATGCTCTGACATTTCAAGATATATTAGTACTCTATCTTTTAGCTTATTTTGTACTGAGATTGTGATTAACTGAACTGATGTATGGTGAACATCTTTTTATGCTTTGCTTAGCACATTTTATTTCAATTTAGCTCCATATTCTTGTTATAGCACTATCTCTTTATGCTTCAATATAAACTGCCTGTGAAATGCTTATTTTTCTATATAATATATTTTCTTCATTGATTGTTCCTTATGCATAAATTACGGGGGAGCTTTCTCTCTTTGCAATTATTTTGCTAAGTGACAACAGAGGAGAAATATGATCTAACATCTTTGGAAGGATACATGAACATTTTTTTCAGGATATAATACAATTTTGATTATCTTTCAAATCTTATTGATCAAAATGTTATATCGGTCAAGGTTTGTCAATTATTAAAATGGGAGAGATTATTGGCCTATTGGTCATGGTCAAACCTGATTTTAATAATTGATCAAACTCTATCTCGATATAAGGGCTACTCAAGTTTATTTATACTCTTGGACACTGCCAGAGAACTGCTACCCATTCTGTTCAAGATCGAAGTTGTGTTTGCTACTGAGTCTGTATTTCCTTTATGCAATATATTTTTCACATTTCTTAATTCTAGAAATACGATGTACAATGTGTCGTACTGGCAAATAGGCTACCTAAGAAACGTTTTCAAAATACCCTTTCATTTTAAAAACAAGCCCACTTACAAAAGCCCAAACTATTTTCTAACTGCTTAAAACAATTTCAAAAGTCCCAAAAATCTATTTCAAAAACCCTGACAAAATCCTGATAGAACTAGGCCAGAGTTCGGTTAGTGGACGTTGTATTTTAAACTTGGTCCTCCTGCAGTTACGGATCTTGTCGAGATTTTCTCATAGAGTTCTGCCCAAATTCTGACAGAGTTCTGCCTTTGGAAAAGCTATAAATAGAGAAGGATTTCGATCATTTTAATTCACTCATTCACTTTCATCTCTTCTCTCTAAAGCCTAATGATCTCTTCCAAAGTGTTCTAGGCTTTAATTTTTAAATCCCAAGCCAGTTACAATCCTCTAGTCGATTTGCCAGTGCGATACGGTCTAGAAGCTTCAGAGCGATTGTAATCAGAGGCTTGATTGAAGAAAGAAACTTCACAACTGAAGTTGGTCGAGTACTTCGGATCAAAGCATGTTTGTAGAAGTTGCAAGTACTTCGTATGAAAACTTGCAGTATTTTCTAATAGTGGATTCAACTGGAAGCTAGAGTTCTTCCTATTGGAATAGTCCTCACAAGAGGGAAACCATTATACAATGTCATCTTTGTGTTTGCTTTCTGATCTCTGCTTTTATATTTATTTACTTGTGATATATCTCTTTGATCTTGCTGCTAACTTTTTAAATTATCAATATTCCGCTGCCTACACTATTCACCCCCTAGAGTATTGCGCTTTATGATTCGTTCCTACACAAAAGACAAATTCTTAGTTAATTATAAAAGCTTTATTTTTATTTTGTGGATGAGATTAGTTGTCATGGTTTTACTGCATTTTATAGCTTACGTATATTTATTATACGGCTGACATGTCTACGTTTCTAGTCCTATGTATTTTGGGACTGGGGTGTTACATTGAGGCCTGTGAGGATGCGCCTTTGGGTGTTGCACTTTTGAGATGTTCCAAGGTGCTGCACTTTTTAGAAGCTCCAAATCTTTGTGCTTTTGCGAAGCTCCAAGGCTCTGCGCTTTTGGAAAGCTCCAAGGTGTTGCGCTTTTTGAGGCGTTTGGGTCAAACATTCCTTAATTTTGCCATTGCGTGGGGCTTGAAAAGTGGTGTTTTTGACTAAGGACTTAGTCAAGAAGTCTCATAAATGAGATTCATTACAATGAATACGACGTTCATCCAATTAACTCAGAGCCTTTGACTGGCTGCCACTTGGTGTATGGGTTTTGACCACACCAACCTATAAATAGGGGTGTTTTTTGGGGAAAACTCGTACTTGCACTCCTCTACCACTTCATGTCGGAGACAACACTGTACTCCGATGATTTTGAGTCTTCTCCTTGGCGAGCTTAGCACACTTGTGCCAGTCGTAGGCTAGGATTGTAGAACTCTTTGTTCAAGAAGTAGCAAGCTTGATGAAGGAGTCTTTGAGAAGAAGCTGACTATGGATAGAGTTGTCCCTATTCTTGCAGCGTGCTAGCTGTGCTTTGGTCCAGATGATGCTGAGTGCCAAGATATTGAATACAAGGCCTTGGATTGATTGCCGTTCCAAGCCTTGTTCAGTCAGCGACTAGGAGCTACACCGAGAAAAGGCGCTTTTTTTGTCCTACATTGTAGGGGCATCGAGAAAAGCGCTTTTCTTGGTATATATTGTGAAATGCTTGTTATGCTCTTTTATGCTGCGCTTTTGCCCGCTGTACTTTTATACGTTGCGCTTTTGTATGCTGAGTAGGCAATAGCTTTTATTTATGTAATCATGAACATGAAGAATCTGTAATAGACTTCCACTTTATTGTAATCATGATTATTGATAAAGAAATTTTTGTGTATTTCTCTTCCAACTTTTGTATTACGCTTTTATTTCTGTATGATGTGCGCAGCAATCTGTGGCCCACTTCTTTTATCGATCCTGCGCCATAAACTCACTATGCGCTTTTCTGAATTTTTCATGCTTCTACAACCACCACCATAACCGATCGACATTATCATGCACATGTAGCACGTGCACTCTAGTCATATTGTATGGTTGTAGTCAAATGATAAGCTAAGTAGCTCCTCAACTATTGAATATATGCTTGCACTAATCATCTAATTATATTCTGATACCAATCATTCTTGAATAGGTCGCTAACATATATATCAATTTTCTTCTTAAGAAGGAACATGCAAAACAATTTGAATCATTTTCATGGACCATAAGTCCCGGTAATAATAATAATAATAATAATAATAATAATAATAGTTGTGATCTCAACCAAGCCCACCTCCGTGATCTTGTTTTTTCATTCCAAACAACACGAAAAGGCTAGATGGGTGTAAGCCCATGTTTCAAAATTTTAGGATTAGTTGTGGATTCGGGTTGATTAGTTTTAATTAGGAATAATTATGGTTAAATAGGATTAATATAATTAATTATTAATTTTTAGCTATTATTAAATTTCTACTTTTATTTATGATTATCAGGTGCACCTTGCCATGGTTTTAAAATTTAGAGCACAAGACTAGTCATTTTTCCAAAACAAATTTCATATGCATGATCTAGACAAGACACTCTACGCCCATGACCTTCATGCCCTACTCAAACACATTCCTTGTGCTACATTTTAACCCCATGACATTCCTGACACAAAGGCTAATTCTAACCCCTCCCATGGAACCATGCATGTTCACTTCCAACTTAATTTTGAGACACAAATTCAACCAGAACCTCCCGACCCAAAGTATGGCCATGACACAAATTGACCCTACTACTCACATGCCACTGGTGTCCCACTCAATTGAGCCCCTAGTATCCATGATCATAAATAACTTAAATTATAGTCATGAGTACACCAAACCCAAACCTAACCCAATCTAGCCCAAACACCCAACCCAAACTCACTCACACACCCTCATGACTCTTACAAAGCACCCACACTATTCTCCCTCTCTATAACACACCAAACACCATGTTCCCTCATCCAAAACCACCCGTAAACCCATTGGAAAATCCAAATTCAGCTTGTACCTAAAATGGTGGTGACCTATCAACTCACCCCTTCTCTTCATTATTAATGACAACTTATTTTAGGCCAAACCATTATGTAGGCTGCCATCCCCTCATCTATCACTCACTCACATCCTCTCATGTCACCCTCAAGTTAATCCACATGACTTAACACAATATAACCACTTTCATACTCAACCTATGACACACTCAACCTCCCTCTTATTAAAAACTAACCATAAATGGCCAAGCCAAATGGTGGATGCCATCCCATCCCATCATTCACTCACATCCTCACAAGTCACTCAAGAGTCCTTCTCACATGACTAAACACTAGGCTAACCACTCTAACACACAACATATACTCCTCCCACTCTCCCTTACTATATATCAGCACTCACACACCCCATGGCCGACCATGCTATCCCCCACTCTCTTCTTCACTCCAGCCTCCTCCCTCTCCTTCCTAACTCCTCCTCCTTCTTTCTAACACTTTTCTGCCTCTTCTTCCTCCTTCCTTTCTCCCTTGGAAGCCCTCATTGCAGCCACGAACTGTGGCTATTGCTGTTGCTTGAACGGTTGCTGCTGCTGCTCTTTCTGCTGCCGTGGGTGCTCCTACCCCCTTGGTCGGCTACGGCAGGTCACCCCCCACCCAGGGTCACAGGCCAGAGGGGGCCCCACCGTAGGCTACCTCCCTCAGGGCCGCTCGGCCAAGCAAACTATTGTTGTCTCCCATTTTACTGCTGTTGTTGCGACGTTAGCTGCCGTTGGGCGCAGTCGTGGCCCTTGCCACCACCTGGGCCGACGACAACTGCCACCCTGCCACCCAGGAGGACCACCAAAAGGGGGCCCCACCGGCTGGCAGCTGCCCTAGGGCTGTGAGACCGGAGAGACAGTAATATTTGTTGTTGTTGCTATTGCTGCTGTTCCAAGCAACACTGCTACTGTGAGCATCGGACGTTGTTACGCATGTTTCCCCCTCTTGCGGCACCGTGTGACTCTCCCACAAAGCACACGACACCCCCATAACAACGAGGAATACCCTTACAGGCTCTTGTACTCTCGAGAGCATCCAGGAATGCATTTGTTTCCTATAGGTATACAACTTCCTCCATGATATCCCCATTACACCTTACTATATCCCAATTACACCTTGCTATATCCCAATTACCATCACACGTTGCTATCGAGTGCAGATTCGTCATAAAAACAACTAAAGCACCTAAAAATCTACAAGGGGGTTAATCTTCACAGACGTGCAGCCCCCCAGACGTGCAGCACTGTCAGAGCGAGCCACTTCCTGAAGCAGCTATTGGCCCAAGCAAGAACTCAGTCCACAGCATAGGTTGTGTCACCGCCTTTGAGCAGGGAAGAGCACAACCTGTGGCTCTTCGGATTGGCAATCAATCCAAACCTGAAAGCTTGGATCTTGATGACCTCCAAGTTGTTGTTCAGGTTGAAACTCCTTATGCCTAACGCTCAAGTGCATCTCGAAACTCAGTAGCAGTTCTTCGGAAAGAACATAGCTTCCTTGAACGAAGGGATCCACAACCAACAGTCGACTTATACAAGGCCAACGACCGCTTGAAGCTAACTCTGGGTCAAGCATGACGGTGGGAATGCTAAAAGACAGTGGAAATGATCTCTATCAGAGAAAAGCTTCCTTTTTATATAGGCTGAGTGTGGTCTAACCCACATGCCACATGGCCATCGGTCAAAGGCCCCCGAATTAATGGATGAACTTGAAACTCAGCATAATGAACCTCATTTAATAAGTTCATTTCGACTGAATCCTAGGCCACTAACTTCTTGGAATTCCCATAAATGACGGCGATAATTAAAGAAGAGGACGACCGACTCGTCCAACAAAAGAGCAGTCATTAATTGCTCTTAAAAGACTTATACCAGAACTAGCTCCTTCGTCCCCGAAGCGCAGACAACTGACTGCGCCCTCTCCTCGACTCAGGACCGCAGCCAGCTCATTCCTTCTACAGTGCCCTAGCGATAACCCAAAAGTGCAGTAACTCGTTCATCCTCAAGCACAAGTCCACTACTCGCTCTCAAGCACAGTTTCTCTATTGCCCAAAGCACAAGTCTACTCATCGCCCTAAAGCACAAGTCCACTTGTTACCCGAAATGCGCAGTGACTTCGTCGCTCGAAGCACAGTCGCCTCGTCGCTCTAAAAGCACAGTGACTCTATCGCCTGAAGAACAATCTACTCGTAGCCCAGAAGCACATTGACATAGAAGCTTCGCCAAAAGCTAGGTGGCATGGTTCCACGGGTATCTTTTCAGATAGTACCCAAATTGGTTTGTTTAAACCACTGCTTTTAAGATATAACAGAGTTCGATTCTGTTGATAAGAGCCTTATCCTATCGGTTTGTTTAAACCACAGATAAGGATGGACTTTTTCTCATAAACGAGGGCCATATGAAATCGGATTGTTTAAACCAATGGCCCCCTAAGATAAGAGAAAATCTAACTTCGGATATAGGAACAAAATCTGCTTAGATTCATCCGATCAAAAATAAACACACGCCATGTGTCGTTATTCAGTTGTTGATAACTCTCCCAAAGATCTTGATAAAAGGGAATTCTAGTATCTGCCATGTGTCAGATCAGTAGCAGCCCCTACCGTGCAACCTCGAGATTCTCTCATATCTCTACGTACAGCATTCCTGCACAATCCTTATGCAAATCGCATATGTGCTCCCCTATAAATAGAAGAAGTTTTCCTTCGATAAAGAGGCTTCGAAGTCTTCAACTTCGGTACCCTCTTGATTGGCAATCCTAGAGCTTCAATCACCAGCACTAGAAAGCCAAAGCAAGTTCAACTTGTCGTCAGATCGTCAACGGAGTAAAGGAGTCGCTGCAGTGCTCGATCTCCACCATCACACTTTCCCATAAATTTTGTACCTAGATCTTTTGTTTAGGAATCAATTGTACTATTTTTACGTTTAATATAAAAAATGTTCGTATAACCTTTTTTATGGCAAACAAGATGGTGAATCTGCTGGGGACTGCCTCTTCCTCCAACGAGAAGGTGGTGACACAGTCTGACAAAAACTTGCCGAGATCTTCTCAAAAGACATTGGTCGTGCGTTTCGACCAACAAGCTTTTGAAGATCTTCTTTCTGAGGAGAAGTCGAGTACTTCAAAGCGGTTCGTAAAACTGAAGAAGCCTCAACGCACCTGGGTGCCGAAGGTGGCTGCGATGAGCAACACGACGGAGGGGACTGCTCTCCAGAACCCCTTTACTGATGAAGCCCCAAAAAAGATTTTGGCTGCTACTGACATGCCGCCTCGCTCAGTTCCCACTTCGAAAAAATGCAATGAGGAGTACGGCTCCCCTATGGCGGGCCTGACGAAGGCACAATGCTGAAAGAAATATGCAGTGACCCTCTTGACGACGAGGGACGTTGTACAGACAAGAACTTCTATCTTTGACAGAATTTCCTACCCATCGGTTAAGGCCATGTTGGATTCTGAACTTTATACACCTTCTAGGGGTAACACAAAGAGAGCCAAGGCAGCACGTGCCTTACACGGCCAAAGTGCTATGCCAACCACTCTGTTGGACTCTGAATACTATGCACCTACTAGGGGTAGTAGAAAAAAATCCAAGGCAGCACTCGCTTCACGCGATCAAAGTGCTATGCCAACAACAGACCAATGACCCGCGTTGACAGTCATGCGTACAGCCAATGGAAAGCTATACAAAACTGGTTCAAGTGTCTAGATGCCTTGACCGATAAAACCTCGCTATTACTTGAGCACTCATGCGCGTGATTCAAGCCAAGGGGTACCTACTATCGAGATAGACTCGTGTGAACAGTGTTCTTGTAAGCATGGAAGGAGTCTACCTCATCAGTAACTCCCCGATCAGGACCTGAGCGTACTTCACACACAGGAACTAAGAGGAGGGAAGGTATCTCCATATCCTCACTCCTGCGCGTAGCTTTCCTACGCACACGAAACGAGTATAAGGTTGGAGACTCCAACAACTCCCCATAAGCGTAAATCGTGGGAGGGATCTGCGACGTAGGATATATCTAAACCAAGGCACAATTGTACCCAGATCACCATCAAGTACTGCTGCTGCCAAACAGCCGCCTTACCACCAAAGAGGCGGTCCGTCTTCCAAAGACTACAACCGATGGCATCTGAAAAAAAGGAGAATAAACTCCGTGTTGCTTCATGCAATACGGCACGGGGTTCTCCATTTCTCAAGAAGCTTTCCAAGAACCCTCTTATTTTGGCTAATAAGCCCAAGAACCAGCCTGGGGGTAGCAAAACGACAATACCCAGTACGGGTGTTTTCCAAGGCTCGTATTCCAGATATGGATCCTTGTCGCAGGGGTATGACGCTGCAGTTGGGGGTAGTCAACCCCCTACCGTTTATGATAATCTGGCTGTCCAATCCAATGAGAGACTGTATGACACAGATACCTTTGCAGGCGCAGGTAGCCAAAAAGTTGGAGGTAGCAATTACAATGAGTAGAAAGATGATTGCAACCAACCAGTTTACCCTCAAGACGATGAGACTCATCCTTCTGAACCAGAGAGAAAAAGATCTACTGTCCCTTATACCTATCCGCACATGGTGTCCGTATTTATGACCGAAGGTGACAACAACATGGAAAGCAGTGAAGGCTCTGGTCAGCAGAAATATATAAAAGTTTTCGAGGAGAGCCTAAACACGTTAAACATTACTATGAAGTACTTAGCTTTTGTTGTCCTGGCGATCAAAAAGAAATTGACCCCACAATCTCTACTCCTGCTCCAGACCCAACGGCTAACAGTGGGTCCATGTGCTTCCCATCGTGAGCCAAGCGACGCCAGCTTCATCCACTCCATCGACAACATGGCCTACAATGTCGAATGAAATACAGCAAGCCCTCAAGGAATGATACGGTCGCTATGATGCCAAAGAAAAGTGAGCAGCACTCCAAAAGATGGGGATTCGGCAACCATATCCTGCCGAATGGGATAATATGATCTATCCTACGAAATATAATTTGCAGATACTTACGCCGTTCGATACGAAGGAGTCTCCCCGTCGATACTTGAGGTACTTCGCCTCAGTAATAGGACATCTGCCAAAGGATGATGCGCTTCTTACCAACATATTCATAGGAGCCCTACATGGGGTAGCCTATAAATGGTTTTGCAGCCTTCCGGACAACTAGATTTTATCCTTCGAAGACTTGAAGAACATATTCCTCAATTGATTCTACGAAGGAGGAATGGACATGACAATGTCGACCCTCATGGACATAGTCTAGAAGGAGAAGGAGCCTGTACGCGCATACATTGAGCGCTTCCGCCAGGCCGCTTTGAGGTTGCCTCCTGGTATACCTGAGCCCATGCTTATGGACTCCTGTCGCAAGAACATGCTCCTTTTAATCAAACTGTGGCACAGTGCTCCATGCGTAGAGTGGACACATTTTATTACAGAAGCAGTTGTAGCTCAAAAAAAGCACAGGACGCACAATTGCTGGGACTAGACTTCCCCTCTCTCGAAGATAAAAGAAAGCATTTACCGACAATAAAGAAGAAAAAGATAAGCAAGCCATGACCGTCAACATCTCCAAAGATTCGGCAGCAGTGAACATGAAGCACGCCAAAGTGCAGATGCTGAAAGAAACCTACTCTTTTAACGATAAAGATACACTAGAACTCTTCGATATGTTGACAAAGAGCGACAAACTTTACCTCCCACCTCCTAAGCGTCCCGATGAAGTAGAAAAGGTGGACAATCAAAATACTGCCACTACCACCAGTATGTCCACCATTCTACACGCGAGTGCTACATGTTGAAGATACAAATACAGCACCTCATCGACGTCAAAGGCATCTCCCTCGACTACGAGGAGAAGACTGTTACCGCCAACATGGTCACTCTCCAGTTCGAAAGTTTTTTGAGAATAGAGGTTCAAGACGGCATAGTCCCCATCCCGAGAGTGACGATGGAAGCAGTCAATCTTCTACTGGCCCGTGACAACGCCCAAGGCCTCATCCCATTTACAACGCCGTGAGGCAAAGTAATATGGATCCACCATGATCTCACCCCTGACATGATGGTGCCTGAAGCACGCTCTGTCAAGGAAAAGAAGGTCAAGACATGTCGCATGGTTTCTACATCAACAGATGACACTTTGGTTACCACTCGTTCGGCTCACCAACGAGAAGAAAACCAAACTCCAGAGGAGGGAACACCTCTGCCAGTTGCGGCCAACGCCCCCAACATATCGGAAGCAGGCCCATGTCAAGCACCTGCTACAGATAAACAGAAGCAGAAGGAGGTTTATTTCGACAAGCCTCTGAGAAAAGACTCGGCAATAGGGCCAATCAAGCCCTACAATTTTGATATATTGGCGCAACTGGCCAACACTCCAGCTCAACTAACATTCTTCGAGCTTCTCCGTCTCTCCAAAGAGACTCGAGAAGCCCTCAGCATAGCTTTACAGAATGTTGACTCCTTCCTCACTCGAGAAGCCCTCCACTCTCTATCAATGCATGAAGTATGTGGTCAGTGACGGGACTATCAAGACTGAGTTCACTGACATCGATCCCTTTCGAGGACTCGAAGCATGCTGAACAGATGCTAATCTGTAAAAATTAGTCCCATGGGACGCCAACGCCAATGACGTGAACGACGAAGTAGAGAGTGCAGTTATTGCTGAAGAACCGTTGAAGTTTCGATTAAAGGGGAAACCTTCCAAAACGTTGGCTCCCTTCGTCATCAAGCTCCGAGGAAAAGCTTCGGCTCGATCATCCTCAACCATGTCAGAGGCTATCCAGGAGCCCATGCAAATAAGACATCCCCGGAAGGCTCTAAAGCCAACTCTGAGGTCACACGAACCTTCGACTGCAGCCCCCTTGGTAGTCAAGCTAAGGAGGAAACGTCCTCCATCTTCTCCCAAGACGGCCCTGGTGCTTCACGGATGAAGAGTTAGGAGACTACGGCCTTGTTTGGTACAATATAATATAATTGTAATCGCAATGTAATCAAATAGAAAAAAATTAATTTTTTCATTTGATTACATTGTGATTACGATTACATTACAGTGAACTAAATGGGGCCTACGTATGTGCCAATATCGAGGCACACTCTTTAGATAATGTAATCACTTGGGATAAATTTTGCATTTCATTAATAGGAAGTTGTCTTTAAATTACTCTTGTGCCAATTGGAACACTAGATATTTCTTAGACAATGCTCTATATTTGCTATAAACACAGGTGACAACTACTAACTTCGCAAGGCGAGTTGTCCCTTCCCGAGGCACCTACTTCTTGATTCCAGCGAGGAAGAAGGAGGAGAAACCCATCATCTTTGGTCGATTAGAGCATCTTCAACGACTGGCTCCGGCAGAACCAGAACTCGATAATGGCAAGATGCAACTCTACCAATATACTACTCTAAGCCAAACACCTCATGCAAAAAATGGGTTACGACCTAAAAAGTGACAGGGGAATCAACTATGGCAAAGATCGATGTCTTCCCTTATGACTTCGCACCCCGAAGAAAAATTCCCAAAATTACTACCAACGTACTCGTCGGAGGTTGGGTTACGTTACGCCCACAACAACTTCGGAAAGCTCTGAACCGGAGGTCCTTATGCATCCACATTCCTCCTACTCCTGAACCTGGGACTCTGATACCAGTATCGAAAATGCCTTCAAAAAGATATTGTCTGTCAATATGGTCTCTGCAGATCCTCCATTCGAGGACAAAGACCAAATACTTGAATTCTTCAAAGACGAACCCTGGGCTCAACGTCTGGGATCCCAATGGGAATGGCGCTTCGAATAGCGCAAACCTCCCACTGAGGATAAATTTGTCCAAGTCAAACTAGAAGATAAGGCTTCCCCAAAACCCATCTTCATTAGCAAAAGCTTGACGGGAGAAGACAAAGAATCTCTGATACAGCTTACCCGAGAGTACATCAATGTCTTTGTTTAGAGCTACGAGGATATGCTAGGTTTAGACCCATAAGTCTACATGTACTGTCTCAACATCCTACCCGATGCTAAGCCTGTCAAACAGCAACAGTGGCATTTTTGCCCCAACATTATGGATGCTATCGATGAAGAACTTGACAAACTCTTAGAGAGTGGATTCATTCGGGAAGAACAACACCTAGATTGGGTGGCCAACATTGTCCCAGTCACTAAGAAGAACGGAAAAATTCAGATCTACATAGACTTCAGGGATCTCAACTCGGTGTGCCCAAAAGACGAGTTTCCTCTCCCGATCACCGACATGATGATCAACAACACTTGTGGCTTTGAGCGTATGTCCTTTGTGGATGGTTTCTCAGGCTACAACCAAATCAAGATGTTTTCCGAAGATGAGAAGCATACATTATTTCGGACTCCAAAAGGGATATACTATTACACAGTGATGCCCTTCGGGTTAAAGAATGCGGGAGCAACATACCAGCGGGCAATGAGCACCATATTCTGTAAGCACCTCTAAAAACGGTAGAATGTTACGTTGATGACATTGCCGTCAATAGCAAAAAGTAATCCAGTCACTTAGACGACTTAAAAATAACGTTTGACTTAATGTGAACACATCAACTGAAGATGAACCCAACCAAGTCATTTATGGGAGTCTCCAGTGGCAAATTCTTGGGCTTTATCATCACAGCCAAGGATATTCATATTGACCCTGAGAAAACTAAGGCGATCTTGGACATGGCTCCTCCGAAGAATCTTCGCGAGCTCCAAGGACAGCAAGGGCGCTTGGCATATATCAGAAGATTCATAGCAAATCTCTCTGGTAGATGTCAACCTTTCACCAAACTAATAAAGAAAGGGGTTTCTTTTGTTCGGACAGAAGAATGCCAGCGCACGTTCGACGACAACAAGAAGTATCTCACTAGTCCACCAGTACTAGTAGCACCAGTCGTGGGGAGACCCTTTCTGCTATACGTCCGAGTTATGGATCATTCTCTCGATGTTTTGCTAGCATAGAGAAGCAATAAAGGCCACGAACAGGCAATCTACTGCCTTAATAGGACCATGATTGGAGCCGAGCATCGGTATTATCCTTTGGAGAAGGAGTGTCTCGCTCTACTCTTCGCAATTCAAAAGACGTGCCATTATGTGGCTGGGCAGACGATTTACGTCATCTCCAGAGTCAATCCCCTCCGAGTCCTTATGACCAAGCCAGGGACACTCACGACTGGCTACGTGGGCAATCTTCTTGACACCTTATGACATAGTCTTTGTCCTACAAAAGGCGATTAAAGGACAAGCATTGACCTATTTCTTGGATGTGCATCCTGTACCGAAGACATCGAAACTCTACGAAGATATCCCGATGAAGTCCTAGAGTCCAATGCAATCTCAGACAACCTTGTCTGGCATATATTCTTTGACGGGGCTTTAGGAACAGGCCCCAAAGATGAGATTATTGTAGGGGTCGGAGTTGTTCTCATCACTCATGGCGGCTTAGTCATCCATCGTGTGTACAACCTCATGGAGTCCTGCACCAATAAAGTTACTGAGTATAATGCTTTCATCATCGGGCTCTAGCTCGTTAAGCAGTTCGGGGTTGACCACATTAAAGTCTACGGTGACTCGAAACTGATTATCAACCAGGTTCGAGGATAATACGAAGTCCGACATGAAGATCTGGTTCCATACCACAGGCAAAAATCGATATCATCTCTACCTTCACAGGGTTCTTTATAGAACATGTACCTCGATTGCAAAACTTGGAGGTCGCTAGTTGGCCTCGCTGCTTCCCTAACAGCTCATGTTGGAACCCAATATATCGTCACGATAATGGGCCAAGTGCTGGTTTGCCCCAAGAATAATCTATATACGTGTCTGAGTTACTCAGTACAAATGGACACTAATGTTGACGTTCGAGACTGATGATTCCCGTTCATAGACTTCACAGTCTACAGGATCTTACCTGAAAACCTGAAGGAAGCTACTTCTGTCCAGAGTTGCTCTCTCCGGTTCTTTTACGACACAACTACTAAGATATTGTACCTTCGCTCATATGATGGGCTTCTCTTACGATGTTTATCCGAGAAAAAAGCACAAGAAGCGCTCAGGGAGGCACACGATAGCATCTGTGGAGCCCATCAGCCTGGTCCCAAGTTACAGGATCGACTGCGTCGCATGGGCTACTACTGTCCCACTATGGTGGCAGCGGTCGTTGATTACGCAAAGAAGTATCATGTATGTCAGTTGTATGTTGACTTCATCCACCGACCTTCGGAGTTTCTACACCCCACGACGATCGCCTGGCCATTTGAAGCATGGGGAATGGATATCATCAGACTGATCAGTCCACCATCATCCAGAGGACACCCGCCATCACTGACCACTTTTCAAAGTGGGCGGAAGCAGTACCTCTGCCGAGGTAAAAACCTCGAACGTGATCAGCTTTGTCAAATATTACATCATATACCGCTTCGGAGTACCCAGAAGGATTATTCATGACAATGGTCCACAGTTTGTGAGCCACACATTCCATCAGTTCTGTGATAAAAATTGAATACATAATGTGGCATCGACGGCTTATAATCCTGCAGCAAACGGGCTAGCCGAAGCATTCAACAAGACTATCATTAAATTACTTAAGAAATTTCTTTATTCTAATAAGCGCGACTGGAATGAGAAGCTTGGTGAATGTCTGTGGGCTTATTGCATAACCGTTCGAACACCCACGAGCAACACATCATTCTCTCTTGTCTATAGAAGCAAGGCAGTGCTTCCCCTGGTGATCCATATCCCATTTTTACGGGTAGCCATGACCAACCAGCTGACCGACGAAGATAATCAACACCGACGGCTACAAGAGTTAGGGGCGTTGGATAAAAAATGTCTGCTAGCTCAGCAACGAATCGAGCTTTACCAAGCTTGGATTTTCGGTGCCTTCAACAAAAAGGTCCGAGAAAGAACATTCCAAGTGGACGACCTCGTCTTATCAGTTCGAAGACCGATGGTGATGACTCACAAGATGGCTGGAAAGTTCGAGCCCAAATGGGAAGGATCGTTCGTCATAGAGATGGTCTACTCCAATGGTGCCTACCGACTGGCCAAACCAAACGGCAACTGACTAATGATGCCAATCAATGGCAAGTTCCTCAAGAAGTACTATGTCTAAGGTTCAAACAAGCATAGGCACCCACACTCCCTTGGGCGTTCCTGAATTCTGTTAAAAGAATTCATCCCTTCTACAATCACCCCCAGTAGACAAGACATTTCACGTCCATACTACCTCTGAATTACTTTTTCTACACCCTAAACGAAGTTTGCGTCTACCACGTCCATATTACCTCTGAGTAGTCGTCTCTTCTATGACAACCTTGTGTTTTTATAAACTATTTAGAAAATATTTGTCACGACCCGCACCCTAGAGTTAGGGCACGAGAACGTAACGACGCCCAGCCTACGCCGCAGTGTCGGCGGTAGAACGATGTCCTAGGTCTCAATGCATCTAACAGTATAAGACTAAACAGTTTATACTCCCCGAATGGGGGTGACATAGCAGATACAAACTCAATCACATCTAAGGTAGAGCATGATAAGGATAGATAAAACATGAAATATAAAATAAATACAGGAGATAGAAGTCTAAGTGTCTAAGATACATGAACCCAGAAGTACATCTCAAAACTCAATAAAGATACAGTAATCCACAAAGTAAATACAACTCCAGACAAAATGAAATAACTACCTAAACAACCTCTAATGTGTCTCCTCTAGGCTAGCAGGCACCTCCAGGCTATCTGTAAAATTTATCAACAGGTCCAGTCAGGACTGGAACGAGCACATTACATCTCAACAGTTCATAGCAGGTTAGAAAATATAAATATATAGTAAAGTAAGATACAAGTGCTGAAGAATACAGTATGTAAATAGATAGAGAGAACTGTAATAGAAATATCTACTATAAGTAGAGAACTAACAGTGGCTAATGATGTAGAGTACATGATAGCACATGTGAACGGAACAGATTGGTACATGATCTACACTAAAGAGTTGTACATGATCTACACTACTAAAGAATTGTTCACATGACTACTAGCACTCCCCCGTTTTCCCCAATCAGTACACAAGGATCTAAGCAGGTTATGTTATTGTACAGGATATCACATGGGGCCTTTAAAAGGGTGCACATAATAGTATACATGAAGGCTCTGTGAACATGAGAGTACAAGATTCACAAGAGTGTACATGTATGGTGAAAGCACAGGAGTACATGATAAAAGTGAAACGCACATGACACAATGTACCCGATGCTTCCGAGGGGGATAACATCGCATGAAGAGATCCGTATAGTACTAATCCGTGATAATGTCGTGATAGCATCAAGTATTGTAATCTAAAGCAGGAATATAATTCTAAGCAGGATATGAAATGATCAGAGAATGTACTCGCCTCGATAACCTGAACAGCTGATAAGTAAAGGGGAGGTCCCACTGAAGCCACAGAGTCCTATTTAAAGCAACACAGGTTACAAGGTGTTCAAGTTGAAAATAAATAAATCCCTACAGGCAATTATATTATTCTAGGTTCTTCTAAGTCAAACAACTCTAGGTCGACTTCGGTCAATAATCTAGTCAAACTAGGTCAAGTGTTGACTTACAGTTGACTTTGGGTCAACTGGTCAACTTTGGTCAAACAGGGTCAATTCTAGTCTAAAATAAAGTGTACTTCGTTATTTGTACGTCGAAACTTACGGCACGCAAATCGAGATAAGAAGATTATCGGTAAGGTTGATAATCTTATTATAGTGATCCACGTATCCAACTTGTCAATTTCAGCGATGTGAGATCACTGGAATTGACTGATCTCAGTTTCGTTGTACTAATCCCGAAATACGAACATTATGAGAATTAATTATTAATTAATTATAAAAAGGTTAAACTTAGAGAAATTATCAACAAACATTGTCGGACGATGAAATGAACATCGCCAACGTGTCCAGAATGGTCAAATTAGCTAGGATAGCCTACCCAACGGTCCAATTTGGACATAAGGGCAAAAAGGTAATTTCGGGTCAAAACGGTGTCCGTGTCGGAGCCGTTTTGCACCAAAAAACGTGCAAGAAAATAAGTCTATAAAATATAACAAATTATATGTCCACGCAACCAGAATGTCGATACGAACCCAACGGTATCTCCAGAATTGGATTCTGTTGTCCCGATCTCATTTTGGCCCCTTGACCAAAACTTGGAATTTCGATTTGCACGGAAATACGTGCCGGAGCCAAAGTTCTCAAAACTTAGCAAACTACCTGTCAACGAGTCCAGAATGATGATACGAACTCAACGGTATCTCCGGAATTGGATTTCGATGAGCCGAACTCAAAATGACCCGTTGACCCGGATATTGGTATCCGACTTGCACCGAAATGCGTGCCAGACCCAATGTCCACCAAAACCTAGCAAATTATATGTCAACGAGTCCAGAATGACGATACGAACTCATTGGTATATCCGGAATTGGATTCCGATGAGCCGGCATCAAAAAGTCCCGTTGACCCAGAAAGTGGGATCCACTTGCACCAAAAAACGTGCCAGGGCCCACGTTCTCCAAATCTAACAAATTTTATATGAAAACATGCCAGAACTACGCCACAAGTCTAATGGTGGTGTCAGAAATGAAATCTGGAGTACCGTGTTCAAAAATGGAATTTTACAAGTTGGAAATTACGAATTTGGACGGCCAACTTTGGCGTCGAATTCAACCGATTAAACAAGCTCACAATGAAACGAAACTGAAGGGGTAGCAAGAGGGTTATACCAGCTTCGCACCAGAACTGGTAGCATGCCAAACGGAGCTGCGGTGGAGGAGATACAAGCTGACGAAGTTGGCCCCGCGATACTGTCCAAATTTAATACAATTTAAACGGTCAACTTGGTGGCCGGTTTTCATGTGTCAAACGATAAAATTAACGGACGAAAATTGACAGGGATGAAGGTGGATATACCGAGATTGCGACGGAGCGAAGAAATCGTCGATCCAACGGTCGGATCTCCGGGAAAACGTGCACGAAGTCGCTGCGATGGAGCGCCAAAATGGACTCAATCTCGCGCGCGTCACGACGGGACGTCGTGCAAAACGCACGAATCGCCTCGACGGCGCGTCCCGGAGGACGGTGGCCGTCAGGGACTACTCGCCGGAGTTTGCCCAGGGGTGGGGGCCATCCACGACGGGGAGTCGCCGGCCGGTGGGCGGCCGACGACGGCGCAGCAGCGTCGTTCGTGCGCGTCCATGCGCATGCGCGTATGCTGCTGCCGAAGTTTGCTGCTGCTGCAGCTGGTGGCACACGGCGGTGCGCTGCCTGGCCGGCCACGGCGTTGGCCGCGCGGCCAAGGGGCGGCGGCACCCTCGACGAGGTGGAGGTGGTGATGGCCGTCGGGCAATGGTGGTGGAGTTGGTTTTCAATGGAGAAGAATAAGGTGGAGGAGAGGAAAAGAAGGGAGGAGATGGCTGTTGTGGGGGAGGCCGACGGCCGAGCTCAACCAGTGGAGGTGGGGAGAAGTCGGACCACGGGGAGAAGAGGGAGGTGAGGTGGTCGTCGCATGGTGGTCGGGCCATGGAGTTGCATGGGAGTGTTGGTAGTATTGTAGCTGCTGTGGAGTTGTAGGAAATTTGTGGGAATAATAAAGAAAGGAGAGAGAGAGAATGAGATGGGATAAGAGAGAGAGAGAGAGAGATTCTCTCCTCAATTTTAGGGCCGGCTCCAACAACAATATTGGCTGCTAGAAAAAATGGATGGGGAAATCAATGGTTGTGCTTAATTGAAGGGAATCAAAGGGCTAGTATTGATTTAGCAAAAATAGGTCATTCCAAAGGAGATTAATTCACTAGAAATTCTATTAAATATAGGAAAAATGGGTAAATGAATATCTGATATTTTTGGGCAACAAAATATTAGAGTGTCATGATGGAGAAAATTATGGAGCTGGACTGGACTCGGTGGAGCCGGATTGGGTCAAAACTGGACATTGTATAAAAATCGAATTAAAATTAGATGTTGATGATCATGAGTAAATAAGTTGCACATGGGGATTCCAAATAATGGGACACAAGTGGCGGACGGATAGTAGGCTCAAAGTGGACCATGTCCATAGTTGGGACTGACATGTTTTGGTCGACAGGGGACCCACAAATCAAGTTGGAAAATGAATGTGACGCCGTAGCGTGAAATAAAATCGGGTTACGCGTCGGAAAAGTTGTGCAAATCAAATAGAGCACAAAATAACGTGTCTGAGTGGGACACAAGGGTCATGGGTGACGAGCGTCTCGAGTAGATCATCAATGAGGAGTTGGTTTCAAGAAACTAACTGGTCTTGCGCTCCCAATTTAAATGTCATGGTAACGCGCTGAAAATGATCAAGGAAAAAAAGTAGGAAAATAAATATCAATCAAATGGTCTAAACCGACCCGAAGTTCAGCGAAGCAGAAAGAGCACAAGAGAACAAGTTTGGATGGGACACTATATACCGTCATGAAGGTAATCGTGTCCACTCCAAAACTCGTGAAGAAGATTTCCAGAGTTGAACATCCCTGATACTCCAAATATCAATGGCATGAAAAAGTACACTAACAGATAAATAAATAGAATGAAATATTTAATGAAACCAAACAATCAAAAAATAAATAAAATGAAAAAAATCAACCCGAATTTCAGGGTGCTAACATCCTACCCACCTTATAAAAATTTCGTCCTCGAAATTAAAATGTCCCTACTCCCTCTAGGTCAAACCCCCATAATCAAAGTCCCAGATTAAAACAAATCATGTGATCAAAAGGACGACATACAGGGTCATGGCATACGGTGGTAGTGAAAGTCTCATCTAGGTATACTAGTCATGCTAACCAACGGTCATAGGGTATCAAACACACAAGCAAATCCAGGGTGCTAAACGAGAAAAGATACAGAAACAACAACCATCAAAACTATAAGGTTGTCTACCACCCCGTATGAAAACTGGTACTCATAAAGAAAATAAAGGAAGGTAACTACCAATCATTTGAAAGAAAACAAATATACTATCCCAAGAAAATCAAAATCACAAGTTAAAGAATCGAAAGTCACTTGCATTGAAATCCAATCACAATATATATACAGAGAGAGCGTTTAGAGAGGGACAACTAGCATCATGTGTATGGGGCATGTTCATACGGTTAGATAGTAGGCGTGTGTGTAAGTGAATACATATGAAATTGTATATGAGAAATTGAGTTTTAAAACAACGGCTATCAAGTTACACTAATCATGGCATATGGTTTAACAATCTACAACATATTTAATCATAACTTGCATGACTAACCATATACATCTATAAAGAGGTAGAGATTTAGTTATGTATCTATACAAATTATAACATGGATGTATAAACGCTATATATATCTATATAGATACATGATCCTAACATAGAGGGGAAGATTAGGTTAAATGACAGTATATACTATGTTAGTGTGTGTGTGGGTGTGTCCTTGTACAGGGTTATAGCTTAGTATTGAAAGGTTAAATCCAGGTTTTAGTTCAGCATTTACATATAAAAATATCTAAAAGTAAGCCAACATTCAAACCATGAAAAATATGAACATAATGCGGTCTCAGATTTTAGGGTTTGAAATATCACAACAAATTTCAACGCTCCCAATATCCTAACATGGTAGAGAAAAAACTCTAACATACTATCCATACATTTATCTACGCATACTGTTCAATATTACATATTAAATCTGAAATTTAACTAAATATGGAAATCAATGTAAAAATGTTAACATGTAACTAGTTTTCAGAATTTTGGAGAACTTGAACATTAAAACCCAACTCAATATTTATCACAACTAGCATGTAAGAATATGAAACTTAAATTTATATTCCTACTTACAACAATGTACGCAGCTCTAAATATTATATTAAGAAAATAAAACAGTAATTTAAACTAAACATTTGGAAACTCAACATTAAGGGTTAATATGTACACAGTCTTAAATTTTACAAATTTAACATAACTTAACCAATTTTTTGAATTAAAACTCTATGTATAACATACATGTGCAGTGATGTAACATAACTAATAACATAAAATTTATATTTAAAATTACTAATTTAAACTGAAAAAGCAGAAAGCCAAAAACATTGGGATTTTGAAAATTTAACATTAATGACATTTCAATATTATCTAGATATGTGGAAAAATCAAGTGTAGCATGCATACGTGTTAGGCAAAGTGTCTGCTATATATATTCATATACATATTCTCATGTCCCAATAAAAATTAATTCTACGTTAAGACTAACATTTAGATTCCTACCAAGATTGCAAGCAGGTGATTGACGAAATCAAGACAGTTTTATTATCATTATTATTTAATACAAGAATAATAGCAAGAAAGAAATAACGAAAAAATCTGTTCTGCTTATCAGTTTAAAGAAGGAACCGTTTTGAAATCCAGACTTAAATATCAAATTCAAGATAAAATCTAGCAAAATTATTGATTCATTGTATTAAGAAAAACTCATAGCAAGAAGTTACACAAAGGTTTATGAAAACAACTAAACATACTCTTAAGTTAAATGACAAGAAACTAGGCAAAAAATCAAACAATAATTCCTTTTTTTTGAATGACTGAGAAAAAGTAGAGAAAACATGTTCAAAATATTTTAAGGTGCAATCCGATAATCATATGCGTCTATCCAAAATCATGGTACTCTAAATCCTCGTCATACTAGTAAGCAAGGCTACGATAATCACAGAGCCCTTGACTTATGCACATATCTCTAGAATCATGGTATTTAACATTTTTGCGGTGCCGCATGCTTGGCTGCAAAAACCTTAAATTTCCACACCCGAGAAATACATCCAGAGTCAGACTATATGACCTCACCATGCTGGCTAATGTGACTATAGAAGACTAGATTCCATAACATAGATGACCTAGCCCATATAATTTCATCTTGCCAAAAAAAAAATCAAATTAAATCAACAATGAATACTCAAAAATCAAATCAAAATTTTATTAACGAACATCAAAATTCAAATGAACAAAATCCATCAAAATACAAACTCGAATGCAACAGCTATCATCAAAATTCAAAATTTAAAAATCTTCCATCAAAATAAATACAAACTCAAATTCAACAATAATCCGTAAAAATCAAATTTAACAACAAAAGTAAAATAAATTAAATCAAGGGAAAAAAAGAGTTTTCAAATCGAAGTTAAATAAGATTCTCCAGGGTCGTCCCAGGAATCTCTCAAGGGGTCCTAATTGTGATTGAGTACCTTCAAAATATATCCTAATCCAACTGCAGGCTGTAGTGGTACTCTAGTTCGAATACCACTACACTTTAGTCTCGACCTGCATGGGCCACCACTAAAAACGTGTCACGACCCGCACCCTAGAGTTAGGGCACGAGAACGTAACGACGCCCAGCCTACGCCGCAGTGTCAGCGGTAGAACGCTGTCCTAGGTCTCAATGCATCTAACAGTATAAGACTAAACAGTTTATACTCCCCGAATGGGGGTGACATAGCAGATACAAACTCAATCACATCTAAGGTAGAGCATGATAAGGATAGATAAAACATAAAATCCTAAATAAATACAGGAGATAGAAGTCTAAGTGTCTAAGATACATGAACCCAGAAGTACATCTCAAAACTCAATAAAGATACAGTAATCCACAAAGTAAATACAACTCCAGACAAAATGAAATAACTACCTAAACAACCTCTAATGTGTCTCCTCTAGGCTAGCAGGCACCTCCAGGCTATCTGTAAAATTTATCAACAGGTCCGGTCAGGACTGGAACGAGCACATTACATCTCAACAGTTCATAGCAGGTTAGAAAATATAAACATGCAGTAAAGTAAGATACAAGTGCTGAAGAATACAGTATGTAAACAGATAGAGAGAACTGTAATAGAAATATCTACTATAAGTAGAGAACTAACAGTGGCTAGTGATGTAGAGTACAGGATAGCACATGTGAACGGAACAGATTGGTACATGATCTACACTAAAGAGTTGTACATGATCTACACTACTAAAGAATTGTTCACATGACTACTAGCACTCCCCCGTTTTCCCCAATCAGTACACAAGGATCTAAGCAGGTTATGTTATTGTACAGGATATCACATGGGGCCCTTAAAAGGGTGTACATGATAGTATACATGAAGGCTCTGTGAACATGAGAGTACAAGATTCACAAGAGTGTACATGTATGGTGAAAGCACAGGAGTATATGATGAAAGTGAAACGCACATGACACAATGTACCCGATGCTCCCGAGGGGGATAACATCGCATGAAGAGATCCGTATAGTACTAATCCGTGATAATGTCGTGATAGCATCAAGTATAGTAATCTAAAGCAGAAATATAATTCTAAGCAGGATATGAAATGATCAGAGAATGTACTCGCCTCGATAACCTGAACAGCTGATAAGTAAAGGGGAGGTCCCACTGAAGCCACAGAGTCCTATTTAAAGTAACACAGGTTACAAGGTGTTCAAGTTGAAAATAAATAAATCCCTACAGGCAATTATATTATTCTAGGTTCTTCTAAGTCAAACAACTCTAGGTCGACTCCGGTCAATAATCTAGTCAAACTAGGTCAAGTGTTGACTTACAATTGACTTTGGGTCAACTGGTCAACTTTGGTCAAACAGGGTCAATTCTAGTCTAAAATAAAGTGTACTTCGTTATTTGTACGTCGAAACTTACGGCACACAAATCGAGATAAGAAGATTATCGGTAAGGTTGATAATCTTATTATAGTGATCCACGTATCCAACTTGTCAATTTCAGCGATGTGAGATCACCGGAATTGACTGATCTCAGTTTCGTTGTACTAATCCCGAAATACGAACATTATGAGAATTAATTATTAATTAATTATAAAAAGGTTAAACTTAGAGAAATTATCAACAAACATTGTCGGACGATGAAATGAACATCGCCAACGTGTCCAGAATGGTCAAATTAGCTAGGATAGCCTACCCAACGGTCCAATTTGGACATAAGGGCAGAAAGGTAATTTCGGGTCAAAACGGTGTCCGTGTCGGAGCCGTTTTGCACCGAAAAACGTGCAAGAAAATAAGTCTATAAAATATAACAAATTATATGTCCACGCAACCAGAATGTCGATACGAACCCAACGGTATCTCCAGAATTGGATTCCGTTGTCCCGATCTCATTTTGGCCCGTTGACCAAAACTTGGAATTCCGGTTTGCACGGAAATGCGTACCGGAGCCAAAGTTCTCAAAACTTAGCAAACTACCTGTCAACGAGTCCAGAATGATGATACGAACTCAACGGTATCTCCGGAATTGGATTCCGATGAGCCGAACTCAAAATGACCCGTTGACCCGGATATTGGTATCCGACTTGCACCGAAATGCGTGCCAGATCCAATGTCCACCAAAACCTAGCAAATTATATGTCAACGAGTCCAGAATGACGATACGAACTCATCGGTATATCCGGAATTGGATTCCGATGAGCCGACGTCAAAAAGTCCCGTTGACCCAGAAAGTGGGACCCACTTGCACCGAAAAACGTGCCAGGGCCCACGTTCTCCAAATCTTACAAATTTTATATGAAAACATGCCAGAACGACGCCACAAGTCTAATGGTGGTGTCAGAAATGAAATCTGGAGTCCCGTGTTCAAAAATGGAATTTTACAAGTTGGAAATTACGAATTCGGACGGCCAACTTTGGCGTCGAATTCAACCAATCAAACAAGCTCACAATGAAACGAAACTGAAGGGGTAGCAAGAGGGTAATACCAGCTTCGCAGCGGAACTGGTAGCATGCCAAACGGAACTGCGGTGGAGGAGATACAAGCTGACAAAGTTGGCCCCGCGATACTGTCCAAATTTAATACAATTTAAACGGTCAACTTGGTGGCCGGTTTTCATGTACCAAACGATAAAATTAACAGACAAAAATTGACAGGGATGAAGGTGGATATACCGAGATTGCGACGGAGTGAAGAAATCACCGATCCAACGGTCGGATCTCCGAGAAAACGTGCGCAAAGTCGCTACGACGGAGCACCAAAATGGACTCAATCTCGCGCGCGTCACGACGGGACGTCGTGCAAAACGTACGAATCGCCTCGACGGCGCGGCCTGGAGGACGGTGGCCGTCAGGGACTACTCGCTGGAGTTCGCCCAGGGGTGGGGGCCACCCACGACGGGGAGTCACCGGCCGGTGGGCGGCCGACGGCGGCGCAGCAGCGTCATTCGCGCGCGTCCATGCGCATGCACGCTTGCTGCTGCCGAAGTTTGCTGCTGCTGCAGCTGGTGGCGCACGGCGACGCGCTGCCTGGCCGGCCACGGCGTTGGCCGCGCGGCCAAGGGGCGACGGTGCCCTCGACGAGGTGGAGGTGGTGATGGCCGTCGGGCAATGGTGGTGGAGTTGGTTTTCAATGGAGAAGAATAAGGTGGAGGAGAGGAAAAGAAGGCAGGAGATGGCTGTTGTGGGGGAGGCCGACGGCCGAGCTCAACCAGTGGAAGTAGGGAGAAGTCGGACCACGGGAAGGAGAGGGAGGTGAGGTGGTCGTCGCATGGTGGTCGGGCCATGGAGTTGCATGGGAGTGTTGGTAGTATTGTAGCTGCTGTGGAGTTGTAGGAAATTTGTGGGAATAATAAAGAAAGGAGAGAGAGAGAATGAGATGGGATAAGAGAGAGAGAGAGAGATTCTTTCCTCAATTTTAGGGCCGGCTCCAACAACAATATTGGCTGCTAGAAAAAATGGATGGGGAAATCAATGGTTGTGCTTAATTGAAGGGAATCAAAGGGCTAGTATTGATTTAGCAAAAATAGGTCATTCCAAAGGAGATTAATTCACTAAAAATTCTATTAAATATAGGAAAAATGGGTAAATGAATATCTGATATTTTTGGGCAACAAAATATTAGAGTGTCATGATGGAGAAAATCATGGAGCTGGACTGGACTCGGTGGAGCCGGATTGGGTCAAAACTGGACATTGTACAAAAATCGAATTAAAATTAGATGTTGATGATCATGAGTAAATAAGTTGCACATGGGGATTCCAAATAATGGGACACAAGTGGCGGACGGATAGTAGGCTCAAAGTGGGCTATGTCCATAGTTGGGGCTGACTGGTTTTGGTCGACAGGGGACCCACAAATCAAGTTGGAAAATGAATGTGACGCCATGGCGTGAAATAAAATCGGGTCCCGCGTCGAAAAAGTTGTGCGAATCAAATGGAGCACAAAATGACGTGTCTGAGTGGGACACAAAGGTCATGGGTGACGAGCGTCTCGAGTAGATCATCAATGAGGAGTTGGTTTCAAGAAACTGACTGGTCTTGCGCTCCCAATTTAAATGTCATGGTAACGCGCTGAAAATGATCAAGGAAAAAAAGTGGGAAAATAAATATCAATCAAATGGTCTAAACCGACCCGAAGTTCAGCGAAGCAGAAAGAGCACAAGAGAACAAGTTTGGATGGGACACTATATACCGTCATGAAGGTAATCGTGTCCACTCCAAAACTCGTGAAGAAGATTTCCAGAGTTGAACATCCCTGATACTCCAAATATCAATGTCATGAAAAAGTACACTAACAGATAAATAAATAGAATGAAATATTTAATGAAACCAAACAATCAGAAAATAAATAAAATGAAAAAAATCAACCCGAATTTCAGGGTGCTAACAATATTTCACGTCCATACTACCTCTGAATTGTTATTCTACACCCTAGCGAAGATTGTGCCTACTATGTCCATATTACCTCTGAGTAAACATTCCTTCCATGACAACCCCCGCGTTTGTCATAATTATCTATAGAACCTTTTATATCCATATTGTAGTAATCCTAGAGGGGGGATGAATTGGGTCAAGCTAACTAATCAAGCACTTAGCACAAGCTAATAGGCAACTTAAAAATATAAGTACAAGAGAAGAAGCAACAATAATACCGACACACGATATAGCCTCGCATCCTCCTAAGGATCACTCCAGTCCCGGAACTCTCTCCGAATTTAATCTACTATTTGAGTGAATAGTTACACACGAGTTTGGATCCGAAGAACTCGTCAACTGCAACACGAGTTTGGATTCGAAGAACTCGCCAACTTCTTACACGAGAGCTTTAGTCCGAAGGCCTCTCCGACTTCAACCGAGAGTTTGGATACGAAGACTCTCCAACTTCAATTGAGAGTTTGGATCCGAAGACTCTCCAACTTCAACCTTTTATAATAGGTTTTGATCTTCTTATACAACAAGATGAAGATCTTACTTTTCAACTCAATAACTCTAACACAATTTATGGATGGCAAATGAAAGCTTTGTAGAGTTGTTTGTGGATAGACTTAGTGGTTTAGAAATTTTTAGGCTCAAAAGCATCAACCTTGAATGAAGGGGTTCAAGGCTATTTATAACCAAAGCATTGAAAAGAGCTCAAAGGTAACTTTTCAGTCAGCGGTCGGTATACCGTCGGTAAGAACCGGTATACCGTCGAAATACCGGTCTGGAATTGCAACGGCTAGAAATATAGCCATTGGGATCATTAAATATTCGAAATTCGACCTTTGGATTTTCAATGTTTCTGAATCGGTATATCGTCGGTATAGATTAGTATTCCGTCGGTATGCCAATCTTGTAGACCGGTATACCGTCGGTATGCTAATTTTTATCCAAAAATGATCCAGGGCTAATTTCTACCCTAGCTTTCGATTTTGACATCCATTTCTTGTGTTTACAATTATTTCTAAGTCTCATTACAGACTCTAGATATAGTATAGCAGGTGCAGGCTTCTTCAGAGTCTTGAAATGATGATGGCATGGCATGGCTTCTTTTCTTGATAGATGTTGGCTTCTTCCTTGACATCAGCTGTCCAAAGATATCCAGTTTGTGAAAGCTGAATACCTTTTGGGGGCTTCGTTCCCGAACCCCCGACGAGGGGTGTTGCCCCTTCGACCCCCGTCCGCTGACCGGACAGCAGAACGCCCGAGTGCGTGGCTCCGGAGATGTCGTCGGGTGGTTCAGAGAAATCTTGTGGTATCCGTCGTCTTTGGCCCACCATGATTTCTTTATTGCATATGTCCACATTTATCTTGTTTATTACTTTTCTGCATATACATGTTAGACGAACAAAGCAATATACATGTAGCAAATATGATAAGATAAAGCACAGTAGGACAATGCTAAGTTTAAGTATAAGAGCTATAGTGATAGCATAAATATTAATAATATCATAATGTTAAACTTAATTGGATAACCATAATCAAAATATAGTTTTGATTTTTGTAACTTAATTAAATTCAAGATAAATATAATAAAAACTCATATCACTAATAGGTAAAATAATAAGCACATATTACCAAAGGTATAAGTATAAGTAGAAATGCTATAGTGATAGTATGAAGATTAGTGATAATGAAATGCTAAACTTAACAGATTAATCATATTCAAAAACATGATACAATCATTGGGCCAACACATATTACCTCTGAGTCATTCTATATACCCGTAGAGTCTATCATTGCCATGTCCATATAAGCTCTGAGTAAGGAAAGTCCTACCACCAAAAAAAATTCCATGTTTATCATGTCCATATAACCTCTGAGTAAACACCCTATCCCCAACAGAGTTATCTCCATCCCCTTACGTCATGCTACCTCTGAGGGAATTCTCATTCTAGTATAAAAAAAATATTCACAGTAGAAAGACAAGCAGAGAGACAAAGCCAAAAAATTTATTTATAAAATGGAAGGGTTTTCTTTCCTTGTTTACAAAAGTAGTCTCTCGCAAACCGAGATACAAGAAGACAAAAAAAGTCAAAACTGGGAAGAATGATGCATAAGTCCTTCTAGTCAGCTCCTTAAAAGAGAGATCTGGGGGCCAACCAATGCTTGGGCTCGACGTTCGGCGTCCTGACGGCGAGTAGCTTCATCTTCAGCTGGGGACAGGTTTGGCGCGCAAGAGCCAGTTTCGCCTGGCGCACAACAATACTCTCCTTCTCTCGGGCTAATGTCTCAGAGTGATAACGGAGGACCTCTTCCTCGGCCCTTGACTTCTCTAAATCGCTCTTTGCAAGGGCTAAAGTCTCTTCTAGCATCCGAATCTGCTCCCGGAGGGCCTTGCACTGATCTTCTGTGGCTGCTTAACGATAGACCCGAGCCTTTTCTGCGTCGGTCACCTCTTCGATCGCAATCTCAATCTCGGCCAGCCTGTCAATCAAGGCTCAACTTTTCTACTCATGTCGGAATGCTTCAAAAGCCATCTTCTCTAGCTCTGCAGCAGCTAGGGTCGGAAGACTGCGCTCGAGATTTTAAAGCTCTAGGGTAGTGCCTCCCAACTCGGCCAGCAGATCGTCAATCATGTTCGCCGCCTCACACTCTGGATATTTATATAAGGCCACCAATTGGGCACTCACTATAGACCGGGCCTGCCTAAGCGACTGGTTATTCTGCATGACACCCTCAATCCCATGCAACATAGAATGATGGATGGTGCTCGGAATAAGATTGGTATAATAAGCATTATCGGTCAAGCTCATTGGAGTCACCGGGATGTCGCGACGGAGGGTCCTGGGGCAGTAATGGCAGCCGACATATGTCCAGGTACTGCAGGTGGTACCGTAACTGCGACAGATGTCGTAGGTAGTGCAAAGACGGAAGGGGCGGCTGGCTCTTCAACAAACTCCCTCACTGGTCCTTCAACCACATCCGCAATCGAAGCTGCATCAATTGGAACTCGAGCAACCTCAGCAGCCGACTCCTTGAAAGTCACTATAACCGACTTTTCAGTGTCCTCTCAATCGGTGCTTCAGCCGTCGGCTCATCAGCAGTCGTCTCACCCAGTTCTTCCACAGTAATGACATCGGCAGGCTCATCAGCCGCATCAGCGCTATCAACCAGCATCTCCGTGGCCACCACACTTGGGACCTTTATTATCGGCTCATTAGCAGCCATGTCAAATTATGCTACATTAGTCTCCTCGATTATGTCCCCAAGGACCATGTCAGCCAACTCTTCGATCTCCTCCTCGACAACTCTTTGGATGACCTCATCAACCAACTGTTCAACAGTTATTCATGTCGGCCTTTCAACAGCCTGGCGGGCCAATGCTTCGATAACCTCGCGGTCAATCCTTCTAAGGGATATTCGACCGAACGCTGAGATGAACCCCCAAGATCCGGCAAAGGCAGCTCCTCATCTGAAAAATCCTCCTCCTCTCCTGGCGCGGCGAGACTATCCTCAACCCTTCTCTCGACAGAGTAAGGAGGCACGATGGGAGGATCTTGGATAAAATCTTCAGCATCTATATCCTCCTGACCCGTCATGGGCACAGACTCCAAAATCTCGCCCTCGCCTGCCACCACGCCGACCTCGGGTACCTCTACAGGCTCATTCTTAATCGGTCCCATAAAAATTTCTTGTTGAAGCGAAGCCAACGGCTCCGAGGAAGCCCAAGCCTCATATTAGAAAGGGGCAGAAGAAGAGACACCTTCCGAGCTAACCGGATCGTCAGCTACAGTTTCCCCCTCGATTCCTACACCTCGGGACACCTCTGGGGCAGGTTCCTCAGGAAGATCCCTGAGTCTCTCAGACTATGTGGGCCCCGTCTACATAAACAAAGCAATAGTAAAAGAAAGTACGGAATAAAACCTCGAAAAGAAAATACTAAGACTTACCTGCGAAGAAGATCCAACGGGGGGGGCACTCCGTTCCAATGGAGACTGTTGGGAGGGTCCACCCCGTAGAGGCACAACAGATATTCTTGTCCTTTTTACAGGAGGAGGGATCACTCCAGAAGAAACCTGACGTTTCCGTGGATTACTCAGGAGCACTTCCTCCTCTCTCCCCTCCCACGATGAGCTGGAGCCATCTGTTGTTCTACTCTCCGATGATGCAAGCCCCTGGAGACCTTTAGAAGCCAATAAAGGGGTCTCAAACTTTATCCCCTCAAGCAAGCTTCGTCCTCGATTGTACTCCGGTGAGAAGTTATTTGCAACACAGTAGAACTTTACAGCAGAATACAAAATACGAGTCTCCTTATGCATCGAGAGGATTAAAAACTTTGCTCCAGTACCACTGGTGTTGTAATAACACCATGCCCTAGCACCGTCCAGTAGACTTCCTTCATAGCTAAGATAGGAGATGGGATTGTCCATCATGGTCTGGCTATAGCCAAACTGATGTGCGAATCGGCTAGGCAAGTAAGGCTCCAAATACACCTGATTTCGGTTTTGGTACACCAAGTGGGAAGGTCGGATGGACTACAACCAGTGGAAGGCACCGAAAGTTAGGTTACTATCTAATAACTCATCATCCGCAAGGAAACCCTTGTATGTGGGCTAAATCCTAGCGAGAGTGTAGCCATCTAAACGGCCCAATGCCCATCTACGGGCGGGGACATCATGATGGAGCTATTTTACATGATGATAGTTGCATAGCGTTGCGTCCCTTGCCTCATAACCTTCAAGAGTGTTGAGGACTATCAGACCAGGGTAGTGCAAAGCCAACCAACCCATCAAGTAATGGTAGGGAGTCCAAACCATGGGAATTCCTCGTTTTCCCAGGGCACTCTATTATCCTCTTGGAAAACTCCCACAAACTACGCAGGATGACACATACCATGGCCGAAAGCAGAGCCAGGGAATGTTGGAAGGCTAGCCTCATAGCTGGCAGAATCAAGTCCTAACTAATTCATCCCACAGGCCCAGATCTTCCTGGAACCACGGCCTTCCGCAGCCATATCATCAGGAAGGCGGCTAAGGTTGCTTTCGGACTTAAAGTAATCAGATTCTGACAAAAGTAATTATGAACTCCAAAGGTGGGTTTTCCCTCGGCATCCACTGAGGGAGAAGATACCCCCGCTTCAGCCATCAGATCCTCTACTTCGTCAGCGGTATATGTCCGCCACGCGGTAAAATAAACCTTCTCCGGCCTCGACGGACGCTTGGTAAAGATATAGTCCGTCCAGGCCTTGATATAGGGTAGAGCCTCCATCCCGCCCAGGCGCGTGCATACTTGGTGATGGCAAAGCAACTCCTTATACACAGCCATCATCTCAGGACATTTGTTCTCCAGTACTAGAAACTCCTCCTTGCAAGGGTTATATTCCTTGTACACCGCATACTCCCATGGTAGCTTCGAGATGGCAAGCATCTCATGGAGGTCCAAACCTATCTCTCCACAAGGGGTGAAGAAGGTCCCGGTATGGTGGTTAAATAGTTCCAGTATGGCTATGAACATAGACCGGTTGATCTCTATTCCATGCTCAGTAGCCCTGATGGCGTGACACAGGCCCGTACCTACCAAATCCTACTTGGATCTACCCAACACCCACTGGGTTAGCTCGCTATATTCGACCTTGGGGAAAATCCAACCTTCGACATGAAAGATATCCTTCCGATATGTATAGTCTGTGGCCAGAATCCTATTAGCAAAAAGAGAGGCTCGGAACAGATGCACTTTTGTGGTAAAGTTTACAAGCAGACGGCTAGGGAGTAACACCCGTAGTGTAGCTGATGGACCGTCGGGTGTACTCTTGAATGAATCTCTCTGGGTGGAGCACATCTCCACTTTGATATGGCTGGTCATCAAACCTCCTCGCGTCGGGGTCAGGTCCCATTCCATAAAACTCTTCTCGGCCAAGCAAAAGAAGACAAAGCAGAATGTGTCGATCGATTGACAGAACGTACAGAGAGAGACCATCATTCTCAAAATACCAGTTTTTATTTATCTCCAGGAGCTTGGTATTTTCCAAGACCAGGTGATCACCAAAAAGAAACGAAGGTTTCAGCATCTTAAAGGGGTAAGAGGGGAGATACAACTTGCCCCGGTCCATCATACAACAAAAGTATACAGGCTTTGATCTCGTATCATGGCTAGTCACCCTTTCGATTGACCTTGGGCGATCAGCTACCGAACGAGAGTGATAAGTGCCTCATCAATGTTTATGCTCAAGGCACAAGCTGCCGAGTTCAAAAGGATGTCTCCGAAGAGAGACGCGGACAGAGGAACGGTACATGAACAAAGTATGTCAGAAATATGCAAAATATTTTGCATAAACAAAAGCACTGCGCTAGCGCCCACACAGTCATCATTCGCGTAGTCGGCCGAAAAATATCCTCGCAGATACTTTGTCGAAAGCACTGCGCAGAGGTACTGGCTGCACGAAATCTCGGCATAGAGTGGGTCGTTACTTTGTATAAAGTAATAACTCTTTGCGTCAGATTAATAAAACCTCAGCACATCTTTGGAACACCATTTCGAGGAATGGTGCCCATGCACATCAGTAGGAAAAGGCATCAGCATATCTTCGAGATGATGCTCCTAAGAGTCGACGCTCATATGCATCAGTAAAACAAGAAAGTTAAATATTGATCAGACACCTACTGGCAACAAGCGGCTGCACGTCTCCCTACACTGAGACTCCTACGTTAGGAGCTTGCTCAGCAATGACGGCTTTGGAGGACAGGTGCTTCCCTCTGGCCTGTCGAGTGCTCATCGTGGCCTCTCCAGCTTGTCTCGTCGACGACGTTCTTGTCTGTCTCGTACTCACGGTGGCTGGTCTGGAGCTAGTCGCCGCCCAGCTGGTCTTCTTGGAGCTCTCCGTAGGAGCTTTTAGAGTTCTTGATTTTTGGGAGCCATGGCGGGAAAAGTTAGGGTTTGAAAGTAGAAGAAGACTATGATGAAAAGCTTCTGTGAGAAGAAAAAGAAAGCCAAAAAGCTTTTCCCTCTCCTAACAGACCCTACTTATAGGGTATTGCTACGTCAACAGAAGAAGACAAAATGCTTCGTGATCGAGGAAACGCTTCGGACGTCATGGGAATGAAAAGTTAAGGTCATGATGACCTTTCCCTAGAAACGAGGAGTTGTGATCAAACTTTCAATGAAGCGACGGCTCAAGGAATTTAATGCCGAAGGCTAAGCGTGACGACAGCCTATCAGTAGATGTGATGGGCTTTTTCTTATAAAGGACACGTGTCATGCTTCTGTTCAAAGTATTTCGAGCTTGACTCAAGTTTGAAATACTTTGAAGGGGGTCTTGTAGAAGCATAAAAAAGGGCAGACATATCAAAAGCGCAGGTAGTGTTCTCGCTACACAAAACTTCACAAATGTGCAATTACCTAAAAGTACAGACAGATAATCAAAACGAATGGTTCATAAAGAGTTCTTTATTAAAATCATGTCTACAAGGATCTATTACAAATTCATCATGATTACATGAAAAGAACTTCTTTTCTACAAGGATCTATTACATATTCGTTATAAAAAGAACTAAAGCGCCTAAAAATCTAAAAGGGGGTTAATCTTCACAAATGCGCAGTGCCCCAGACGTGAAGCACTGTCATAGCGAACCACTTTCTGAAGTAGCTATTGGCACGAGCAAGAACTTAGTCTACAACACAGGCTGTGCCACCGCTATTGAGTAGGGTAGAGCACAACCTGTAGCTCTTCGAATTGGCAATCAATCCAAACCCTAAAGCTTGGATCTCGAAGACCTCCAAGATATTGTTCAGGTTTGAACTCATTACGCCAAACACTCAAGTTCATTTCGAAACTCAGTAGCAGTTCTTCGACAAGAACACAGCTTCCTTGAATGAAGGGATCCACAACCAACAGTCGACTTGTGGAAGTTCAACAGCTGCTTGAAGCTAAATCTGGGTCAAGCATGACGGTGGGAATGCTAAAAGATAGTGGAAATGATCTCTCTCAGAGAAAAGCTCCCCTTTATATAGGCTGAGTGTGGTCCAACCCACATGGCACGTGGCCGTCGGTCAAAGGCCCCCAAATTAATGGATGTACCTGAAACTCAGCATAATAAACCTCATTTAATAGGTTTATTTTGACTGAATCATAGGCCACTAACTTCTTAGAATTCCCCTAAATGAAGGTGGTAATTAAAGAAGAGGACGACCGACTCATCCACCAAAAGAGTAGTCATTAATTGCTCTGAAAAGACTTCAACAAAACTAGCTCCTTCGTCCCCGAAGTGCAGACAATTGACTGTGCCCTCTCCTCGACTTAGGACCGCAGCCAGCTTGTTCCTTCCACAGCACCATGGCGATAACCCAAAAGTACAGTAACTCATTCATCCTCAAGCACAATTCCACTACACGCTCTCAAGCACAGTGACTTCGTTGCCCAAAGCACAAGTCTACTCGTCGTCCTAAACAGAGTGACTTCGTCGCCTGAAGCACAAGTCCACTTGTCACCCTAAAAGCGTAGTGACTCCGTCGCTCAAAGCACAGTCACCTCGTCGCTCTAAAAGCACAGTGACTCCGTCGCTTGAAGAACAGTCTACTCATAGTCCAGAAGCACGATGACATAGAATCTTTGCCAGAAGCGCAGGTGGCATGGTTCTACGGGTATCTTTTTAGATAATACCCGAATTGGTTTGTTTAAACCACTGCTCGTAAGATATAACGGAGTTCAATTCTATTGATAAGAGGCCTATCCTATCGGTTTGTTTAAACCACAATTAAGGATGGACTTTATTCTCATAAACGAGGGCCATATCTAATCAGTTTGTTTAAACCAATGGCCCCCTTAAGATAAAACAAAATCTAACCTCGAAGATAGGAACAGAATCTGCTTAGGTTCATCAGATAAACAACAAACACACGCCACATGTCGTTTATTCATTTGTTGATAACTCTTCCAAAGACCTTGATAAAAGAGAATCCCAGCGTCAGCCACATGTCAGCTCAGCAGTAGCCCCCACCATACAACCTCGAGATTCTCTCATATCTCTACGTGCAGCATTTCTGTACAATCCTTATGCACATCACATTTGTGCTCCCCTATAAATAGAAGGAGTTTTCCTTCGATAAAGAGGCTTCAAAATCTTCAACTATGGTACCCTCTTGATTGGCAACCCTAGAGTTTCAATCACTAGTACCAGAAAGCCAAAGCAAGTTCAACTTACCCTCAGATCGTCAACGGAGTAAAGGAGCCGCTGTAGTGTTTGATCTCCACTGTCACACATTTCCAAAAAATTTGTACCTAGATCTCCTGTTTAGGAATCAATTGTACTCTTTTTACATTTAATATACAAAAAGTTCGTATAACCTTTTGCCATGGCAAGCAGTCATCGAGATACGTGTACTTGACTTAGTCCTAGGTGATAAACCCTAAGTTTAGGAGTCATAATCATGACTCCTACGACTTTGAAACGACTTACGACACGGCACTGAGTGAGTCATACCATGGCACGGGCTTGCACATTCGACCGATCATCGATGCAAATGGCTCGTTAATGGTACATTGTACGGTTAAGTTGTGTCTAGCTACTGTGACCTAGCATTGAGAGATGGACTGTTCAAGTGGTGGATACGACTTGTACATTTCTAAGGGCATGAGAAGACAATTAGTAGGCGTATGGAACTGAATGTTACATCAGCCTTTTGTTTGGTTTTGGGGCCATTTGAGGTCAGGGTTACCCGGTTATGGGCATCGGCTCATGATCCGACATCGGCCCGTATTTCGATGCAAATCCTTATTTACCTACCCATACGTACCAGGGCTGTCTTCAAAGTGCATTCATTTAACCGGTTAGTTCACCTCTTTACATTATTCAGTATTTACTTTATGACATGCTTCTTCTGTATCTTGATATGTCCCGCTGTGGACCTGGTGTAAGCCTACTTCCCGAAATATTTTAATTTTTTAAATTTTTTTAATGTGTGTGTGTGTAAGTGAGTCAATGTAACCTAGGTATATACATATGTATGTAGGGTGAGTGTTGTTCCTATGTATAAAGGAGGGACTTGGTTGTAGGATCGAATTGTAAAGCACAATACTCTAGGGGAGTGAATAATGTAGGCAGCAGAAATTAGCTAATAAAAAAGGTTAGCAACAAGATCACAGATAATATATTACAAGTATGTAAATGAAAAGCATAGATCAGAAAGCAAACTCAAAAACGGCGATGTATACTGGTTTTCCTCTTGTGAGAACTATTCCAGTCGGAAAAACTCTAGCTTCTAGTAGAATCCACTATGAAAAAATACCGCAATTTCTAACAAGAGCTTTGATCTAAAGTACTCAACCAACTTCAATTATGAAATATCTTTCTTCAATCAAGCCTCTGATTACAATCACTCTGAAACTTCTAGACTGTACCGAACATGCAAATCGACTAGTAGATTGTAACTGGCTTAGGATTTGAAAATGAAAGCTTAGAACACTTTGGAATACCGTAGTAGGCTTAGAAAGAAGAGAAGAGAGAGGTGTGTTGAAATGAGAAAAATTCTTTTCTATTTATAGGTTTTCCAAAGGGAGAATTCGGACAGAATTCTTTGAGATAATCTCGGCAAATAGCCATTGCATCCATAACTGTGGGATAACCAAGTTCAAAAATCAAACAGCACTAAACGAATTCGGGAAGAATTCAGACCGAACTTGGGCCGAATTCTCCTGGGGTCCAAAGTATGATTTTTGGGAATTTTTGCAAATTAGATTTTAGGTTTTGGATTTTTAAAAAGTTTAAGAAGTTATGAGCTATTTGTAAAATGGGCTATTTTCAAAACAAAGGAAATTTTGAAAACATTTTGGGTTATCCTATTTGCTAGTATGACTCGGTGTACATTGTATTCCTAAACTCAATAAATATAAAAATTATATTGAATATGAAATACATACTCAAGTGGCAAAATAGCTTCAGTCTTGAACGGAACGGTATCAGTTCTCAGCAATCGTCCAAGTAGCCCTTATATCGAGACAGGGTTAGATCAATTATTAAAATCAGGTTCGACCATGACCAATGGACCAACAATCTCTCCCATTTTGATAATTAACAAACCTTGACAGATATAACAACTCGGTCTTTTGATTTGAAATGAATCAAAATTTGTAAAGCTTTGTATAGTACTGTATCCTCAAAAAAATTCGTATGATCCTGCAATAGATGTTAGATCCTATTTCTCTCCCGTTGTCACTTAGTAAAATAATTACAAGAAGAAAACCTCCCCCGCAATTATGCATAAGAAACAAACGTTGAAGAAATACAAAAAATAGATAGAATAACATGTATTTCACAGGCAGTTTTAATATAAGAAGAATAAACTGAAAGAAATAGTTCTACGCAAAAAAAATGCATACACAGGATAAGAGAGAATAGTATGATACACACTAAAATGCATACTAAATAAGAGAATAAAAATAACTAGATGTTCCAAATATATCAACTCAGCAATAAAAAGTCTCAGTGCTAAAAATAAAGAGAGTACTATCTTAGAATGTTGGAGCATTTCCAAGCAAACATAGACAAAATAAAGTCTAACTAGATAATATCTAGACAAAATACATCACGTCTAGATCAAAAATCCTCAGAATCATCATCATTAGCGCCAGCAGCGCCACCATGTCCAGATGGACCAGCTCTAGAAGTGCCAGCTCCAGAAGGGTGTGGAGTAGCACCAGAATCTTGGTACCAGTCATAAGCATTATCGGGCTCAAAAAAGTGACGAATCGCCTTATCCTCATAGCGGTAGCCCGATACAGCTGGATCACGGGGAAGAGAACTAACAGAATGTCTAGTCTGAGCAAATTGCAGATCCGCAAAGGAGTTTGCGAGAGCCTGAAATCGACTGGCATCTCGGAACTCACATTCCCTCGATGTGTCAGTAATAAACGCTCAAAAATTGAAAAGATGCTGGTGAATACCCTCATAAGACATAGGATAGTCCTGTGGAGGTGGAGCAGAAGCAGTAGAAGGAACAGCTGCACTGCGATGAGAGATCTGAAGATACTTGGGCACAGAGTCACGAGCTCAAGTGGATAGATCAATCTAAAAATGTTGAAAGATTATTGGGAGGATCATCGCATAGGCAAGGTTTTTGTTCCTTTCACAACAATGACCCATCATATGAATGATAGTCTTCGGGACAAAAAAGGAATACCCTTATGAATATGGTAAAGGGCAAACATCTCAAGGATAGTCACATCGTCCTTTGAAATAGATTTGGGCAAAAGAGTAGAGTAGACGATGCGATGCGATGCAATAAATAGAAAAATAAGTTCAAATTTGTAGCTTTGAACTTACCAGAGCGAACTCGATTAGGAGAGCAAAGTTCATTCTTGAAGCTGTTCAAGGTCGTGCCTACAGGAAATTCAAATTTCGTGATATCGTCTAGCGAAGCACCTTCAATTGTAATATCAAGGATTTTTGCTAAGTCGATATTATTGAACTGAATATCGGTTCCGACGAGACATCTTTAAACAGTGAAAGTGTCAAGAGTGAATTTGCAATAGAATAAACAGATAGCATTAAATACAATTGGATATGAATGAGTAACAAGATTATGCAATCCTAATGCTTCAAAGTAAGTGCGGTGGTCAGGAAAGACGATCCATTTAATCGGAGCGCCGGGACATGTTGCGAATCGAGAAATCTGTATACCATAATAACAATTGATCATGGGTTTGGAAGAAAACCCACTAAACGCACCATCGTCCATTTGGACGGGTGAAAAGAGGGATTCATGGATTGGATCCGAAGACGAGGCCTCTTCGCTAGCTGTCGTTTTCTTCCTCTTGAAGGGGTTAAAGTTTTTAGGCATTATTTTTATGAACAGTATAAAAATTTATGAAATTGAAAGAAGAAGAAAGAGAAGGTTGTACCTTCTGAGATTCGAGTACGTTAAAGAGAACGAGAAACTCCGTACGAATCCAAAGTGTGGATTAAAATCTCCAAAGGAATAGGGAGCAATGGGTTGGAGAAAAACTAGGGTTTTGGAGCTCGGGTCGCGGCTGCGCTGCTGTGTTCTTAAGGGTTTAGAGGAGATGAATAGGAAGGGGGCCACTAGGTTCTGACTTAAAATACCCGACACCAACAGAACTCGGGCCGAATTCGGTCAGGGTTTGCCTGGGGTTCTGTTGAGGTATTTTTGAATCAAAATAAATGCAGTACCACTTTATATTCATCAATCCTTTTTAATTATTTAATTCCAAGTTTAGTTATTTTAAATTTCAATTAATATAATTAATATTATTTTATGAATTAAATTTTGTTACGCAGCTACTGTCTCAGATTAGCTGTAGGGGTACTGTCCCAGCTAACGGAGGTTCACCGGGAACACTTAAATACCGTTTCACTTTGGCCATAGCCGTGGTGACAAACAGACCCTTTGTAGGCTTGTATCGAAAACAGTTTTTGTATATTGAAAAATAATCAATAAAATAAAATTAATTAATATTATTGATATCTAAAATTCCTAATTCTCGATGTAAATAATTGAAACAATCTTTCGCTAATAGTTTTATAAAGATATCAGCTGTTAGTTCTCAGTGTCTACATATTCAAGGTTTATATCTCCATTTGTTTGATGATATCAAAGAAAATGATGTCGAATCTCAATATGTTTAGTGCGAGAGTGACATACAAGATTCTTAGTCAAATTAATAGTGCTCGTGTTGTCACAAAAAATGGGTATGTGTGAATACTGTAAACCAAAGTCTTCTAAGGTTTGCTTTATCCACAAAATTTGTGCACAACAACGTCCTACGGCGATATACTCAGCCTCAGTAGTTGATAATGCGACAGAATTTTACTTCTTACTAAACTGAGAGACTAGAGCCTTAACTAGGAAATGACACGTGCTCTAGTACTCTTTCTATCTACTTTGCATCCAACAAAATCAGCATTCGAATAATCGATTAGGTCAAAGGACGTGGTTTTGGAATACCATAAGCCAACAGAAGAAGTGCCTTTAAGGTATCAAAAGATAAGCTTAACCGTACACAAGTGTGATTCCTTAGGGTTAGCTTGGAAACGTGAACCCAAGCAAACACTAAAGACTATATCAGGGCGACTAGCAGTTAAATAATAAACTACCAATCATACCTCGATACTTACGTATGTCAACCGGTTTGCCTTGTTCATCAATATCAAACTTGGTTGAAGTTGTCGTCGGAGTGCCAAGAGGTTTGACGGTTTCCAGGTCGAACTTCTTTAGTAAGTCTTTTATGTACTTAGCTTGATTTATGAACGTCCTATTGTTTGTTTATTTGATTTGTAGTCCAAGGAAGAATTTGAGTTCTCCCATCATGCCCATCTCAAACTCATTATGCATATACTTTAAAAAAATTGACAAAGAGATTCATCAGTAGATCCAAAGATAATATCGTCAACATAAATCTGAATTAAAAAAAGATTTCCATTAAAAGATTTTATAAACGTGTAGTGTCAACCTTGCCTTTTGTAAAACCATTATCAAGTAGAAAAGAGCTTAAACGATAATACCAAGCACGAGGGGATTGTTTCAAACCGTATAAGACTTTCTTCAACTTGAAAACATGATCAGGGTTTTTGAAATCAGTAAAACCTGGAGGTTGAGCTACATAAACTTCTTCTTTAATAAAACCATTAAGAAAAGCACTTTTAATGTCCATTTGAAAAAGCTTGAAATTATGAAAACATGCAAGTACATGTTTCCATAAAGAAATTCTCTTTATTTGTTGTGTTTCTGGGAAAATTACAACTGTAGGAATCCGATCTAGAAGACGATCGCTTTATCCCTTGGACTATACGAAGAAGAAAAGCTTTCAAAATTTTGACAGTAGATATCAATGTATCTGTACAATGAATGAGAAAAAGAACTCTATTTATAGAGTCGAAAAACTGAAAAGATAACTGTCTTCACAGCCTGTGCTTAGTTGAAAATCACGCAGGATTTAACATACGCAAGGTTGTGAGAAGTTACTGGACGTGGCCTGTAACTGTTGGACACATGGCAATCATGCATGAGTCGTGTGCAAGTTACAGGACACGCAGGCGAGAGATCAGTGGCATGGCTGCCACGTACTCCAATTTGATGAAATCCACGCAGACTTGTTGAAGACGAAATCCACGCGAACTCGGTGTAAAAAGCTTCAAAATCCACGCAAACTTGGGGCAAGAAGCTTCAGGATCTACGCAGACTCGAGGCAAAAAGCTTCAAAATCCACGCAGACTTGAGGAAGAAAACTTTCGAATCCACGCAAACTTGAGATAAAGATCACAAATACACGCAGACTTGAGATAGAACTGCCAGCTGTCTTGATTCGGCGTGTCTCGACTGACACAAAATCTCTGATAGTGATTGCTTTGTCAGTCGCATTAAATGACAAGAAACCCTTTTGGTACGCCAACTCGACGAAGGCTGAGTCTTGCTGAAGAAGATTTCGAAAATCATGCGATAGACGGCGATGATCTCTCGAATTCTGTGTATACGTGGCATACGAAGAGATATTCTTCGACTGTCGTGTTGTCAGTCATAATTACTCTTTGGCAAATGATGAGCTGTCTCCCAGCGTGATTTGTTTATATTGTCTGGATCAACTGAGCGTGACTTTTGACTCTGTCTTGATCAACTCAGCGTGACTTTCATTTTTGAGGCCTACAAAACCCCCTTCAAAGTTTTCGAAAAATGATAAATTATTTCGAAATACTTTGAAAATAGAGATGATAAAATGGATTTAGTCACGCTGAGATGACTTCAAAATTTTTCGGAAGTCGAAAAGACTTCGAAGTTCTTTGAAAACATCCAAATGAACTTATTAAATGTCATAATGACTCTTCGTTCTCCGAGACTGATTGTATCCAATTTATGGTGGAATATGAACCGCCGGCAAAACTCAGTTATATAAACAGGAAGAAGTTTCATTTTTAATCTTCATCTTACGTCAATATGACACCAAAGGAGAAAGCTGAGGAAGAAGCACGCAAGTTGGGCTTTTGTTCTCATGGTGATCCCACTTTTGAGGGTAAAGAACCGGAGCCTCTGGTTTTCGAGTTCAAAGACGATCCCATGCATTTAGCCAAGAATTTCCTGAGCTATTTTGGTCTGGATGGCTCGTCTTCTTCTGATGGACGCAGCCTTGTAGAGCAGCGTGAAATGTTGAAGGCTCTGTTACACCGCATGGGGATTAAGAGCGTAGAAGAACTGGGCACTAAGCTCAGCCGTTCTAGGAAATAGAGCGTGTCTTTCATGCTCTTATTGCATTCTTTTTGTTTTGTCTTTTGTAAGGCCATCAGTGCCTGTCTTGAAGAATGTAGTACAACTTTTGCATTGAACAGCGTGCATTAATGAAGAATGTTAATTAGTACTCTTTGACTGTTTCTAATGTTGCGTTGTCTTCCAAAGCACACGTGTCATTCATTCCATGGTTTACGAGCGCTATTTACGCGGATCTTTTCCAAGAATAGACTTGTACTTTGTCCTTTAAATAGGCAGCTAAGTTTCAAAGATACCCATCTCTCATTCTTCTTCTTCTTGAGAACGAAATTTTTGAGAGATTTCATTCTCAAACAGGAAAGCAATGCCTTCAAATGTTCGATTTTTGCATACTGTATCAAACATGAGTTTGCCAATCCTTAGCACCAAACTTGAAGGTAAGTCCAGTATAGTACGCGTACTATTTTTGCTGTTGAAGACAGGCTTTCTGTTTCTGATTGAACAATGCACGCTTGACCAGTCAGTGCGTGTCAAATGACATTTCTGTTGATTAATTCTCTTTTTCCTTGCTGTTTTCTGCAGAAGCTTGGCTAAAGATTTTCTTCAAAACTGGCATTGGTGATGTGGATGCTGTGGAGAATATTCTTCTGACACCAACATCAGGGAGCTCATACGCCTTTGACGCGTACATCAGACAACTCAGAACTCTTCGTGGGATAGAAGGGTCTTCCTTAGATGGTAGGAAGAGCCTTTATACACGAGAGTTGGATGGTGGAGTCAACTCTACTACCGAGAAATCGGGTAGTAGAGTTCCTTTCGCGGGAGAACTAGGAATTGTATCCCAAGGTTGGATACATTCCTGTCTCCTCTGAAAGGTCGCTCTGTAAGCCCCTGATTTTCAAATTTTTTTTAATTAGTGTTAATTAATTATTAATGTTAATTTTAGCCTTAAAATAATTATTAGGATTTTTATAAATTTTCTAGAATTTTTAAATGAGTTTTTAATACAAAAATATTGATTTGTAAATTTTTTAAAATATTTTAATATCATTTTGCAATTTGCTGAATTGTTTTAATATCACTTTGTAATTTTTAGAATTATTTTAATATCAATATGCAATTTATTAAATTGTATTTTATAGTAGTTTGCAATTTAGAAATTGTTTAAATTCTGTTATGCAAACTATAATTTGCATTTGTTATTGTTTAGACCTATTATGTAAATCCTAATTCTAAGGGGACCTAATTGCAAAACCCTCAACCCCCCCCCCCCGACCGACACCCTCTCTCCTCTGACTCGCTCGGCTGCCCAACCGACTCACCGACGCTGCCCTCTCCGCCATTTCCGGCTGTCCAACCGCCATAAGACCGACCTCAAACCCTATTTAAAGACCCCCCTCGACGGCCAGAGTCACCCCACACCGCCCAGAACCACTACGAAGCCCCACGACAACCCCAAGCAGCCCTTTCTTCTTCGACAACCCACCGGAACCCTAACTCCGGCCAAGCGCCACCCCCGCTCCGTCCGACGTCCTCGTCACCAACCACCGCCACCAACTTGTTCGCCTCGTCGTGCTGGTTCCGGCGCCACCCAAGCGCCACCGCCACGACGTCGTCTCCGTCCGTTCGCTGCCCCGAAAGTTCACTCGTCAACCGGACACGTACGTGTCATCCTCTTTTCGTGTCGCATGTGTCTCGTGCACACATATGTTGTTCGCCGTGTCCTGGCGAACACTTTTGTTAGAACTGGACACGCGAGATTAAACTCGTGCGTGTCGTGCAGGCCTAGGACATGAGGGTGCCTGTGTCCCTAACTGTCCGGACACAGGCTCATGTTTTATTTTATTTTTTTTATATAATGTTAACCTAAAACGAATTAAAAGAATTAGGAACCCTATCCTAACAGCAGAACCGGACTGGCCTACTGGCCAGCCCGTGCGTTGTAAAACCCCCCCTGTGCTTTCCAGAGGCTCGAGCTCGAGCCCCTCTGTTGTTTCTGTTTCCTTTTCTTTTCTTTTTCTTTTCTTTTCTTTTGTGTTTTTTTTATATATATATATATATATATATATATATATATATATATATATATATATGTATATGTATATATATATATTAGTATTTATATATATATATGTATATATACTGTATTTACAGTATTTTATATATATGTATATATATTTTATAGTTAGTAGATTTTATATATATATATATATGTAAATATGTATACATTTTCCTATGTATATATATATTATATATATACACTTTATCTTTTAGTGTTTTCTTATATATATATATATATATGTATATATATATATATATATATATATATATATATATATATATATATTTTGTATATATATATGTATACTTATAAATTAAGTATTTCTTATATACATATATGTACTTTTAAATCATAAGTATGTATATTTTTACTATACATAGTTTTACCTTATTAAAATAATAATATTATTTTGTACCATTACCAATTGTATTATTACTGTATTTAAATACTGCAACCATTTGGTGTCCAAGCCTAGTATGGGTTTTTGGGCCCAAATGTGTTTTCACACATTTTAGACTTGTACAAGTCATATTGGACTTGATACATGGTCTTGAGTCATGTATTTGGACTATGGTTCATATATGTACATTGACAAAATTAAGTAAAGTATTAATTATTTAATTTCAGAATTGTACACTTATTGATTTTGAATTTCTAAAAATACTTATCTTGCTATAAAAATTCTGGAAAAATACTATTAAAATTCTCTGTTAATTTAGACAATTTAATATGAATTTTGTAGCATTTTATCAACAGTTTTAACACCGTTTGGCATATCAAACCAAAACTCACTTTCTGTATACTTAGGAAAACTGATTTTTATAAAATATTTGTACTGGTTAATAAATCCCAGAAAAATTATAATAAATTTCTATAGTTAGCAAGGATCGTTTTGGTACTTTGTTTTATGCAAAACTAGGCTTTTTGTCTACTTTAAAAATTGTTGGAACACAATGATCTTCTGATTTATTTATTGATTAATTACGACTTGTAGCTTTTTGTGTTATTTGGAGTTTTAGTCGTGTTGAACCCCACCCCTCACTAGTGTAAAGACCCTAGAAAGTTAGTTAACATAGTGTGTCACCCCACATTGGTCTCCTAGGCCAAGTCATTATTTTGGCTAGGTGCCCAGTCACAAGTCGTGTCGCACCAGATTAGTGTCCTAGTGTTTTAGCTTAGTGTAAAGCTAAGTTATTGTATGTATTTCTACAGTGACGAGTTACCAGACATCCATAGCACTTTTATCGCAGCTTGTTTTGCTAGAGGCAAGTACATCTACAAACTCATTTACTGTCTTTTAATGTTAAGTACATGTGACAACCTTGTAAATTACCATTAATCCAGTTGCAAGTCTTTTGTTAAATGTTAAAACACTGTTATGTGATAAAAGAATGTTAATCAACCCATGTGAATGCTGATCCTTGGAGTAGCAAGTCAAATCATAACATGTTTCATACTATTGACAGTTCCCACCATGCTTTACACTATTTCCCGTATCTTTTACATGATGATCACTGGGTTATGAGAGAGTTGATAGTATAGTTACTGGACTCGTGGAATGTACTCACTTATATTGCAGTATACTAATCGTGTAGTTTCTGGACTTGTGGAATGTACATACGTACATTGCAGTAAACTAACAGTGCGGTTTCTGGACTTGTGGAATGTACATACGTACATTGCAGTAAACTGAGAATGTAGTTTCTGGACTTGTGGAATGTACTTACGTACATTGCAGTAAACTAACAATGTAGTTTCTGGACTTGTGGAATGTACATACGTACATTGCAGTAAACTAGCATAGCACTTATTGACCGATCTCATACATGCCCCAGTTTTAATACATAATGTACACATGCCATAATTGACAAGAGTGTCTTAAAATGATAATCAAGATATACCATGATTTCCACTTTATATGATTTACCCTGATTCCAGTATGTCTATTTTTCAGTCTTATCATACCATGTTCCTGTTGTACATCTCTTGCATTATACATTCAGTACTTTAGTAGTAGAGGTTGTACTTGCTCCCGTCCTGACAGGATAACGTTGTAGGTATTTTGACCGAGGAAGAAATGCTTTGTGACCCGTACTATGGAGCTCCAGTTGAGGATATTCCAGCAGGGAATCCTGCTTAGCTGCTTAGTTTGACTTAGTGTTCGGTTATTATCACAGTTGCTGTTTTGTACCTTTAAACTGGATCTTGTCTCCAGTCTTACATTTTGGTTTGTATTATTATCAAACTTAGTGGTTTTTCATCTATATAGAAGCTGTGTTGTGATCATTCTTAAACTATCTTAATTATTAGCACATTTATCATTATTACCTGACTGACTAGAACAGCTTACTGCGCTTTATCTTAAGCGTAGGCTGGACATGGCTCGGCCCGGCCCAATAATTTGGGTAACGGGTCGTGACATGTTTTTTTTGGCGGCCCATGCAGGTCCTGACTAAAGTTGTTTGGTTACGTTACTGTACCAAGCACGCCTGCAGAAATTAAGGATAACTAGATAACACTAGGAACAACATCTAGAACACCTAGAGGATTTTAGGATTGCAACATAGGAAAACTCATCACAGCATAGGACCGGTAGTGTAACTAAATTGTTTGCTTATGACTGCTTGCTTTATTCTTATAATTCCTTTGTCTTTTATAAATAGATGGACCCTACACACTCTCCCGATTTCGCCACCTCAGGTGACGGTATACCACCCCCACCTCCTATCATACCTCCCCAGACTGTTGTTTCCCTCGACGGAACCCAATTACTGGCTTTGATCCAGGGGCTCCTGAATACTCAGCATACCCCCGTCTCGCAACCTATAGAACATCAATTGAGGCTAGGTAGTATCAAAAGTTTTATGAACCTAAAACCGAAGGAGTTTCTTGGGACGGAAGGCATAGTTGTAGCTGATGACTGGTTAGATTCCGTAGAGAGGAAGCTCATAGGGGCTAGATTACCTGACGATCTTTGGGTCGAGGCAGCAGGATTTTTGTTAGCAGACCTGGCAGGGGTCTGGTTCAGAAATGAGACGATGTTCATTGGCGGCAGAGGAAACTGGGAGCAATTCAAGATCCAGTTCAAGAGGAAGTTCTTCTCCACCACCGCTAGAGTTGCCATGGGATTGCAATTCCAGAACCTACAACAGGGGAGCCGTACAGTCGATGAGTACGCAGGTGAGTTTAGCAGACTCAGTCGTTTTGCTCCGAGCTTAGTAGCCGACCCGGAGGAGATGGCTCGCAGATTCTGCCATGGTCTTGTCCCGGACATTAGCATCTTACTAGTGGCCAACGGGATCACAGACTACTACCAGCTACTGGAGAGAGCCCGAGGTATCGAGGAGCGTCTTTTGTCTTGCAAGAGGCCAGCTACCACACATTATGACGGTCCATCCAAGCGCCAGACTTTCCAGCAGAGGACGACTACCCAGCACCAGCAGGCCTATTCTCCACCAGCTCATCCTCAGCATCAGTTATCATTTGCCCGAGATCCGGGGCAACAGCAGCAGAAGTGGGTCTCTTGTGCCTTCTGCAAAAAGCCAGGGCACGATGTCTCCATCTGTAGAAAGAAATTGAGCCAGTGTCTTGCTTGCGGGTCTTCCACCCATATGATTCAGGAGTGCCCGAAGGCGAAGCCATTTACCAGAGGACCTTCAGGGAGAGCATACCCTTTAGCTATTCAGGCAGCAGTACCAGTACAGGGCCCAGAGCCAGAATACTTGACAGACGGTGCCACAGGTTGGATTTATTTGCATATGACTATTTGATTCTAGTGCCTCATTAAGTTACCTATCACTAGACTCATGCCAAACCATCATTTAGTAACTGCACCCATGAGACCAAACCATTGACCAGTAGACCTGTTTCATAGACGTTCCATCATTAGGAGATAGCCTTAGTCATCGCTGTAACTATTTTTTAACGTTAGATACCTTGCGTGTCTTCAGTTCATGTAAATTTCGAGGACGAAATTTTTCAAGGAGGGAAGACTTGTAAGCCCCTGATTTTCAAATTTTTTTTTATTAGTGTTAATTAATTATTAATGTTAATTTTAGCCTTAAAATAATTATTAGGATTTTTATAAATTTTCTAGAATTTTTAAATGAGTTTTTAATACAAAAATATTGATTTGTAAATTTTTTAAAATATTTTAATATCATTTTGCAATTTGCTGAATTGTTTTAATATCACTTTGTAATTTTTAGAATTATTTTAATATCAATATGCAATTTATTAAATTGTATTTTATAGTAGTTTGCAATTTAGAAATTGTTTAAATTCTGTTATGCAAACTATAATTTGCATTTGTTACTGTTTAGACCTATTATGTAAATCCTAATTCTAAGGGGACCTAATTGCAAAACCCTCAACCCCCCCCCCCCGACCGACACCCTCTCTCCTCTGACTCGCTCGGCTGCCCAACCGACTCACCGACGCTGCCCTCTCCGCCATTTCCGGCTGCCCAACCGCCATAAGACCGACCTCAAACCCTATTTAAAGACCCCCCTCGACGGCCAGAGTCACCCCACACCGCCCAGAACCACTACGAAGCCCCACGACAACCCCAAGCAGCCCTTTCTTCTTCGACAACCCACCGGAACCCTAACTCCGGCCAAGCGCCACCCCGACGTCCTCGTCACCAACCACCGCCACCAACTTGTTCGCCTCGTCGTGCTGGTTCCGGCGCCACCCAAGCGCCACCGCCACGACGTCGTCTCCGTCCGTTCGCCGCCCCGAAAGTTTACTCGTCAACCGGACACGTACGTGTCATCCTCTTTTCGTGTCGCATGTGTCTCGTGCACACATATGTTGTTCGCCGTGTCCTGGCGAACACTTTTGTTAGAACTGGACACGCGAGATTAAACTCGTGCGTATCGTGCAGGCCTAGGACACGAGGGTGCCTGTGTCCCTAACTGTCCGGACACAGGCTCATGTTTTATTTTATTTTTTATATAATGTTAACCTAAAACGAATTAAAAGAATTAGGAACCCTATCCTAACAGCAGAACCGGACTGGCCTACTGGCCAGCCCGTGCGTTGTAAAACCCCCCCCTGTGCTTTCCAGAGGCTCGAGCTCGAGCCCCTCTGTTGTTTCTGTTTCCTTTTCTTTTCTTTTTCTTTTCTTTTCTTTTGTGTTTTATATATATATATATATATATATATATATATATATATATATATATATATATATATATATATATATGTATATGTATATATATATATTAGTATTTATATATATATATGTATATATACTGTATTTACAGTATTTTATATATATGTATATATATTTTATAGTTAGTAGATTTTATATATATATATATGTAAATATGTATACATTTTCCTATGTATATATATATTATATATATACACTTTATCTTTTAGTGTTTTCTTATATATATATATATATATATATATATATATATATATATATATATATATATATATATATATATATTTTTGTATATATATATGTATACTTATAAATTAAGTATTTCTTATATACATATATGTACTTTTAAATCATAAGTATGTATATTTTTACTATACATAGTTTTACCTTATTAAAATAATAATATTATTTTGTACCATTACCAATTGTATTATTACTGTATTTAAATACTGCAACCATTTGGTGTCCAAGCCTAGTATGGGTTTTTGGGCCCAAATGTGTTTTCACACATTTTAGACTTGTACAAGTCATATTGGACTTGATACATGGTCTTGAGTCATGTATTTGGACTATGGTTCATATATGTACATTGACAAAATTAAGTAAAGTATTAATTATTTAATTTCAGAATTGTACACTTATTGATTTTGAATTTCTAAAAATACTTATCTTGCTATAAAAATTCTGGAAAAATACTATTAAAATTCTCTGTTAATTTAGACAATTTAATATGAATTTTGTAGCATTTTATCAACAGTTTTAACACTGTTTGGCATATCAAACCAAAACTCACTTTCTGTATACTTAGGAAAACTGATTTTTATAAAATATTTGTACTGGTTAATAAATCCCAGAAAAATTATAATAAATTTCTATAGTTAGCAAGGATCGTTTTGGTACTTTATTTTATGCAAAACTAGGCTTTTTGTCTACTTTAAAAATTGTTGGAACACAATGATCTTCTGATTTATTTATTGATTAATTACGACTTGTAGCTTTTTGTGTTATTTGGAGTTTTAGTCGTGTTGAACCCCACCCCTCACTAGTGTAAAGACCCTAGAAAGTTAGTTAACATAGTGTGTCACCCCACATTGGTCTCCTAGGCCAAGTCATTATTTTGGCTAGGTGCCCAGTCACAAGTCGTGTCGCACCAGATTAGTGTCCTAGTGTTTTAGCTTAGTGTAAAGCTAAGTTATTGTATGTATTTCTACAGTGACGAGTTACCAGACATCCATAGCACTTTTATCGCAGCTTGTTTTGCTAGAGGCAAGTACATCTACAAACTCATTTACTGTCTTTTAATGTTAAGTACATGTGACAACCTTGTAAATTACCATTAATCCAGTTGCAAGTCTTTTGTTAAATGTTAAAACACTGTTATATGATAAAAGAATGTTAATCAACCCATGTGAATGCTGATCCTTGGAGTAGCAAGTCAAATCATAACATGTTTCATACTATTGACAGTTCCCACCATGCTTTACACTATTTCCCGTATCTTTTACATGATGATCACTGGGTTATGAGAGAGTTGATAGTATAGTTACTGGACTCGTGGAATGTACTCACTTACATTGCAGTATACTAATCGTGTAGTTTCTGGACTTGTGGAATGTACATACGTACATTGCAGTAAACTAACAGTGCGGTTTCTGGACTTGTGGAATGTACATACGTACATTGCAGTAAACTGAGAATGTAGTTTCTGGACTTGTGGAATGTACTTACGTACATTGCAGTAAACTAACAATGTAGTTTCTGGACTTGTGGAATGTACATACGTACATTGCAGTAAACTAGCATAGCACTTATTGACCGATCTCATACATGCCCCAGTTTTAATACATAATGTACACATGCCACAATTGACAAGAGTGTCTTAAAATGATAATCAAGATATACCATGATTTCCACTTTATATGATTTACCCTGATTCCAGTATGTCTATTTTTCAGTCTTATCATACCATGTTCCTGTTGTACATCTCTTGCATTATACATTCAGTACTTTAGTAGTAGAGGTTGTACTTGCTCCCGTCCTGACAGGATAACGTTGTAGGTATTTTGACCGAGGAAGAAATGCTTTGTGACCCGTACTATGGAGCTCCAGTTGAGGATATTCCAGCAGGGAATCCTGCTTAGCTGCTTAGTTTGACTTAGTGTTGGGTTATTATCACAGTTGCTGTTTTGTACCTTTAAACTGGATCTTGTCTCCAGTCTTACATTTTGGTTTGTATTATTATCAAACTTAGTGGTTTTTCATCTATATAGAAGCTGTGTTGTGATCATTCTTAAACTATCTTAATTATTAGCACATTTATCATTATTACCTGACTGACTAGAACAGCTTACTGCACTTTATCTTAAGCGTAGGCTGGACATGGCTCGGCCCGGCCCAACAATTTGGGTAACGGGTCGTGACACGCTCCTAATCCACCAGTTGTATTGGCAGCAACACATTTTCGTGTTGCCCTACTCTGTGGTTCTCCTCTCGTCTGAGAGATAAGACCAGAGTTTAATTCCTGCTGGACACCCAGGAATTGCCACAAACAACGAGATTGCCAGAGAAGATCCAAGAAGAAATAGATCTCAGTTGTACATAGAATGAAAATCCAAGATTTGTAATAGATTTCCATTATGATTTGTAAGAAAGTCTAAGAAAATGTAATAGACTTTTTATGGTGAAATGAGAATGGAAATAACAATTCTTCTATGCTCAATGATTTGTATTTGTGGATGAATTGTGGACATGATAGATAATAAAATCATCTTTTCTGTTTTAGAGTATATGATATTATCAGAGGTATTATGGACGTGATAATATATAAGAACTCAAAAGAAAATAGATTGATTTCTATGCAGAGGTCAAAACATGATAAATGAGTAAGTAGATTCGGAATTGATTCAGAGGTTATGAAAACATGATAAATAACGAATCCCCCTTAATAAAATTGATAGAAGATTATGAACGGATGAACCGTTAGGAAATGATGAACAGATGAACTATCGAGTGAATGTAATAAATGAACGGATGAACCGTCAAGTATTAATGAACAGGCGAACCGTCTGATGAATGTGAGAAATGAATGGATGAACCGTTAAGCATTAATGAATATGTGAAACGTTGGATGAATGAGGAACTTCTGTCTATAAATATAGCAGAAATCTGGCGATCTCCTCAACATAAAAATGTCATCTGGAGAAGCATCCAAGAAGACTGAGATAGCCTCAAAGGTTCAGAAAGGCACTGAAGAACGCCCTGCTGGTCCAGTCAAAACGAAGAAGACGGAAGCAGGCGAAGGTTCGTCTGCACCCAAGCCACCAAGGGACATTCTGGATTTTCTGCTCGAACCAGGAAGGACTGAAGAAGAGGAAGCCATGAGGATGGTCGCTTGCAAATTCCTCGTGGGTTCTAGTAAGGAGGTTCTCGGCTCTTTTGCTGATCACATCTTCGAGAAGGACGGTAGTGGCCCACGTCCAAAAGTAGAGAAGGATGATAGTGATCTTCCTTAATATCATGTATCATCATTCATGAAAATAAAATAAAAATTTTATTTTTAAACATAAATTTGTCTGATGATTACAAGTATTTATATTTATACATAGTACTTTTTAAGGAATTTGCCATTAATAGGCATCAAAACTTTTCGACCATCCAATTCTGAGAGTTGATAAGCTCCATTTGAGAAAACTTTGCTCACAATATAGGGACCTTCCCACTTTGCGTCAAATTTGCCCTTACTCATATGAGTCATAGTCATAGGACGTCTGACTGTTAGAACAAGTTCTCCTTTTTGATATGATCGAACTCTGACTTTTTTATTAAAAGCTCTTGAAATTCTAGCTTGATAGAATTCAATATTCTGTTGAGCAGATAATCGCTTTTCATCCAGAGCTTCTAATTCCTGAAGTCGAAGACGATCGTTATTTTCAGCAGTGAGTTCATTAGCGATTGCTATCCTTAAAGAAGGAATTTGAATCTCTAATGGAAGAACAGCTTCGCAACCATACACCAGAGAGAAATGTGTACATTTGGTAGCATTACGAACTGTAGTACGATAAGCCCACAAACATTCCCCGAGCTTGTCACTCCAATTTCGTTTGTTAGTAGAGACAAACTTCTTTAGGAGTTTGATGATGGTCTTGTTGAAAGCTTCTGCTAATCCGTTAGCTGCTGGATTATATGCGGTAGAAGCCACATTATTGATCCGGTGATCATCACAGAATCGAGTAAATTTCTGGCTGACGAACTGTGGTCCGTTATCATGAACAATACGTCGAGGAACACCAAATATGTAGATGACGTGGTGCTTAATAAAGCTGATGACATTAGACGTCTTAACTTCAGATAAAGGAATGGCTTCGGCCCATTTGGAGAAGTAATCAGTTATTGCGAGAATGAACCGATGTCCTTTAGATGACGGTGGATTGATTGGGCCGACAATGTCCATGCCCCAAGCTTCGAAGGGCCATGATGCTATCGTCGGATGTAGAAATTCTGAGGGTTGATGAATAAAATCCGCATGGATTTGACAAGCTTTACACTTCTTTGCATATTCGATGGCATCAGATACCATGGTGGGCCAATAATAACCCATACGTCGAATACGGTCTTGAAGTTTTGGTCCTGGCTGATGTGCTCCACAAATTCCATCATGTGCTTCGCGAATGATTTGTTGAGTCTCGTCACCGGCAACACATCGAAGGAGTAAACCATCATAAGCTCGACGATATAAGGTCTTTGTTGTATGATTGTAGTAGAATCTGAGTGATCGTCGTCTGATAGATGCTGCCTCACTCGGATCATCCGGAAGAATATCATATAATACGAGATCTAAGAAAGGAAGTCTCCAATCTTTATCCGTATTCTGATTCTCAGTCAAGTTACTGAAGATGAATTCCATGCTGGAATCGGATAAAGATGACATCGATTTACGACTGAATCCAAATCCTCTTGTTGTGTTGACGTCATAAGATGTTGATTTTTCAATGTCAACTGGAAGTCCTAGAGTCAAGTTATTTTCAAGATGAAATAATTCTCGATTACAAACAACAATCATTTGTTGCCGTCTGATTGGAATAGCCAACACCGCTGCAAGATTAGCAAGGGCATCAGCTTCTGTGTTACATGCTCGCCTAACATGTTCAATGAAGAATTCTTCAAACGAAGAAGCCATAGATATAGCTGTTTTATAATAAGGAACCAGATCTTGATGGAGAACTTCATAAGTACCCCTGATCTGATTGACAATGAGTTTAGAGTCTCCGTACGCCTCCAAATGTTGAATATTTAGATGTTTAGCGAGTTGAAGACCAATGAGTAATGCATTGTACTCAGCTATATTGTTTGAACACGGCTGATCGAGAGAATAAGCTCTTTGGATAGCAAGACCTTCTGGCGATACAAGAACGATTCCAACTCCAGCGATAATATCACCATTAGGACCAATTCTTGATGCTCTATCAAAGAATAAACGCCAAGTAGGATCTTCTTCAGCAATTTGATTTGAATCTAGGACTTCATCTGGGATTTCATCATAGAGTTTTGAATTTTCTGGAATTGAGTGAGCAGCCAGAAAATCAGCTAAAGCTTGTCCTTTGACTGATTTCTGAGGAATATAGTGCATGTCATACTGAGCAAGTAGGATTCTCCAGTTAGCCAATCGAAAATTCAAAACACTGGGTTTCTTCATCATGATCCGTATAGGATTGATCCTGGAGATGACATGAATAGTCTGGCCAATGATATAATGACGTGTCTTTTGGACAGCAAACATCAAGGCTAGACATTCTTTTTCAACCGATGAATATCGAGGTTCAGCTCCGGTCATAGTGCGGCTGAGATAATAAATGGCTTGTTCATGACCATTTTGATTCTTTTGAGCGAGTAATGCACCCAATGAATGACTCATTGCTCGAGTATAGAGGAGGAACGGTATTCCTGCGACGGGAGGTACCAATACTGGAGGGCTCATTAGATATTGTTTTATATCATCGAATACTTTCTGACATTCATCATTCCAGACAAAAGAGACACCTTTCTTCATAAGTTTGTTGAATGGTCTGCAGCGTCCTGATAAATTAGAGATGAATCTCCTGATATAAGCGATTCTTCCTTGAAATCCTCGTAGCTCTTTTAAGGTGCGTGGAGGACGCATCTCTTGGATGGCTTTGATCTTCTCGGGATCCACGTGTATACCTTTAGAGGTAATGACGAAGCCGAGAAATTTACCACTAGAGACGCCTAAGAAGGACTTAGTAGGGTTCATCTTTAATTGATGCTTACGCATTAGATCAAATATAGTCTTCAAATCTTGGATATGATCCTCCTTTTGTCGACTTTTGACTGCAATATCATCAACATAGCATTCGACTATTTTCTGCAAATGTTCACAGAATATAGTGCTCATAGCTTGTTGATAAGTTGCTCCTGCATTCTTGAGACCGAATGGCATAACTGTATAACAGTATGTACCAATCGGCGTTCTGAAAGAAGTGTGCTTCTCGTCCTCTGGAAACATTTTGATCTGATTGTACCCAGAATACCCGTCCATGAATGATATTCGTTCAAATCCACAGGTATTATCAACCATGACATCAGTGATTGGTAGAGGGAATTCGTCTTTAGGACATGCCGCATTGAGATTGCGGAAGTCTATGCATACTCTGATCTTGCCAGTTTTTTAAGAATAGGAACAATATTAGCCACCCAATCGAGATGTTGTTCCTCTTTAATAAACCCAGAGGTAATAAGTTTATTGACTTCAGCTTCAATTGCATCCATGATGTCTGGACGAAATCGTCGCTGTTGTTGTTTGACCGGTTTAGCATTCGGCAAGATATTGAGCTTGTGAGTTGCAATTTGAGGATCAAGCCCTGGCATATCTTCATAACTCCAAGCAAAGACATCGATGTAATCACGAATGAGTTTGATCATGTCTTTCTTATCAGTTTCTGAAAGACTTTCACTGATGAATATTGGTTTGGGAGATCCCTCTTCACCAACAAGTTTATCTTCAGTCGGAGGTTCTTTTTGCTCGAAACGGAACTCCTATTGATTATCTAATCTTTGGGCCCACTGTTCTGATTCAGGTGAGATTTCAAACTCTTCTTCGTCTTCATCACTTTCTTCAGAATGGTCAATGGAAACCATGTTGGAAGACAAAATGTTGCAGTAGAAGTCACTGATACTCGTATCGGAATCCCAAGAAGTGGTACTAGAAGAATCAGATCTCTTATCTTCGTCAGACTCGGGATCTTCATGGATAATATTGATAAAAGGAGTAGGAGCTATATAGCCCAATCTGTATTTCGTTCTTCCATATTTCAGAGGAGGAATACGAACAGGCATTTTTCTTCCTTTTCCACTATTGAGGCTAGTCCTGAAGTCATAGCCCATATTTTTGATGATGTCTTTAGATTGCTGACTATAATGACGTAGTTGTAATCTTCCAGTATCATCATTTTTGTTATCATCTTCAAGATCAGAAGGATTTTGAGGCCCTTTGTAGAAGAATATTGGAATGTCTCCTGGCTTTCTGCTGGGAACTAGAAAGTATGAAGATTGTACAGGTTCTAGAGATACATCTGTATGAACAGTCTGTACAACTCCTATGGTTATTGTGTTCAAGTCATCTAACAGATGTAAATAACTATGAACATAATTACACACATCAACGTACTACAAAGGTGGAGACTTTTCATTAAATGTAAAAGCAGCAGTATTTACATTGGGAGAAGGCTGAGCCTTAGAGATTTTAGCCAAGTCAATGACTAAAGGGGGAGAAGAAGAACGAGAAGAAGCGTTGTTTCGATTAAGATCGATAACAAATGGCTCAGAAGAGGTGAACTTCCTTGAAATTTGAGATGGAAGAATAATCCGCCCGCCAACTGGAATTAGCAGAGTATCCTATTTCATATGTGGAGATGCAGGAATTACAGTATGCCCACTGACAGGAATGATCAGTGTATTTTGAGTAGATGACTGAGGTAACGGAGAGATCCGTCCACTCACTGGAATGATGAAAGAATCTTCTCCAGAGGGTTTAGGAGATTGTTGCTGAGTAGTTCGACCTTTAACAGGGATTATTAAAGTCTCACTTTGTGCATCTTCTTTCTCCATAGCTTGTATGATCCTTGTATACTCTTCTTTGTACATTCGAGAATCGTTGAAATAAGCTTCAACCCCATGGAAGGGATTTATATCAGCAACTTCTTTTTGTACTCTTCATTGCTATCAATGTATTTAAAACATTGATGAAGAGTAGAGGGCACCACATTATTTTATGAAGAAAGGGCCTCCCCAGAAGAAGATTATAGGATCCCGCGATCTCGATCACATAGAAAGTGACTTTAGATCTGAAATCGCCTATCTGAAGCTTCAGATGAATCTTTCCCAAAGGCTCACTTCGGCTTTGATTGAATCCCAAGATAGTAGTAACCGTCTTAGAGAGCTTGTGAAGAGGGATTTTTAGTTCATCCAACAGACTCTTTGGCATTATGCTTATAGCAGACCCTGGGTCAATGAGGATACGATCTATCTTCATTGTATCGATATAACCGGTATAGTAGAGAGGTCGGTCATGTCGATTATCCTCCAGTAGCATGTCGTCTTGTGTAAAGGTGATATTTGGGATAATCTCCAGTACACTGTTGCAATGTAAGCAAGTGGCAGGTTCCGCATCTGGTTTCTTCAATTGTGCAAGACAAGAGTCAGCTTGAAGAAGTGCTTCACTTAACGTCTCCCGAGTTTCTTTAGAAAGACGTAGAAGTTCAAAGAGGGACATTCTAGCTGGAGTATTAGCAAGTTGAGCCAAAATGTCGAAGTTGTAAGGCTTCTGAAGTCCAAGAGGAGAGGACTTCTTGATTGGCTTATCAAACTGAGCCTGTTGTTTGTCTTTCTCCAGAGCTGTAGGCTTGGGAGGAACAGGTTCAAGTGGTGTAGTTGAAGGAACAGGTGCAGTAGATGATTCTTCTTCAGGAGGAACATTAGAAGCATCTTTATCAGCTGGAGGGATATCAAGAGGATCCTCAGGACTTTTGGAATAATCCTTTAGATAAGGTTTCCCCGTTCGAGTAGCACTAACAAGTGCTTCTTCTTTCTCTTTTGGCTCTGTGTCAGGAATAGATCCAAGAGAAGTCATATGACATGATTTAATCTTTCCAGCCTTCTTGGACTTTCGAGAAAAAATTTTTGAGGAAAAGGAGATTCAAAGTCTGTTATTAGATCAGGATGAATCCACATGATTTCTCCAGTCTCCAAAGTGATTGGCACTAATCCTTCAGACCGTGGAGGAGGAAGATTCACTATGTCAAGAGTTGCCTTGGGAATAGGAACGATCCCACCTTCAAGGAGTTGAGGAGGGAAATCTCCGAATTGCATAGAGACAACGTTGGAGGTGACGGTCTTCTCTTTTGGAGTAAGAGAGATAGCTCCAGATTTAATCATTTCTTGGATCTTTCCTTTCAGTACATAACATGTACAAATTGTATGACCCAGTATTCTGTGATATGGGCAGTATTTGGGATGATCTGTTTTACCAGCTTCATCAGGTTTCTTGATCTCAGATAATTGTATTTTATTACCTTTCAGCAGACATTCAAAGATACCAAGGACATCGTCGTCATCAAAAGAATATTCTTCTTTGGGGCGAGGTATTCTTGATTGTTGAGTTGTAGAGGCAGGAGTTTGAACATTTGATGCATCTTTGCTCTGAAGATTAACTTCAAGAGTTTCTTTTCCTTTGCGAATATTATTTTTATTGTTAGCACCTTGTCATGTTTCTTTAGGAGTCATCTGCACTCCTAAACCTTTGAAGGTTTCAGCACTGATTTCTGCTGCTTTGGCACTGAGTATGAAGGAAGGCCAATCTTGAAATTGAGTGGACCCTGTCCATATACTGATGATTGGCAACAAGTTTGATTTGCACGTGTCAATGGTGACAGCATCAGGAGTTCCAAGAGGCATCTTCAGAGCTTCTCTTCGAAACCGTTCAATGTATTCCTCTGTAGATTCATTATTTTTTTGCTTGATTCTAATAAGAGCAGACATAGTCATGTCATTAAGCCCTTCATAGAAACTTTCAAGAAACATCTGTTTGAAATCAGCAAATGAGGTAATGCTCCCATCTGGGAGACTCCTATACCATTCATAAGCCGTTTCCTTGAGACATCCAATAAATACCCGAGTAAGGAGGGCATCACTTGGTTGCAGTTGATCAGTCATCACTTCAAAGTGATTAATAAACTGACTTGGAGAAGTGGTTCCATCATAGAATGAGATAGTAGGAGGCTTGTATTTAGGAGGATATGATACTTGCTTCCATTCTATCGGATAAGGCTGCTTGATGCCTAACCTTTGTAAACCATCCTTCTGTTTGAATGCCTCAAATTGAGTTTTAAGATTCTTCAATTCTTCAGAGACAACTCCCGAAGATTGTGGAGTTGTGGCTTGTAGAGAATAGTTGGGAGGAGGAACAGCATTGTAAGCACTACTTCCAGCTCCAGAGAGACTAGGATTTGGTTGAGCTGGTCCAGGAGTATTAGATTATACTGCTGGAGGAACTTGTACTGGACTCATATTAGTGTCAGTTGGTATGGCATCTGGTACAGTCTGTCAATTTTGCATCTGTGTTGCCATGAGTTCATACATCGACTTCATAGTATCAGCCATAGACTTCATTTGCTGTTCCAAAGAAGCAATTCTTTGATCTTGAGGAGTCAATGAAGAAGAAGGTTCATCAGTATTCCCATCAACCATATAAGTTATGACTGTACGAGGAATTATTGATGAACTAGTAGATGTTGTATGCTCTGAATCATTGCTTCGTGCATCAAAGTCAATTATAGGAGAACTACCCCCAGTAGGAAGAGGTGGGAAGTTAGATTCTCCAAGAAATTCAGAATCAATTTCAGGGATCAAATTTCTTTGACTAGAAGCCAGGACTCTTGCTCTGGTGTTTCTATATACTCCATCTGGACTATCAACTCTACCCCCGGTGTCCCGAGAAGTCATATTGACAGAGGCAAACAAAGGCTCATCTTCATCAGACATAGGTTCATACTGAATCCTATTAAAGACAGACTGTCGTTTAGTTTGACATCTGCATTGCATTGTGGCTCTTGGCTGGAAGTCACATTCATGATCACCATGGTCTTGAACCGTTGATTGACATCTGCACTGAATTATGACTCTTGGATAGAAGTCACATTCAGCATGTTCCTTTGACATAGAATTACTCCTTCTCTTCTGTTGAAGATATTCACGTAAATCTGTTTGTGAAGATTGAGGAGTATACTTCCTGTTCTTGGGTCTTAATGGCTCTTGATTATACAAAGAGTGATTAATGTGAGCCATATAATTTCTTGCATACTCTGCATCTGGATCTTTTATCTTCATATCCAATTGGTATGGTTTCTTAACACTAGAAGTGCTGAGTTTTGTTCTTAAATCAGTGGAAGGTAACACATTAATTTTGGAAACATGGAGTTTTCCCTCCATTGATCTGGATATTTGCAGAGAAGGAAGAGTTGAACCACTCCTTTGATTAGGAGTTGATAACAGACCCTCTTTAATGGACAGATTATGTGCCCAATTTGAAGAAGTCATAGGAGAAGATATTAAGGAATATTTCTTCTTAGACTCAATCAGATTTTGAGACATAGAATGTCCAGAAGGAAGAGTAGTCAAAAGACCATCTCCTTTCCTTTGACTAACAAAAGTATCAGTTAAAGCTGTTCCTGAAGTAAAAACTACAGGAGCAGAAGAAACAACTAAAGAGTTATTCCTTTTCGAAGGGACTTTGTGTGGAAGACCACCCCCAGTTCTAGTAGAACTCGGTAAAGAAGAAGAGATAACTAAGGAGTTATTCTTCTCTGATGAATACACGCTGAAACAGATTTGGCTAAGGAACCAGTACTGTTAGCGTGACTTTTAATTTTAGAATTACACGCTGGAACAGATTTGGCTAAGGAGCCAATACTGTCAGCGTGACTTTTAGGGTTGAATTCGTACGCTGGAACAGATTTGGCTAAGAAGCCAGTACTGTCAACGTGACTTTTAGGGTTGAATTTGCACGCTGGAACAGATTTGGCTAAGGAGCCAGTACTGTCAGCATGACTTTTAGGGTTGAATTTGCACGCTGGAACAGATTTGGCTAAGGAGCCAGTACTGTCAACGTGACTTTTGATTACTGTCATCTTCGAGCGCACAAGAGTGTGCGTGCTTGCAGTGGAGTTCTTGCCAGAGGTAGGAGTAGACACTGTGGCAGAGACTTCACCATTGACTGCCAACTGATTCTTAGGGACATAGACAGAGTGTCCCTTTGACTTGGCAGCGATGATGGAGGCTGGAGTGGGCTTGCCACCCTTAGTCCGCTGCATTTCTTCATAGGCGAGTTGATCGAATTTGATCGTCATCACCTTCTTCGTCGAGCCGATCGACGAAGTGTCGCATTGAGTTGTTACCATCTCAGAAGAGGAGATGGTTTTCTCCAGCAGAGTCGCTAATTTGTTTTCCATAAAGAAATTCTCTTTATTTGTTGTGTTTCTGGGAAAATTACAACTGTAGGAATCCGATCTAGAAGACGATCGCTTTATCCCTTGGACTATGCGAAGAAGAAAAGCTCTCAAAATTTTGACAGTAGATATCAATGTATCTGTACAATGAATGAAAAAAAGAACTCTATTTATAGAGTCAAAAAACTGAAAAGATAACTGTCTTCACAGCCTGTGCTTAGTTGAAAATCACGCAGGATTTAACATACGCAAGGTTGTGAGAAGTTACTGGACGTGGCCTGTAACTGTTGGACACATGGCAATCATGCATGAGTCGTGTGCAAATTACAGGACACGCAGGCAAAAGATCAGTGGCATGGCTGCCACGTACTCCAATTTGATGAAATCCATACAGACTTGTTGAAGACGAAATCCACGCGAACTCGGTGTAAAAAGCTTCAAAATCCACGCAAACTTGGGGCAAGAAGCTTCAGGATCAACGCAGACTCGAGGCCAAAAGCTTCAAAATCCACGCAGACTTGAGGAAGAAACTTTCGAATCCACGCAAACTTGAGATAAAGATCACAAATACACGCAGACTTGAGATAGAACTGCCAGCTGTCTTGATTCGGCGTGTCTCGACTGACATAAAATCTCTGATAGTGATTGCTTTGTCAGTCGCATTAAATGACAAGAAACCCTTTTGGTACGCCAACTCGATGAAGGCTGAGTCTTGCTGAAGAAGATTTCAAAAATCACGCGATAGACGGCGATGATCTCTCGAATTCTGTGTATACGTGGCATACGAAGAGATATTCTTCGACTGTCGTGTTGTCAGTCATAATTACTCTTTGGCAAATGATGAGCTGTCCCAGCGTGATTTGTTTATATTGTCTGGATCAACTGAGCGTGACTTTTGACTCTGTCTTGATCAACTCAGTGTGACTTTCATTTTTGAGGCCTACAGTACACATAACATACGAATGGATTCTAATCTTACAACTGGGACATAGGTCTTATCGTAGTCGATATCTTCCTCTTGGTTGTATCCTTGAGGCTTGAGCTACGAGTCGAGCTTGTTACGAGTAACTAAACATTCTCATTAAGTTTATTTCGAAATACCCAGCGGGTGCCAATGACCGGATGATCAATGGGCTTGGGAACAAGTTCCCAAACTTGATTCCGTTCAAATTGTTTTAATTCCTCTTGCATAGCATCTAACCAAAAATTATCGCTACATGCTTCTTCAATAATTTTGGTTTCTAGCTGTAAAATAAATACAACACAGAAAACTATATCTTTGCTTAAGGAACGAGTACTTATACCCCTGGTAATCTCACCGATTACCAAGTCCTTGGGATGGTCAGCCAAAAACTTTATTCTTTTTGGCAAACTTTCAAGGTAGCTGGTTTCGGGTTCTGGTTCTATACGTGATCTTCCTGGAGGATCAGCTGGTGCTGTGCTTAAAGGTTCAGTAGGTGATGTACTTGGTGTACTGATGTCTTCATCATCATCATCGATTGTTTGTTGATTCAGTTCATCAAAAGTAACATTTACTGACTTTTCGATGATTATGGTCCTCTTTTGAAGACTCGGTACCCTTTGCTTTTGGCCGCGTAACCTAGAAATATACCTTCATCGATCTTTTGTCAAAATTTCCAAATTATCTTTAGTATTAAGAATAAAGCATTTGCAACCAAAAATTTTGAAATAAAAAACATATGGTGTCCTATTAAAACATAACTCGTAGGAAGTCTTCTTCGATTTAGGTCGAATTAGAACCCTATTGAGAACATAGCAAGCTGTATTGATAGCTTCAGTCCAAAAGTATTTAGGTAGACTAAACTGGTTTAACATAACTCTAGCCATTTCAAATAGAGTCATGTTTTTATGTTCCACAACTCTATTTCGTGTAGAGTCCTAGGATAAGACAACTCATGCAGATAACCGTGTGTGTCACAAAATTTTTTAAACTCTGCATTTCAAATTTGTCGCCATGATCACTTCGAATACGAGTGATAATCCTTTTTCATTCTAAACTTTCTTACAAAAGGAGACGTATTCAGACAATGCATCATTTTTGCGTGCAAGAAAATATAGCCACGTGTATCTAGAGAAATCATCTACTTTACAAAGCATACCTAGGCTAGCAATTCTACTAGGCCCGAATAAATCCATATAGTAATTGTAGAGGTCTAGTGGTACTTACAACGTTCTTGGACTTAAAACTGGATCGAATAGCTTTGTTATTTTCATATTCACTACATACCGTATCCTTCTTAAAAGAGATGTCTGGTAAGCCTCGTACCAACTTCTTTGTGGATAGTCTTAAAATTGTGTCTATATTTGCATGACCGAGTCTCATATGCCATAGCTGACTCTCATCATTCTTGGCGATTAAGCATCTACCTGCTTTGTTAGCCTCTTCCAATAGATAGAAAACATATATTGTCTTCCCTAATACCTTCAAAGATAGTACTACCAGTTGAGCTATCAACTATAGTACATTTGTCTTTGACAAAGTTAATACATAACTATGGTCAGCTAAATGGCTTATGCTGAGTAGGTTATGTTTTAACTCGGTTACTAGATAGACATATTTAATCACAGGATAGGGAGCCTTACCAATATTGCCGATACCTACTATATACACTTTAAGATTATTATCGAAGGAGACGTATCCTTCTTCTTCTTTAACAGTGTTGCGAATAATAAAGCATCACCAGTCATGTGTCATGAGCAACACTGTCGAGGATCCATTTGCCTCTAGCATGTATTGGGTGTTCCACCTATAAAAGAATTTGCAGATAAAACTTTTAGTACCTATTTATTGGAGGGCCTGAGATGTTACTTTTTGGAATCCATGCACATATCTTTAAATCAACAAGCTTTCTAACTCTATATACAGGAGAGATATGACCAACGGTGCCACAATAGTGACATCTAGCATGTTGAGTGTTAGATGCAGTGTGTTGTACATGATTGGTAGGTCTTGGTTTTCTATTAGGATATTTATAATAAAATGCATACCTATTGGTCTTCTTGGACAAAGGTTTGGTTGGGTTTGGTCTGACAGTGTTGGGTTTGATAGTGTTTCGGTGTTTCGGTAAGTGACACGTGTTAGGGTAGGAAGCAGCAACCTCGGGCTGTTTTTCTAACCTAATTTTCAACTTTTTGGAAGTGTCATATAGAGCATTATAATTAGCAGTAAGTGCATCATTCCTGATTAGTGCTTGCTGAAGACTCTTCTTCTCTTTGAGTAGGTCTTCCTCTAATTTGGTAATGGTCTTGTCTTTCTCTTCGGATAGTCTTGTGGTCTCGTATAACTGCAACTTAACAGAAGAAAGCTCACCTACCTCACTAGAATTATCATTACTTCTAACCTCAGCTAGTAGGTCGGTAAGTCCTATTTCACCTTTGTACTCCTTGAGTACCTTCTGAGAGTTTTGGTATTTGCTATGCAGTTTTCTGTAATCACCTAAGAGGTCACTAAAGGCTTCATCTAACTTTTCAAAGGTAAAATCATCATATAAATCAAACAGAGGGTTAGTGTTTACCTGATCAAATGCCATTAGGCATACATTTGCAGCGTCGTCTGATTGTTCATCTTCTGAGTCGCTGGCTTCACTTTCATGCCATATGCTTGTGTTGGCATACCTTCTAGATGTTGATTTCTTCAGGTAACTCTTGTCATACTTATCTCTTTTCCTGGTTGATGATGATGTTGTCGGACAGTCCTTCTTGATGTGTCCTTTTTTCTTACAACCATAGCAGATTGGATCTTCTTCGTTGTTGCTATTTTTGTTGTTGTACTCTTTTGTTCTTCTGTTGAATCTCATGAACTTCTTGAACATTCTTACTAGGAAAGCTTGATCTGCAGAGTCAGAGTCACTGTCGTCGGAATCATCTTCGACAAATCTTCTGTGTTGAGCTTTGAGGGCGATCGACTTCTCCTTTGGTATAACTTCTTCAAAGTCTTGAAGTTCCAGCTCGTGAGTGAGTAGCTTACCTATGAGTGTTTCAAGAGACAAAGTGGTGAGGTTGTTCCCTTCAATGATAGTCATTGCCTTTGGAATCCAGTTCTTCGTGAGAGATCATAGAAGTTTGTGAATCTTCTCATGGTTATTTATTCCTTGACTAATGAAGACAAAAGATTTACAATATCCAAGAATCTTGTAAACATCTGAGTGACGGATTCGTTTGGCTTCATCTTGAACGCCTTATACTCCTGAGTAAGTCTGCTGATCTTTGAATCCTTGACTTGTGTCGTGTCTTCGTAAGTAACTTCAAGAAGTTTACATACTTCTTTGATGTTGTGCATGTAGACATCATGTTAAATTTGGTCATGTCTAAGGCACAAACAAAGCATTAATAGCACGTACATTAAGACTGGCCTATCCCTTTTCAGCTTCAGTATACTTGTCATGGGGTTTCTCAACCAACTCTCCATCAACAAGAATACGTGCAAGCCTTTTATAGCCATCAATCATAATAGACCATAAGTAAAATCTAGAGATTTTAAGAAACTCATGCGTGTTTTCCAGTATGTGTAATTTATACCATCAAACAGTGGAGGTCTGTTTGTGGCCTGGCCTTCACTTGTGAATTTCATAGTTGCCATGTGTGACATAAAGTGATCTATATAACAGCAGTATAGATAAGAATAATAACTGTGTTACCTTGATATACCTAAATAACTCGCTCTAATACCAATTGTAGGAACGAATTGTAAAGAGCAATACTCTAGAGGGGTTAATAAAGTAGACAGCGAAAATTTAGCAAACTAAAATGTTAGCAACAAGATCACAGGTAATATATCTCAAGTATATAAATAAAAAGCAGAGATCAGAAAGCAAACACAAACATGGCGATGTATACTGATTTTCTCTTGTGAGGACTATTCCAGTCGGAAGAACTCTAGCATTCAGTTGAATCCACTATGGAAAAATACCACAAATTTTCATCCGAATTCCTTACAACTTCTATAATGCGAGCTTTGATCCGAAGTACTCGACCAACTTCAATTGTGAAGTGTCTTTCTCCAATCAAGATTCTGATTACAATCACTCTGAAACTTCTAGATCGCACAGAACTGAAAAATCGACTAGAGGATTGTAACTGGCTTGGGATTTAAAAATAAAAGCTTAGAATACTTTGGAATACCGTAGTAGGCTTAGAGAGAAGAGAAGAGAGAGGTGTGTTGAAATGAGAAAAATTCTTCTCTATTTGTAGGTTTTCCAAAGGGAAAATTCGGGTAGAATTCGGACAGAATTCTTTGAGAGAATCTCGGCAAGTAGTTGTTGCATCCGTAACTGCGAGATGACCAAGTTCAAAAATCAAACGGCACCAAACGAACTCTGGTCGAATTCCCCTGGGGTCCAAAGTATAATTTTTGGGAATTTTTGCAAACTAGATTTTAGGTTTTGACTTTTTGAAAAGTTTAAGCAGTTGGGAGCTATTTATAAAATGGGCTATTTTCAAAACAAATAATATTTTAAAAATATTTTAGGTTAGCCTATTTGCCAGTACGACTCGGTGTACACTGTATTCCTAGACTCAATAAATATAAAAATTATATTGAATATGAAATAAAGACTCAAGTGGCAAAATTGCTTCAGTCTTGAACGAAATGGTAGAAATTCTCAACAATCGTCCAAGTAGCCCTTATATCGAGACAGGGTTAGATCAACTATTAAAATTAGGTTCGACCATGACCAATGGGCCAACATTGGTGTCCTACAGGAGAGCAGCAACAGTAACCTGCTGCTTGTGAGCAGCAAGTGAAAGAGGTCAGAGGACACCCTTAACACAAGTCTTGGCCTTAGAGCCTGTGCAGGCAACAGACAGGAACTGCCCGGCAGTATGCAGGCAGTAGCTTGCCTCTCCCTTAGCAGGGCATATAGAGGGGGATGATTGTTTATCTGTGTGTGGGTACCATATGGGTATCAGGTGGCTGTGGTAACATGTTAAAAATTATATGGGTAATCAGTGAAGTGATCAGTAGTTAATAGATTGGTATATACATGAGTATAGGTGCTAGGTAGGTGAGGCTTGGTATCAAGTTAAGCCATGTTGTAGGGATACTCATATGAAATTGTGTGTGTGTCTCTATACAGACACATATACCTAGTGACATGAGTGTAAGTATGAGTCCTATGTACCTATAAATATACTTTTTATACCAATGTGTGTGTGAGTGAATGTGGCACACACAAATGTGCAAAATTAGTGAAGTCGGGATAGTGAATGTGAGAGTGTTGTGTTAGAGAAATTGCTAAGGATAGGTAGTGAGATTATAGTAGGAATATAGGAATGCATGTATGATGGATAATGTGCCTATAGGTAGGTAAATGCGTATTAGGGTAATGTGATAGGGTATAGGGTATGTCCTAAGAGACATGCTTTAATGGAGATATAGGTATACCTATGTCATGGTATGATATATTGATGTAGGTAACGTGATTGGTAATGGATACAGTTAAGGTAATAGATATTTACCTAACGTAGGTGATAGGATACTAGAAAGGTAAGAGAGTAATACCTATATGTTGAAATAGGAAAATTGACCTAGGTTTGACCAGATTTGACCAAATTGACTAGTTTGACCTTAAAAATCAACCTTTAAGTCAGATTGACCTAGTTTGACCATAGAGAACTAGTTTGACCTAGAAATCATTATTTTTACTTATTTTAACTTGTATCCCCAAGTAACCTGTAAATTCATATATAGGTTTGTGTGACAACTATTTGGGCCTCGATTCACACTTGTTGCACATGACGCAGGCAAGTATATATGCTTATTGTTTTCATTTTCAGATATTTTTTCCATACATGTTATATATATGCATCTCATGTTTTGCAGACATGCTTGTTACACGAGGTTAGTGTAATGGATTCCATACATGTATCATATTTCGTGACTATTGTATTCATGACTATTATATTACACGTTTACCGTATTTGTGACCTATTTGAATCCATGAGTACTAGTCGGCAGAGAAAATATCTCAGTAGACGTGTGAACTACCATTTCCATTCCATGGACTTTTGAAGAATAGCAGCCGTACACGACACGTGCGTTGGCCAGATTTATCCCAGTCGTTAACATGTCGAATACGATATTTCAACACATTTTGATAGGTATCGATTCACTTGATTTATCTTGTTTTCTTCACCACATGCCATGTTATCATTTACACGTTTTTCTTCTAGTTGCTATACCTTGTTATAGAATTTGCTATTCATTTTTCCTGCTATACCATGATGTCAAATACTTGCTAGTTGATATCCCATATGCTATTTCATGTTTTTTAATTTCTATCATATTTTGAATACCTTATCATATGTGTACTTGTTCCATTTGACTGGAAATCATTTGTTGAGATTAGTCGCGATAAGTCTTTGCATTGGATCTTTGGAGAGTACAAGTGATTTGAAGGCCAAAATCGTAGAAGACTAGTTAGATGTAAACCCCCAAAATTTTTGAGGGTTTAGTCTTATTTAATTTATTTTTACACTAT
>JANAVB010031019.1:18719440-18748921 GCA_029216955.1 Iris pallida | reverse complement strand
CAGTTTTTGTATATTGAAAAATAATCAATAAAATAAAATTAATTAATATTATTGATATAAAATTCCTAATTCTCGATGTAAATAATTGAAACAATCTTTCGCTAATAGTTTATAAAGATATCAGCTGTTAGTTCTCAGTGTTACATATTCAAGGTTTATATCTCCATTTGTTGTGATATCAAAGAAAATGATGTCGAATCTCAATATGTTTAGTGCGAGAGTGACATACAAGATTCTTAGTCAAATTAATAGTGCTCGTGTTGTCACAAAAAATGGGTATGTGTGAATACTGTAAACCAAAGTCTTCTAAGGTTTGCTTTATCCACAAAATTTGTGCACAACGTCCTACGGCGATATACTCAGCCTCAGTAGTTGATAATGCGACAGAATTTTACTTCTTACTAAACTGAGAGACTAGAGCCTTAACTAGGAAATGACACGTGCTCTAGTACTCTTTCTATCTACTTTGCATCCAACAAAATCAGCATTCGAATAATCGATTAGGTCAAAGGACGTGGTTTTGGAATACCATAAGCCAACAGAAGAAGTGCCTTTAAGGTATCAAAAGATAAGCTTAACCGTACACAAGTGTGATTCCTTAGGGTTAGCTTGGAAACGTGAACCCAAGCAAACACTAAAGACTATATCAGGGCGACTAGCAGTTAAATAATAAACTACCAATCATACCTCGATACTTACGTATGTCAACCGGTTTGCCTTGTTCATCAATATCAAACTTGGTTGAAGTTGTCGTCGGAGTGCCAAGAGGTTTGACGGTTTCCAGGTCGAACTTCTTTAGTAAGTCTTTTATGTACTTAGCTTGATTTATGAACGTCCTATTGTTTGTTTATTTGATTTGTAGTCCAAGGAAGAATTTGAGTTCTCCCATCATGCCCATCTCAAACTCATTATGCATATACTTTAAAAAATTGACAAAGAGATTCATCAGTAGATCCAAAGATAATATCGTCAACATAAATCTGAATTAAAAAAGATTTCCATTAAAAGATTTTATAAACGTGTAGTGTCACCTTGCCTTTTGTAAAACCATTATCAAGTAGAAAAGAGCTTAAACGATAATACCAAGCACGAGGGGATTGTTTCAAACCGTATAAGACTTTCTTCAACTTGAAAACATGATCAGGGTTTTTGAAATCAGTAAACCTGGAGGTTGAGCTACATAAACTTCTTCTTTAATAAACCATTAAGAAAAGCACTTTAATGTCCATTTGAAAAAGCTTGAAATTATGAAAACATGCAAGTACATGTTTCCATAAAGAAATTCTCTTTATTTGTTGTGTTTCTGGGAAATTACAACTGTAGGAATCCGATCTAGAAGACGATCGCTTTATCCTTGGACTATACGAAGAAGAAAAGCTTTCAAAATTTTGACAGTAGATATCAATGTATCTGTACAATGAATGAGAAAAAGAACTCTATTTATAGAGTCGAAAAACTGAAAAGATAACTGTCTTCACAGCCTGTGCTTAGTTGAAAATCACGCAGGATTTAACATACGCAAGGTTGTGAGAAGTTACTGGACGTGGCCTGTAACTGTTGGACACATGGCAATCATGCATGAGTCGTGTGCAAGTTACAGGACACGCAGGCGAGAGATCAGTGGCATGGCTGCCACGTACTCCAATTTGATGAAATCCACGCAGACTTTTGAAGACGAAATCCACGCGAACTCGGTGTAAAAAGCTTCAAAATCCACGCAAACTTGGGGCAAGAAGCTTCAGGATCTACGCAGACTCGAGGCAAAAAGCTTCAAAATCCACGCAGACTTGAGGAAGAAAACTTTCGAATCCACGCAAACTTGAGATAAAGATCACAAATACACGCAGACTTGAGATAGAACTGCCAGCTGTCTTGATTCGGCGTGTCTCGACTGACACAAAATCTCTGATAGTGATTGCTTTGTCAGTCGCATTAAATGACAAGAAACCCTTTTGGTACGCCAACTCGACGAAGGCTGAGTCTTGCTGAAGAAGATTTCGAAAATCATGCGATAGACGGCGATGATCTCTCGAATTCTGTGTATACGTGGCATACGAAGAGATATTCTTCGACTGTCGTGTTGTCAGTCATAATTACTCTTTGGCAAATGATGAGCTGTCTCCCCGTGATTTGTTTATATTGTCTGGATCAACTGAGCGTGACTTTTGACTCTGTCTTGATCAACTCAGCGTGACTTTCATTTTGAGGCCTACAAAACCCCCTTCAAAGTTTTCGAAAAATGATAAATTATTTCGAAATACTTTGAAAATAGAGATGATAAAATGGATTTAGTCACGCTGATGACTTCAAATTTTTCGGAAGTCGAAAAGACTTCGAAGTTCTTTGAAAACATCCAAATGAACTTATTAAATGTCATAATGACTCTTCGTTCTCCGAGACTGATTGTATCCAATTTATGGTGGAATATGAACCGCCGGCAAAACTCAGTTATATAAACAGGAAGAAGTTTCATTTTTAATCTTCATCTTACGTCAATATGACACCAAAAGAAAGCTGAGGAAGAAGCACGCAAGTTGGGCTTTTGTTCTCATGGTGATCCCACTTTTGAGGGTAAAGAACCGGAGCCTCTGGTTTTCGAGTTCAAAGACGATCCCATGCATTTAGCCAAGAATTTCCTGAGCTATTTTGGTCTGGATGGCTCGTCTTCTTCTGATGGACGCAGCCTTGTAGAGCAGCGTGAAATGTTGAAGGCTCTGTTACACCGCATGGGGATTAAGAGCGTAGAAGAACTGGGCACTAAGCTCAGCCGTTCTAGGAAATAGAGCGTGTCTTTCATGCTCTTATTGCATTCTTTTTGTTTTGTCTTTTGTAAGGCCATCAGTGCCTGTCTTGAAGAATGTAGTACAACTTTTGCATTGAACAGCGTGCATTAATGAAGAATGTTAATTAGTACTCTTTGACTGTTTCTAATGTTGCGTTGTCTTCCAAAGCACACGTGTCATTCATTCCATGGTTTACGAGCGCTATTTACGCGGATCTTTTCCAAGAATAGACTTGTACTTTGTCCTTTAAATAGGCAGCTAAGTTTCAAAGATACCCATCTCTCATTCTTCTTCTTCTTGAGAACGAAATTTTTGAGAGATTTCATTCTCAAACAGGAAAGCAATGCCTTCAAATGTTCGATTTTTGCATACTGTATCAAACATGAGTTTGCCAATCCTTAGCACCAAACTTGAAGGTAAGTCCAGTATTACGCGTACTATTTTTGCTGTTGAAGACAGGCTTTCTGTTTCTGATTGAACAATGCACGCTTGACCAGTCAGTGCGTGTCAAATGACATTTCTGTTGATTAATTCTCTTTTTCCTTGCTGTTTTCTGCAGAAGCTTGGCTAAAGATTTTCTTCAAAACTGGCATTGGTGATGTGGATGCTGTGGAGAATATTCTTCTGACACCAACATCAGGGAGCTCATACGCCTTTGACGCGTACATCAGACAACTCAGAACTCTTCGTGGGATAGAAGGGTCTTCCTTAGATGGTAGGAAGAGCCTTTATACACGAGAGTTGGATGGTGGAGTCAACTCTACTACCGAGAAATCGGGTAGTAGAGTTCCTTTCGCGGGAGAACTAGGAATTGTATCCCAAGGTTGGATACATTCCTGTCTCCTCTGAAAGGTCGCTCTGTAAGCCCCTGATTTTCAAATTTTTTTTAATTAGTGTTAATTAATTATTAATGTTAATTTTAGCCTTAAAATAATTATTAGGATTTTTATAAATTTTCTAGAATTTTTAAATGAGTTTTTAATACAAAAATATTGATTTGTAAATTTTTTAAAATATTTTAATATCATTTTGCAATTTGCTGAATTGTTTTAATATCACTTTGTAATTTTTAGAATTATTTTAATATCAATATGCAATTTATTAAATTGTATTTTATAGTAGTTTGCAATTTAGAAATTGTTTAAATTCTGTTATGCAAACTATAATTTGCATTTGTTATGTTTAGACCTATTATTAAATCCTAATTCTAAGGGGACCTAATTGCAAAACCCTCAACCCCCCCCCCCGACCGACACCCTCTCTCCTCTGACTCGCTCGGCTGCCCAACCGACTCACCGACGCTGCCCTCTCCGCCATTTCCGGCTGTCCAACCGCCATAAGACCGACCTCAAACCCTATTTAAAGACCCCCCTCGACGGCCAGAGTCACCCCACACCGCCCAGAACCACTACGAAGCCCACGACAACCCCAAGCAGCCCTTTCTTCTTCGACAACCCACCGGAACCCTAACTCCGGCCAAGCGCCACCCCCGCTCCGTCCGACGTCCTCGTCACCAACCACCGCCACCAACTTGTTCGCCTCGTCGTGCTGGTTCCGGCGCCACCCAAGCGCCACCGCCACGACGTCGTCTCCGTCCGTTCGCCCCGAAAGTTCACTCGTCAACCGGACACGTACGTGTCATCCTCTTTTCGTGTCGCATGTGTCTCGTGCACACATATGTTGTTCGCCGTGTCCTGGCGAACACTTTTGTTAGAACTGGACACGCGAGATTAAACTCGTGCGTGTCGTGCAGGCCTAGGACATGAGGGTGCCTGTGTCCCTAACTGTCCGGACACAGGCTCATGTTTTATTTATTTTTTTATATAATGTTAACCTAAAACGAATTAAAAGAATTAGGAACCCTATCCTAACAGCAGAACCGGACTGGCCTACTGGCCAGCCCGTGCGTTGTAAAACCCCCCCTGTGCTTTCCAGAGGCTCGAGCTCGAGCCCCTCTGTTGTTTCTGTTTCCTTTTCTTTTCTTTTTTTTTCTTTTCTTTTGTGTTTTTTTTATATATATAATATATATTATATATATATATATATATATATATATGTATATGTATATATATATTAGTATTTATATATATATATGTATATATACTGTATTTACAGTATTTTATATATATGTATATATATTTTATAGTTAGTAGATTTTATATATATATATATGTAAATATGTATACATTTTCCTATGTATATATATTATATATACACTTTATCTTTTAGTGTTTTCTTATATATATATATTATGTATTATATATATATATATATATATATATATATATATATTTTGTATATATATATGTATACTTATAAATTAAGTATTTCTTATATACATATATGTACTTTTAAATCATAAGTATGTATATTTTTACTATACATAGTTTTACCTTATTAAAATAATAATATTATTTTGTACCATTACCAATTGTATTATTACTGTATTTAAATACTGCAACCATTTGGTGTCCAAGCCTAGTATGGGTTTTTGGGCCCAAATGTGTTTTCACACATTTTAGACTTGTACAAGTCATATTGGACTTGATACATGGTCTTGAGTCATGTATTTGGACTATGGTTCATATATGTACATTGACAAAATTAAGTAAAGTATAATTATTAATTTCAGAATTGTACACTTATTGATTTTGAATTTCTAAAATACTTATCTTGCTATAAATTCTGGAAAAATACTATTAAAATTCTCTGTTAATTTAGACAATTTAATATGAATTTTGTAGCATTTTATCAACAGTTTTAACACCGTTTGGCATATCAAACCAAAACTCACTTTCTGTATACTTAGGAAAACTGATTTTTAAAATATTTGTACTGGTTAAAATCCCAGAAAAATTATAATAAATTTCTATAGTTAGCAAGGATCGTTTTGGTACTTTGTTTTATGCAAAACTAGGCTTTTTGTCTACTTTAAAAATTGTTGGAACACAATGATCTTCTGATTTATTTATTGATTAATTACGACTTGTAGCTTTTTGTGTTATTTGGAGTTTTAGTCGTGTTGAACCCCACCCCTCACTAGTGTAAAGACCCTAGAAAGTTAGTTAACATAGTGTGTCACCCCACATTGGTCTCCTAGGCCAAGTCATTATTTTGGCTAGTGCCCAATCACAAGTCGTGTCGCACCAGATTAGTGTCCTAGTGTTTTAGCTTAGTGTAAAGCTAAGTTATTGTATGTATTTCTACAGTGACGAGTTACCAGACATCCATAGCACTTTTATCGCAGCTTGTTTTGCTAGAGGCAAGTACATCTACAAACTCATTTACTGTCTTTTAATGTTAAGTACATGTGACAACCTTGTAAATTACCATTAATCCAGTTGCAAGTCTTTTGTTAAATGTTAAAACACTGTTATGTGATAAAAGAATGTTAATCAACCCATGTGAATGCTGATCCTTGGAGTAGCAAGTCAAATCATAACATGTTTCATACTATTGCCAGTTCCCACCATGCTTTACACTATTTCCCGTATCTTTTACATGATGATCACTGGGTTATGAGAGAGTTGATAGTATAGTTACTGGACTCGTGGAATGTACTCACTTACATTGCAGTATACTAATCGTGTAGTTTCTGGACTTGTGGAATGTACATACGTACATTGCAGTAAACTAACAGTGCGGTTTCTGGACTTGTGGAATGTACATACGTACATTGCAGTAAACTGAGAATGTAGTTTCTGGACTTGTGGAATGTACTTACGTACATTGCAGTAAACTAACAATGTAGTTTCTGGACTTGTGGAATGTACATACGTACATTGCAGTAAACTAGCATAGCACTTATTGACCGATCTCATACATGCCCCAGTTTTAATACATAATGTACACATGCCACAATTGACAAGAGTGTCTTAAAATGATAATCAAGATATACCATGATTTCCACTTTATATGATTTACCTGATTCCAGTATGTCTATTTTTCAGTCTTATCATACCATGTTCCTGTTGTACATCTCTTGCATTATACATTCAGTACTTTAGTAGTAGAGGTTGTACTTGCTCCCGTCCTGACAGGATAACGTTGTAGGTATTTTGACCGAGGAAGAAATGCTTTGTGACCCGTACTATGGAGCTCCAGTTGAGGATATTCCAGCAGGGAATCCTGCTTAGCTGCTTAGTTTGACTTAGTGTTGGTTATTATCACAGTTGCTGTTTGTACCTTTAAACTGGACCTTGTCTCCAGTCTTACATTTTGGTTTGTATTATTATCAAACTTAGTGGTTTTTCATCTATATAGAAGCTGTGTTGTGATCATTCTTAAACTATCTTAATTATTAGCACATTTATCATTATTACCTGACTGTCTAGAACAGCTTACTGCGCTTTATCTTAAGCGTAGGCTGGACATGGCTCGGCCCGGCCCAACAATTTGGGTAACGGGTCGTGACATGTTTTTTTTGGCGGCCCATGCAGGTCCTGACTAAAGTTGTTTGGTTACGTTACTGTACCAAGCACGCCTGCAGAAATTAAGGATAACTAGATAACACTAGGAACAACATCTAGAACACCTAGAGGATTTTAGGATTGCAACATAGGAAAACTCATCACAGCATAGGACCGTAGTGTAACTAAATTGTTTGCTTATGATGCTTGCTTTATTCTTATAATTCCTTTGTCTTTTATAAATAGATGGACCCTACACACTCTCCCGATTTCGCCACCTCAGGTGACGGTATACCACCCCCACCTCCTATCATACCTCCCCAGACTGTTGTTTCCCTCGACGGAACCCAATTACTGGCTTTGATCCAGGGGCTCCTGAATACTCAGCATACCCCCGTCTCGCAACCTATAGAACATCAATTGAGGCTAGGTAGTATCAAAGTTTTATGAACCTAAAACCGAAGGAGTTTCTTGGGACGGAAGGCATAGTTGTAGCTGATGACTGGTTAGATTCCGTAGAGAGGAAGCTCATAGGGGCTAGATTACCTGACGATCTTTGGGTCGAGGCAGCAGGATTTTTGTTAGCAGACCTGGCAGGGGTCTGGTTCAGAAATGAGACGATGTTCATTGGCGGCAGAGGAAACTGGGAGCAATTCAAGATCCAGTTCAAGAGGAAGTTCTTCTCCACCACCGCTAGAGTTGCCATGGGATTGCAATTCCAGAACCTGCAACAGGGGAGCCGTACAGTCGATGAGTACGCAGGTGAGTTTAGCAGACTCAGTCGTTTTGCCCCGAGCTTAGTAGCCGACCCGGAGGAGATGGCTCGCAGATTCTGCCATGGTCTTGTCCCGGACATTAGCATCTTACTAGTGGCCAACGGGATCACAGACTACTACCAGCTACTGGAGAGAGCCCGAGGTATCGAGGAGCGTCTTTTGTCTTGCAAGAGGCCAGCTACCACACATATGACGGCCATCCAAGCGCCAGACTTTCCAGCAGAGGACGACTACCCAGCACCAGCAGGCCTATTCTCCACCAGCTCATCCTCAGCATCAGTTATCATTTGCCCGAGATCCGGGGCAACAGCAGCAGAAGTGGGTCTCTTGTGCCTTCTGCAAAAAGCCAGGGCACGATGTCTCCATCTGTAGGAAGAAATTGAGCCAGTGTCTTGCTTGCGGGTCTTCCACCCATATGATTCAGGAGTGCCCGAAGGCGAAGCCATTTACCAGAGGACCTTCAGGGAGAGCATACCCTTTAGCCATTCAGGCAGCAGTACCAGTACAGGGCCCAGAGCCAGAATACTTGACAGACGGTGCCACAGGTTGGATTTATTTGCATATGACTGTTTGATTCTAGTGCCTCATTAAGTTACCTATCACTAGACTCATGCCAAACCATCATTTAGTAACTGCACCCATGAGACCAAACCATTGACCAGTAGACCTGTTTCATAGACGTTCCATCATTAGGAGATAGCCTTAGTCATCGCTGTAATATTTTTTAACGTTAGATACCTTGCGTGTCTTCAGTTCTTGTAAATTTCGAGGACGAAATTTTTCAAGGAGGGAAGACTTGTAAGCCCCTGATTTTCAAATTTTTTTTATTAGTGTTAATTAATTATTAATGTTAATTTTAGCCTTAAAATAATTATTAGGATTTTTATGAATTTTCTAGAATTTTTAAATGAGTTTTTAATACAAAAATATTGATTTGTAAATTTTTTAAAATATTTTAATATCATTTTGCAATTTGCTGAATTGTTTTAATATCACTTTGTAATTTTTAGAATTATTTTAATATCAATATGCAATTTATTAAATTGTATTTTATAGTAGTTTGCAATTTAGAAATTGTTTAAATTCTGTTATGCAAACTATAATTTGCATTTGTTACTGTTTAGACCTATTATGTAAATCCTAATTCTAAGGGGACCTAATTGCAAAACCCTCAACCCCCCCCCCGACCGACACCCTCTCTCCTCTGACTCGCTCGGCTGCCCAACCGACTCACCGACGCTGCCCTCTCCGCCATTTCCGGCTGCCCAACCGCCATAAGACCGACCTCAAACCCTATTTAAAGACCCCCCGACGGCCAGAGTCACCCCACACCGCCCAGAACCACTACGAAGCCCCACGACAACCCCAAGCAGCCCTTTCTTCTTCGACAACCCACCGGAACCCTAACTCCGGCCAAGCGCCACCCCCGTCCTCGTCACCAACCACCGCCACCAACTTGTTCGCCTCGTCGTGCTGGTTCCGGCGCCACCCAAGCGCCACCGCCACGACGTCGTCTCCGTCCGTTCGCCGCCCCGAAAGTTACTCGTCGACCGGACACGTACGTGTCATCCTCTTTTCGTGTCGCATGTGTCTCGTGCACACATATGTTGTTCGCCGTGTCCTGGCGAACACTTTTGTTAGAACTGGACACGCGAGATTAAACTCGTGCGTGTCGTGCAGGCCTAGGACACGAGGATGCCTGTGTCCCTAACTGTCCGGACACAGGCTCATGTTTTATTTATTTTTTTATATAATGTTAACCTAAAACGAATTAAAAGAATTAGGAACCCTATCCTAACAGCAGAACCGGACTGGCCTACTGGCCAGCCCGTGCGTTGTAAAACCCCCCCCTGTGCTTTCCAGAGGCTCGAGCTCGAGCCCCTCTGTTGTTTCTGTTTCCTTTTCTTTTCTTTTTCTTTTCTTTTCTTTTGTGTTTTTATATATATATATATATATATATATATATATATATATATATATATATATATATATATATGTATATTATATATATATAGTATTTATATATATATGTATATACTGTATTTACAGTATTTATATATGTATATATATTTTATAGTTAGTAGATTTTATATATATATATATGTAAATATGTATACATTTTCCTATGTATATATATATATATATACACTTTATCTTTTAGTGTTTTCTTATATATATATATTATATTATATATATATATATATAATCTATTATATATAATATATATTTTTGTATATATATATGTATACTTATAAATTAAGTATTTCTTATATACATATATGTACTTTTAAATCATAAGTATGTATATTTTTACTATACATAGTTTTACCTTATTAAAATAATAATATTATTTTGTACCATTACCAATTGTATTATTACTGTATTTAAATACTGCAACCATTTGGTGTCCAAGCCTAGTATGGGTTTTTGGGCCCAAATGTGTTTTCACACATTTTAGACTTGTACAAGTCATATTGGACTTGATACATGGTCTTGAGTCATGTATTTGGACTATGGTTCATATGTACATTGACAAAATTAAGTAAAGTATTAATTATTTATTTCAGAATTGTACACTTATTGATTTTGAATTTCTAAAAATACTTATCTTGCTATAAAAATTCTGGAAAATACTATTAAAATTCTCTGTTAATTTAGACAATTTAATATGAATTTTTAGCATTTTATCAACAGTTTTAACACTGTTTGGCATATCAAACCAAAACTCACTTTCTGTATACTTAGGAAAACTGATTTTTATAAAATATTTGTACTGGTTAATAAATCCCAGAAAAATTATAATAAATTTCTATAGTTAGCAAGGATCGTTTTGGTACTTTATTTTATGCAAAACTAGGCTTTTTGTCTACTTTAAAAATTGTTGGAACACAATGATCTTCTGATTTATTTATTGATTAATTACGACTTGTAGCTTTTTGTGTTATTTGGAGTTTTAGTCGTGTTGAACCCCACCCCTCACTAGTGTAAAGACCCTAGAAAGTTAGTTAACATAGTGTGTCACCCCACATTGGTCTCCTAGGCCAAGTCATTATTTTGGCTAGGTGCCCAGTCACAAGTCGTGTCGCACCAGATTAGTGTCCTAGTGTTTTAGCTTAGTGTAAAGCTAAGTTATTGTATGTATTTCTACAGTGACGAGTTACCAGACATCCATAGCACTTTTATCGCAGCTTGTTTTGCTAGAGGCAAGTACATCTACAAACTCATTTACTGTCTTTTAATGTTAAGTACATGTGACAACCTTGTAAATTACCATTAATCCAGTTGCAAGTCTTTTGTTAAATGTTAAAACACTGTTATATGATAAAAGAATGTTAATCAACCCATGTGAATGCTGATCCTTGGAGTAGCAAGTCAAATCATAACATGTTTCATACTATTGACAGTTCCCACCATGCTTTACACTATTTCCCGTATCTTTTACATGATGATCACTGGGTTATGAGAGAGTTGATAGTATAGTTACTGGACTCGTGGAATGTACTCACTTACATTGCAGTATACTAATCGTGTAGTTTCTGGACTTGTGGAATGTACATACGTACATTGCAGTAAACTAACAGTGCGGTTTCTGGACTTGTGGAATGTACATACGTACATTGCAGTAAACTGAGAATGTAGTTTCTGGACTTGTGGAATGTACTTACGTACATTGCAGTAAACTAACAATGTAGTTTCTGGACTTGTGGAATGTACATACGTACATTGCAGTAAACTAGCATAGCACTTATTGACCGATCTCATACATGCCCCAGTTTTAATACATAATGTACACATGCCACAATTGACAAGAGTGTCTTAAAATGATAATCAAGATATACCATGATTTCCACTTTATATGATTTACCCTGATTCCAGTATGTCTATTTTTCAGTCTTATCATACCATGTTCCTGTTGTACATCTCTTGCATTATACATTCAGTACTTTAGTAGTAGAGGTTGTACTTGCTCCCGTCCTGACAGGATAACGTTGTAGGTATTTTGACCGAGGAAGAAATGCTTTGTGACCCGTACTATGGAGCTCCAGTTGAGGATATTCCAGCAGGGAATCCTGCTTAGCTGCTTAGTTTGACTTAGTGTTGGGTTATTATCACAGTTGCTGTTTTGTACCTTTAAACTGGATCTTGTCTCCAGTCTTACATTTTGGTTTGTATTATTATCAAACTTAGTGGTTTTTCATCTATATAGAAGCTGTGTTGTGATCATTCTTAAACTATCTTAATTATTAGCACATTTATCATTATTACCTGACTGACTAGAACAGCTTACTGCACTTTATCTTAAGCGTAGGCTGGACATGGCTCGGCCCGGCCCAACAATTTGGGTAACGGGTCGTGACACGCTCCTAATCCACCAGTTGTATTGGCAGCAACACATTTTCGTGTTGCCCTACTCTGTGGTTCTCCTCTCGTCTGAGAGATAAGACCAGAGTTTAATTCCTGCTGGACACCCAGGAATTGCCACAAACAACGAGATTGCCAGAGAAGATCCAAGAAGAAATAGATCTCAGTTGTACATAGAATGAAAATCCAAGATTTGTAATAGATTTCCATTATGATTTGTAAGAAAGTCTAAGAAAATGTAATAGACTTTTTATGGTGAAATGAGAATGGAAATAACAATTCTTCTATGCTCAATGATTTGTATTTGTGGATGAATTGGGACATGATAGATAATAAAATCATCTTTTCTGTTTTAGAGTATATGATATTATCAGAGGTATTATGGACGTGATAATATATAAGAACTCAAAAGAAAATAGATTGATTTCTATGCAGAGGTCAAAACATGATAATGAGTAAGTAGATTCGGAATTGATTCAGAGGTTATGAAAACATGATAAATAACGAATCCCCCTTAATAAAATTGATAGAAGATTATGAACGGATGAACCGTTAGGAAATGATGAACAGATGAACTATCGAGTGAATGTAATAAATGAACGGATGAACCGTCAAGTATTAATGAACAGGCGAACCGTCTGATGAATGTGAGAAATGAATGGATGAACCGTTAAGCATTAATGAATATGTGAAACGTTGGATGAATGAGGAACTTCTGTCTATAAATATAGCAGAAATCTGGCGATCTCCTCAACATAAAAATGTCATCTGGAGAAGCATCCAAAAGACTGAGATAGCCTCAAAGGTTCAGAAAGGCACTGAAGAACGCCCTGCTGGTCCAGTCAAAACGAAGAAGACGGAAGCAGGCGAAGGTTCGTCTGCACCCAAGCCACCAAGGGACATTCTGGATTTTCTGCTCGAACCAGGAAGGACTGAAGAAGAGGAAGCCATGAGGATGGTCGCTTGCAAATTCCTCGTGGGTTCTAGTAAGGAGGTTCTCGGCTCTTTTGCTGATCACATCTTCGAGAAGGACGGTAGTGGCCCACGTCCAAAAGTAGAGAAGGATGATAGTGATCTTCCTTAATATCATGTATCATCATTCATGAAAATAAAATAAAAATTTTATTTTTAAACATAAATTTGTCTGATGATTACAAGTATTTATATTTATACATAGTACTTTTTAAGGAATTTGCCATTAATAGGCATCAAAACTTTTCGACCATCCAATTCTGAGAGTTGATAAGCTCCATTTGAGAAAACTTTGCTCACAATATAGGGACCTTCCCACTTTGCGTCAAATTTGCCCTTACTCATATGAGTCATAGTCATAGGACGTCTGACTGTTAGAACAAGTTCTCCTTTTTGATATGATCGAACTCTGACTTTTTTATTAAAAGCTCTTGAAATTCTAGCTTGATAGAATTCAATATTCTGTTGAGCAGATAATCGCTTTTCATCCAGAGCTTCTAATTCCTGAAGTCGAAGACGATCGTTATTTTCAGCAGTGAGTTCATTAGCGATTGCTATCCTTAAAGAAGGAATTTGAATCTCTAATGGAAGAACAGCTTCGCAACCATACACCAGAGAGAAAGTGTACATTTGGTAGCATTACGAACTGTAGTACGATAAGCCCACAAACATTCCCCGAGCTTGTCACTCCAATTTCGTTTGTTAGTAGAGACAAACTTCTTTAGGAGTTTGATGATGGTCTTGTTGAAAGCTTCTGCTAATCCGTTAGCTGCTGGATTATATGCGGTAGAAGCCACATTATTGATCCGGTGATCATCACAGAATCGAGTAAATTTCTGGCTGACGAACTGTGGTCCGTTATCATGAACAATACGTCGAGGAACACCAAATGTAGATGACGTGGTGCTTAATAAAGCTGATGACATTAGACGTCTTAACTTCAGATAAAGGAATGGCTTCGGCCCATTTGGAGAAGTAATCAGTTATTGCGAGAATGAACCGATGTCCTTTAGATGACGGTGGATTGATTGGGCCGACAATGTCCATGCCCCAAGCTTCGAAGGGCCATGATGCTATCGTCGGATGTAGAAATTCTGAGGGTTGATGAATAAAATCCGCATGGATTTGACAAGCTTTACACTTCTTTGCATATTCGATGGCATCAGATACCATGGTGGGCCAATAATAACCCATACGTCGAATACGGTCTTGAAGTTTTGGTCCTGGCTGATGTGCTCCACAAATTCCATCATGTGCTTCGCGAATGATTTGTTGAGCTCGTCACCGGCAACACATCGAAGGAGTAAACCATAAGCTCGACGATATAAGGTCTTTGTTGTATGATTGTAGTAGAATCTGAGTGATCGTCGTCTGATAGATGCTGCCTCACTCGGATCATCCGGAAGAATATCATATAATACGAGATCTAAGAAAGGAAGTCTCCAATCTTTATCCGTATTCTGATTCTCAGTCAAGTTACTGAAGATGAATTCCATGCTGGAATCGGATAAAGATGACATCGATTTACGACTGAATCCAAATCCTCTTGTTGTGTTGACGTCATAAGATGTTGATTTTTCAATGTCAACTGGAAGTCCTAGAGTCAAGTTATTTTCAAGATGAAATAATTCTCGATTACAAACAACAATCATTTGTTGCCGTCTGATTGGAATAGCCAACACCGCTGCAAGATTAGCAAGGGCATCAGCTTCTGTGTTACATGCTCGCCTAACATGTTCAATGAAGAATTCTTCAAACGAAGAAGCCATAGATATAGCTGTTTTATATAAGGAACCAGATCTTGATGGAGAACTTCATAAGTACCCCTGATCTGATTGACAATGAGTTTAGAGTCTCCGTACGCCTCCAAATGTTGAATATTTAGATGTTTAGCGAGTTGAAGACCAATGAGTAATGCATTGTACTCAGCTATATTGTTTGAACACGGCTGATCGAGAGAATAAGCTCTTTGGATAGCAAGACCTTCTGGCGATACAAGAACGATTCCAACTCCAGCGATAATATCACCATTAGGACCAATTCTTGATGCTCTATCAAAGAATAAACGCCAAGTAGGATCTTCTTCAGCAATTTGATTTGAATCTAGGACTTCATCTGGGATTTCATCATAGAGTTTTGAATTTTCTGGAATTGAGTGAGCAGCCAGAAAATCAGCTAAAGCTTGTCCTTTGACTGATTTCTGAGGAATATAGTGCATGTCATACTGAGCAAGTAGGATTCTCCAGTTAGCCAATCGAAATTCAAAACACTGGGTTTCTTCATCATGATCCGTATAGGATTGATCCTGGAGATGACATGAATAGTCTGGCCAATGATATAATGACGTGTCTTTTGGACAGCAAACATCAAGGCTAGACATTCTTTTTCAACCGATGAATATCGAGGTTCAGCTCCGGTCATAGTGCGGCTGAGATAATAAATGGCTTGTTCATGACCATTTTGATTCTTTTGAGCGAGTAATGCACCCAATGAATGACTCATTGCTCGAGTATAGAGGAGGAACGGTATTCCTGCGACGGGAGGTACCAATACTGGAGGGCTCATTAGATATTGTTTTATATCATCGAATACTTTCTGACATTCATCATTCCAGACAAAAGAGACACCTTTCTTCATAAGTTTGTTGAATGGTCTGCAGCGTCCTGATAAATTAGAGATGAATCTCCTGATATAAGCGATTCTTCCTTGAAATCCTCGTAGCTCTTTTAAGGTGCGTGGAGGACGCATCTCTTGGATGGCTTTGATCTTCTCGGGATCCACGTGTATACCTTTAGAGGTAATGACGAAGCCGAGAAATTTACCACTAGAGACGCCTAAGAAGGACTTAGTAGGGTTCATCTTTAATTGATGCTTACGCATTAGATCAAATATAGTCTTCAAATCTTGGATATGATCCTCCTTTTGTCGACTTTTGACTGCAATATCATCAACATAGCATTCGACTATTTTCTGCAAATGTTCACGAATATAGTGCTCATAGCTCGTTGATAAGTTGCTCCTGCATTCTTGAGACCGAATGGCATAACTGTATAACAGTATGTACCAATCGGCGTTCTGAAAGAAGTGTGCTTCTCGTCCTCTGGAAACATTTTGATCTGATTGTACCCAGAATACCCGTCCATGAATGACATTCGTTCAAATCCACAGGTATTATCAACCATGACATCAGTGATTGGTAGAGGGAATTCGTCTTTAGGACATGCCGCATTGAGATTGCGGAAGTCTATGCATACTCTGATCTTGCCAGTTTTTTAAGAACAGGAACAATATTAGCCACCCAATCGGATGTTGTTCCTCTTTAATAAACCCAGAGGTAATAGTTTATTGACTTCAGCTTCAATTGCATCCATGATGTCTGGACGAAATCGTCGCTGTTGTTGTTTGACCGGTTTAGCATTCGGCAAGATATTGAGCTTGTGAGTTGCAATTTGAGGATCAAGCCCTGGCATATCTTCATAACTCCAAGCAAAGACATCGATGTAATCACGAATGAGTTTGATCATGTCTTTCTTATCAGTTTCTGAAAGACTTTCACTGATGAATATTGGTTTGGGAGATCCCTCTTCACCAACAAGTTTATCTTCAGTCGGAGGTTCTTTTTGCTCGAAACGGAACTCCTATTGATTATCTAATCTTTGGGCCCACTGTTCTGATTCAGGTGAGATTTCAAACTCTTCTTCGTCTTCATCACTTTCTTCAGAATGGTCAATGGAAACCATGTTGGAAGACAAATGTTGCAGTAGAAGTCACTGATACTCGTATCGGAATCCCAAGAAGTGGTACTAGAAGAATCAGATCTCTTATCTTCGTCAGACTCGGGATCTTCATGGATAATATTGATAAAAGGAGTAGGAGCTATATAGCCCAATCCGCATTTCGTCTTCCATATTTCAGAGGAGGAATACGAACAGGCATTTTTCTTCCTTTTCCACTATTGAGGCTAGTCCTGAAGTCATAGCCCATATTTTTGATGATGTCTTTAGATTGCTGACTATAACGACGTAGTTGTAATCTTCCAGTATCATCATTTTTGTCATCATCTTCAAGATCAGAAGGATTTTGAGGCCCTTTGTAGAAGAATATTGGAATGTCTCCTGGCTTTCTGCTGGGAACTAGAAAGTATGAAGATTGTACAGGTTCTAGAGATACATCTGTATGAACAGTCTGTACAACTCCTATGGTTATTGTGTTCAAGTCATCTAACAGATGTAAATAACTATGAACATAATTACACACATCAACGTACTACAAAGGTGGAGACTTTTCATTAAATGTAAAAGCAGCAGTATTTACATTGGGAGAAGGCTGAGCCTTAGAGATTTTAGCCAAGTCAATGACTAAAGGGGGAGAAGAAGAACGAAAGAAGCGTTGTTTCGATTAAGATCGATAACAAATGGCTCAGAAGAGGTGAGCTCCTTGAAATTTGAGATGGAAGAATAATCCGCCCGCCAACTGGAATTAGCAGAGTATCCTATTTCATATGTGGAGATACAGGAATTACAGTATGCCCACTGACAGGAATGATCAGTGTATTTTGAGTAGATGACTGAGGTAACGGAGAGATCCGTCCACTCACTGGAATGATGAAAGAATCTTCTCCAGAGGGTTTAGGAGATTGTTGCTGAGTAGTTCGACCTTTAACAGGGATTATTAAAGTCTCACTTTGTGCATCTTCTTTCTCCATAGCTTGTATGATCCTTGTATACTCTTTTTGTACATTCGAGAATCGTTGAAATAAGCTTCAACCCCATGGAAGGGATTTATATCAGCAACTTCTTTTTGTACTCTTCATTGCTATCAATGTATTTAAAACATTGATGAAGAGTAGAGGGCACCACATTATTTTATGAAGAAAGGGCCTCCCCAGAAGAAGATTATAGGATCCCGCGATCTCGATCACATAGAAAGTGACTTTAGATCTGAAATCGCCTATCTGAAGCTTCAGATGAATCTTTCCCAAAGGCTCACTTCGGCTTTGATTGAATCCCAAGATAGTAGTAACCGTCTTAGAGAGCTTGTGAAGAGGGATTTTTAGTTCATCCAACAGACTCTTTGGCATTATGCTTATAGCAGACCCTGGGTCAATGAGGATACGATCTATCTTCATTGTATCGATATAACCGGTATAGTAGAGAGGTCGGTCATGTCGATTATCCTCCAGTAGCATGTCGTCTTGTGTAAAGGTGATATTTGGGATAATCTCCAGTACACTGTTGCAATGTAAGCAAGTGGCAGGTTCCGCATCTGGTTTCTTCAATTGTGCAAGACAAGAGTCAGCTTGAGAAGTGCTTCACTTAACGTCTCCCGAGTTTCTTTAGAAAGACGTAGAAGTTCAAAGAGGGACATTCTAGCTGGAGTATTAGCAAGTTGAGCCAAAATGTCGAAGTTGTAAGGCTTCTGAAGTCCAAGAGGAGAGGACTTCTTGATTGGCTTATCAAACTGAGCCTGTTGTTTGCCTTTCTCCAGAGCTGTAGGCTTGGGAGGAACAGGTTCAAGTGGTGTAGTTGAAGGAACAGGTGCAGTAGATGATTCTTCTTCAGGAGGAACATTAGAAGCATCTTTATCAGCTGGAGGGATATCAAGAGGATCCTCAGGACTTTTGGAATAATCCTTTAGATAAGGTTTCCCCGTTCGAGTAGCACTAACAAGTGCTTCTTCTTTCTTTTGGCTCTGTGTCAGGTAGATCCAAGAGAAGTCATATGACATGATTTAATCTTTCCAGCCTTCTTGGACTTTCGAGAAAAAAATTTTGAGGAAAAGGAGATTCAAAGTCTGTTATTAGATCAGGATGAATCCACATGATTTCTCCAGTCTCCAAAGTGATTGGCACTAATCCTTCAGACCGTGGAGGAGGAAGATTCACTATGTCAAGAGTTGCCTTGGGAATAGGAACGATCCCACCTTCAAGGAGTTGAGGAGGGAAATCTCCGAATTGCATAGAGACAACGTTGGAGGTGACGGTCTTCTCTTTTGGAGTAAGAGAGATAGCTCCAGATTTAATCATTTCTTGGATCTTTCCTTTCAGTACATAACATGTACGAATTGTATGACCCAGTATTCTGTGATATGGGCAGTATTTGGGATGATCTGTTTTACCAGCTTCATCAGGTTTCTTGATCTCAGATAATTGTATTTTATTACCTTTCAGCAGACATTCAAAGATACCAAGGACATCGTCGTCATCAAAAGAATATTCTTCTTTGGGGCGAGGTTTCTTGATTGTTGAGTTGTAGAGGCAGGAGTTTGAACATTTGATGCATCTTTGCTCTGAAGATTAACTTCAAGAGTTTCTTTTCCTTTGCGAATATTATTTTTATTGTTAGCACCTTGTCCTGTTTCTTTAGGAGTCATCTGCACTCCTAAACCTTTGAAGGTTTCAGCACTGATTTCTGCAGCTTTGGCACTGAGTATGAAGGAAGGCCAATCTTGAAATTGAGTGGACCCTGTCCACATACTGATGATTGGCAACAAGTTTGATTTGCACGTGTCAATGGTGACAGCATCAGGAGTTCCAAGAGGCATCTTCAGAGCTTCTCTTCGAAACCGTTCAATGTATTCCTCTGTAGATTCATTATTTTTTGCTTGATTCTAATAAGAGCAGACATAGTCATGTCATTAAGCCCTTCATAGAAACTTTCAAGAAACATCTGTTTGAAACAGCAAATGAGGTAATGCTCCCTGGGAGACTCCTATACCATTCATAAGCCGTTCCTTGAGACATCCAATAAATACCCGAGTAAGGAGGGCATCACTTGGTTGCAGTTGATCAGTCATCACTTCAAAGTGATTAATAAACTGACTTGGAGAAGTGGTTCCATCATAGAATGAGATAGTAGGAGGCTTGTATTTAGGAGGATATGATACTTGCTTCCATTCTATCGGATAAGGCTGCTTGATGCCTAACCTTTGTAAACCATCCTTCTGTTTGAATGCCTCGAATTGAGTTTTAGATTCTTCAATTCTTCAGAGACAACTCCCGAAGATTGTGGAGTTGTGGCTTGTAGAGAATAGTTGGGAGAGGAACAGCATTGTAAGCACTACTTCCAGCTCCAGAGAGACTAGGATTTGGTTGAGCTGGTCCAGGAGTATAGATTATACTGCTGGAGGAACTTGTACTGGACTCATATCAGTGTCAGTTGGTATGGCATCTGGTACAGTCTGTCGATTTTGCATCTGTGTTGCCATGAGTTCATACATCGACTTCATAGTATCAGCCATAGACTTCATTTGCTGTTCCAAAGAAGCAATTCTTTGATCTTGAGGAGTCAAGGAAGAAGAAGGTTCATCAGTATTCCCATCAACCATATAAGTTGTGACTGTACGAGGAATTATTGATGAACTAGTAGATGTTGTATGCTCTGAATCATTGCTTCGTGCATCAAAGTCAATTATAGGAGAACTACCCCCAGTAGGAAGAGGTGGAAGTCAGATTCTCCAAGGAATTCAGAATCAATTTCAGGGATCAAATTTCTTTGACTAGAAGCCAGGACTCTTGCTCTGGGGTTTCTATATACTCCATCTGGACTATCAACTCTACCCCCGGTGTCCCGAGAAGTCATGTTGACAGAGGCAAACAAAGGCTCATCTTCATCAGGCATAGGTTCATACTGAATCCTATTAAAGACAGACTGTCGTTTAGTTTGACATCTGTATTGCATTGTGGCTCTTGGCTGGAAGTCACATTCATGATCACCATGGTCTTGAACCGTTGATTGACATCTGCACTGAATTATGACTCTTGGATAGAAGTCACATTCAGCATGTTCCTTTGACATAGAATTACTCCTTCTCTTCTGTTGAAGATATTCCCGTAAATCTGTTTGTGAAGATTGAAGAGTATACTTCCTGTTCTTGGGTCTTAATGGCTCTTGATTATACAAAGAGTTATTAATGTGAGCCACATAATTTCTTGCATACTCTGCATCTGGATCTTTTATCTTCATATCCAATTGGTATGGTTTCTTAACACTAGAAGTGCTGAGTTTTGTTCTTAAATCAGTGGAAGGTAACACATTAATTTTGGAAATATGGAGTTTTCCCTCCATTGATCTGGATATTTGCAGAGAAGGAAGAGTTGAACCACTCCTTTGATTAGGAGTTGATAACAGACCCTCTTTAATGGACAGATTATGTGCCCAATTTGAAGAAGTCATAGGAGAAGATATTAAGGAATATTTCTTCTTAGACTCAATCAGATTTTGAGACATAGAATGTCCAGAAGGAAGAGTAGTCAAAAGACCATCTCCTTTCCTTTGACTAATAAAAGTATCAGTCAAAGCTGTTCCTGAAGTAAAAACTACAGGAGCAGAAGAAACAACTAAAGAGTTATTCCTTTTCGAAGGGACTTTGTGTGGAAGACCACCCCCAGTTCTAGTAGAACTCGGTAAAGAAGAAGAGATAACTAAGGAGTTATTCTTCTCTGATGAAATACACGCTGAAACAGATTTGGCTAAGGAACCAGTACTGTTAGCGTGACTTTTAATTTTAGAATTATACGCTGGAACAGATTTGGCTAAGGAGCCAATACTGTCAGCGTGACTTTTAGGGTTGAATTCGCACGCTGGAACAGATTTGGCTAAGAAGCCAGTACTGTCAACGTGACTTTTAGGGTTGAATTTGCACGCTGAAACAGATTTGGCTAAGGAGCCAGTACTGTCAGCGTGACTTTTAGGGTTGAATTTGCACGCTGGAACAGATTTGGCTAAGGAGCCAGTACTGTCAACGTGACTTTTGATTACTGTCATCTTCGAGCGCACAAGAGTGTACGTGCTTGCAGTGGAGTTCTTGCCAGAGGTAGGAGTAGACACTGTGGCAGAGACTTCACCATTGACTGCCAACTGATTCTTAGGGACATAGACAGAGTGTCCCTTCGACTTGGCAGCGATGATGGAGGCTGGAGTGGGCTTGCCACCCTTAGCCCGCTGCATTTCTTCATAGACAAGTTGATCGAATTTGATCGTCATCACCTTCTTCGTCGAGCCGATTGACGAAGTGTCGCATTGAGTTGTTACCATCTCAGAAGAGGAGATGGTTTTCTCCAGCAGAGTCGCCAATTTGTTTTCTATAAAGAAATTCTCTTTATTTGTTGTGTTTCTGGGAAAATTACAACTGTAGGAATCCGATCTAGAAGACGATCGCTTTATCCCTTGGACTATACGAAGAAGAAAAGCTCTCAAAATTTTGACAGTAGATATCAATGTATCTGTACAATGAATGAGAAAAAGAACTCTATTTATAGAGTCAAAAAACTGAAAAGATAACTGTCTTCACAGCCTGTGCTTAGTTGAAAATCATGCAGGATTTAACATACGCAAGGTTGTGAGAAGTTACTGGACGTGGCCTGTAACTGTTGGACACATGGCAATCATGCATGAGTCGTGTGCAAGTTACAGGACACGCAGGCGAAAGATCAGTGGCACGGCTGCCACGTACTCCAATTTGATAAAATCCACGCAGACTTATTGAAGACGAAATCCACGCGAACTCGGTGTAAAAAGCTTCAAAATCCACGCAAACTTGGGGCAAGAAGCTTCAGGATCAACGCAGACTCGAGGCCAAAAGCTTCAAAATCCACGCAGACTTGAGGAAGAAAACTTCTGAATCCACGCAAACTTGAGATGAAGATCACAAATACCGCAGACTTGAGATAGAACTGCCAGCTGTCTTGATTCGGCGTGTCTCGACTGACACAAAATCTCTGATAGTGATTGCTTTGTCAGTCGCATTAAATGACAAGAAACCCTTTTGGTACGCCAACTCGACGAAGGCCGAGTCTTGCTGAAGAAGATTTCAAAAATCACGCGATAGACGGCGATGATCTCTCGAATTCTGTGTATACGCGGCATACGAAGAGATATTCTTCGACTGTCGTGTTGTCAGTCATAATTACTCTTTGGCAAATGATGAGCTGTCTTCCAGCGTAATTTGTTTATATTGTCTGGATCAACTGAGCGTGACTTTTGACTCTGTCTTGATCAACTCAGTATGACTTTCATTTTTGAGGCCTACAGTACACATAAATACGAATGGATTCTAATCTTACAACTGGGACATAGGTCTTATCGTAGTCGATATCTTCCTCTTGGTTGTATCCTTGAGGCTTGAGCTACGAGTCGAGCCTTGTTACGAGTAACTAAACATTCTCATTAAGTTTATTTCGGAAAACCCAGCGGGTGCCAATGACCGGATGATCAATGGGCTTGGGAACAAGTTCCCAAACTTGATTCCGTTCAAATTGTTTTAATTCCTCTTGCATAGCATCTAACCAAAAATTATCGCTACATGCTTCTTCAATAATTTTGGTTTCTAGCTGTAAAATAAATACAACACAGAAAACTTTATCTTTGCTTGAGGAACGAGTACTTACACCCCTGGTAATCTCACCGATTACCAAGTCCTTGGGATGGTCAGCCAAAAACTTTATTCTTTTTGGCAAACTTTCAAGGTAGCTGGTTTCGGGTTCTGGTTCTATACGTGATCTTCCTGGAGGATCAGCTGGTGCTGTGCTTAAAGGTTCAGTAGGTGCTGTACTTGGTGTACTGATGTCTTCATCATCATCAACGATTGTTTGTTGATTCAGTTCATCAAAAGTAACATTTACTGACTTTTCGATGATTATGGTCCTCTTTTGAAGACTCGGTACCCTTTGCTTTTGGCCGCATAACCTAGAAATATACCTTCATCGATCTTTTCGTCAAAATTTCCCAAATTATCTTTAGTATTAAGAATAAAGCATTTGCAACCAAAAATTTTGAAATAAAAAACATATGGTGTCCTATTAAAACATAACTCGTAGAAAGTCTTCTTCGATTTAGGTCGAATTAGAACCCTATTGAGAACATAGCAAGCTGTATTGATAGCTTCAGTCCAAAAGTATTTAGGTAGACTAAACTGGTTTAACATAACTCTAGCCATTTCAAATAGAGTCATGTTTTTATATTCCACAACTCTATTTCGTTGTAGAGTCCTAGGATAAGACAACTCATGCAGATAACCGTGTGTGTCACAAAATTTCTCAAACTCTGCATTCTCAAATTTGCCGCCATGATCACTTCGAATACGAGTGATAGTCCTTTTTCATTCTGAACTTTCTTACAAAAGGAGACGTATTCAGACAACGCATCATTTTTGCGTGCAAGAAAATATAGCCACGTGTATCTAGAGAAATCATCTACTATTATAAAAGCATACCTAGGCTAGCAATTCTACTAGGCCCGAATAAATCCATATATAGTAATTGTAGAGGTCTAGTGGTACTTACAACGTTCTTGGACTTAAAACTGGATCGAATAGCTTTGTTATTTTCATATTCACTACATACCGTATCCTTCTTAAAAGAGATGTCTGGTAAGCCTCGTACCAACTTCTTTGTGGATAGTCTTGAAATTGTGTCTATGTTTGCATGACCGAGTCTCATATGCCATAGCTGACTCTCATCATTCTTGGCGATTAAGCATCTACCTGCTTTGTTAGCCTCTTCCAATAGATAGAAAACATATATATTGTCTTCCCTAATACCTTCAAAGATAGTACTACCAGTTGAGCTATCAACTATAGTACATTTGTCTTTGACAAAGTTAATACATAACTATGGTCAGCTAAATGGCTTATGCTGAGTAGGTTATGTTTTAACTCAGTTACTAGATAGACATATTTAATCACAGGATAGGGAGCCTTACCAATATTGCCGATACCTACTATATACACTTTAAGATTATTATCGAAGGAGACGTATCCTTCTTTCTTCTTTAACAGTGTTGCGAATAATAAAGCATCACCGGTCATGTGTCATGAGCAACACTGTCGAGGATCCATTTGCCTCTAGCATGTATTGGGTGTTCCACCTATAAAGAATTTGCAGATAAAACTTTTGGTACCTATTTATTGGAGGGCCTGAGATGTTACTTTTTGGAATCCATGCACATATCTTTAAATCAACAAGCTTTCTAACTCTATATACAGGAGAGATATGACCAACGGTGCCACAATAGTGACATCTAGCATGTTGAGTGTTAGATGCAGTGTGTTGTACATGATTGGTAGGTCTTGGTTTTCTATTAGGATATTTATAATAAAATGCATACCTATTGGTCTTCTTGGACAAAGGTTTGGTTGGGTTTGGTCTCACAGTGTTGGGTTTGATAGTGTTTCGGTGTTTCGGTAAGTGACATGTGTTAGGGTAGGAAGCAGCAACCTCGGGCTGTTTTTCTAACCTAATTTTCAACTTTTTGGAAGTGTCATATAGAGCATTATAATTAGCAGTAAGTGCATCATTCCTGATTAGTGCTTGCTGAAGACTCTTCTTCTCTTTGAGTAGGTCTTCCTCTAATTTGGTAATGGTCTTGTCTTTCTCTTCGGATAGTCTTGTGGTCTCGTATAACTGTAACTTAACAGAAGAAAGCTCACCTACCTCACTAGAATTATCATTACTTCTAACCTCAGCTAGTAGGTCGGTAAGTCTTCCTATTTCACCTTTGTACTCCTTGAGTACCTTCTGAGAGTTTTGGTATTTGCTATGCAGTTTTCTGTAATCACCTAAGAGGTCACTAAAGGCTTCATCTAACTTTTCAAAGGTAAAATCATCATATAAATCAAACAGAGGGTTAGTGTTTACCTGATCAAATGCCATTAGGCATACATTTGCAGCGTCGTCTGATTGTTCATCTTCTGAGTCGCTGGCTTCACTTTCATGCCATATGCTTGTGTTGGCATACCTTCTAGATGTTGATTTCTTCAGGTAACTCTTGTCATACTTATCTCTTTTCCTGGTTGATGATGATGTTGTCGGACAGTCCTTCTTGATGTGTCCTTTTTTCTTGCAACCATAGCAGATTGGATCTTCTTCGTTGTTGCTATTTTTGTTGTTGTACTCTTTTGTTCTTCTGTTGAATCTCATGAACTTCTTGAACATTCTTACTAGGAAAGCTTGATCTGCAGAGTCAGAGTCACTGTCGTCGGAATCATCTTCGACAAATCTTCTGTGTTGAGCTTTGAGGGCGATCGACTTCTCCTTTGGTATAACTTCTTCAAAGTCTTGAAGTTCCAGCTCGTGAGTGAGTAGCTTACCTATGAGTGTTTCAAGAGACAAAGTGGTGAGGTTGTTCCCTTCAATGATAGTCATTGCCTTTGGAATCCAGTTCTTCATGAGAGATCATAGAAGATTGTGAATCTTCTCATGGTTATTGTATTCCTTGACTAATGAAGACAAAGGATTTACAATATCCAAGAATCTTGTAAACATCTGAGTGACGGATTCGTTTGGCTTCATCTTGAACGCCTTATACTCCTGAGTAAGTCTGTTGATCTTTGAATCCTTGACTTGTGTCGTGTCTTCGTAAGTAACTTCAAGAAGTTTACATACTTCGTTTGATGTTGTGCATGTAGACATCATGTTAAATTTGGTCATGTCTAAGGCACAAAACAAAGCATTAATAGCACGTACATTAAGACTGGCCTATCCCTTTTCAGCTTCAGTATACTTGTCATGGGGTTTTTCAACCAACTCTCCATCAACAAGAATACGTGCAAGCCTTTTATAGCCATCAATCATAATAGACCATAAGTCAAAATCTAGAGATTTTAAGAAACTCATGCGTGTTTTCCAGTATGTGTAATTTATACCATCAAACAGTGGAGGTCTGTTTGTGGCCTGGCCTTCACTTGTGAATTTCATAGTTGCCATGTGTGACATAAAGTGATCTATATAACAGCAGTATAGATAAGAATAATAACTGTGTTACCTCGATATACCTAAATAACTCGCTCTAATACCAATTGTAGGAACGAATTGTAAAGAGCAATACTCTAGAGGGGTTAATAAAGTAGACAGCGAAAATTTAGCAAACTAAAAATGTTAGCAACAAGATCACAGGTAATATATCTCAAGTATATAAATAAAAAGCAGAGATCAGAAAGCAAACACAAACATGGCGATGTATACTGATTTTCCTCTTGTGAGGACTATTCCAGTCGGAAGAACTCTAGCATTCAGTTGAATCCACAATGGAAAAATACCACAAATTTTCATCCGAATTCCTTACAACTTCTATAATGCGAGCTTTGATCCGAAGTACTCGACCAACTTCAATTGTGAAGTGTCTTTCTCCAATCAAGATTCTGATTACAATCACTCTGAAACTTCTAGATCGCACAGAACTGAAAAATTGACTAGAGGATTGTAACTGGCTTGGGATTTAAAAATAAAAGCTTAGAATACTTTGGAATACCGTAGTAGGCTTAGAGAGAAGAGAAGAGAGAGGTGTATTGAAATGAGAAAAATTCTTCTCTATTTGTAGGTTTTCTAAAGGGAAAATTCGGGTAGAATTCGGACAGAATTCTTTGAGAGAATCTCGGCAAGTAGTTGTTGCATCCGTAACTGCGAGATGACCAAGTTCAAAAATCAAACGGCACCAAACGAACTCTGGTCGAATTCCCCTGGGGTCCAAAGTATAATTTTTGGGAATTTTTGCAAACTAGATTTTAGGTTTTGACTTTTTGAAAAGTTTAAGCAGTTGGGAGCTATTTATAAAATGGGCTATTTTCAAAACAAATAATATTTTAAAAATATTTTAGGTTAGCCTATTTGCCAGTACGACTCGGTGTACACTGTATTCCTAGACTCAATAAATATAAAAATTATATTGAATATGAAATAAAGACTCAAGTGGCAAAATTGCTTCAGTCTTGAACGAAACGGTAGAAATTCTCAGCAATCGTCCAAGTAGCCCTTATATCGAGACATGGTTAGATCAACTATTAAAATTAGGTTCGACCATGACCAATGGGCCAACATTGGTGTCCTACAGGAGAGCAGCAACAGTAACCTGCTGCTTGTGAGCAGCAAGTGAAAGAGGTCAGAGGACACCCTTAACACAAGTCTTGGCCTTAGAGCCTGTGCAGGCAACAGACAGGAACTGCCCGGCAGTATGCAGGCAGTAGCTTGCCTCTCCCTTAGCAGGGCATATAGAGGGGGATGATTGTTTATCTGTGTGTGGGTACCATATGGGTATCAGGTGGCTGGTAACATGTTAAAAATTATATGGGTAATCAGTGAAGTGATCAGTAGTTAATAGATTGGTATATACATGAGTATAGGTGCTAGGTAGGTGAGGCTTGGTATCAAGTTAAGCCATGTTGTAGGGATACTCATATGAAATTGTGTGTGTGTCTCTATACAGACACATATATACCTAGTGACATGAGTGTAAGTATGAGTCCTATGTACCTATAAATATACTTTTTATACCAATGTGTGTGTGAGTGAATGTGGCACACACAAATGTGCAAAATTAGTGAAGTCAGGATAGTAAATGTGAGAGTGTTGGTTAGAGAAATTGCTAAGGATAGGTAGTGAGATTATAGTAGGAATATAGGAATGCATGTATGATGGATAATGTGCCTATAGGTAGGTAAATGCGTATTAGGGTAATGTGATAGGGTATAGGGTATGTCCTAAGAGACATGCTTTAATGGAGAATAGGTATACCTATGTCATGGTATGATATATTGATGTAGGTAACGTGATTGGTAATGGATACAGTTAAGGTAATAGATATTTACCTAACGTAGGTGATAGGATAACATAGAAAGGTAAGAGAGTAATACCTATATGTTGAAATAGGAAAATTGACCTAGGTTTGACCAGATTTGACCAAATTGACTAGTTTGACCTTAAAATCAACCTTTAAGTCAGATTGACCTAGTTTGACCATAGAGAACTAGTTTGACCTAGAAATCATTATTTTTACTTATTTTAACTTGTATCCCCAAGTAACCTGTAAATTCATATATAGGTTTGTGTGACAACTATTTGGGCCTCGATTCACACTTGTTGCACATGACGCAGGCAAGTATATATGCTTATTGTTTTCATTTTCAGATATTTTTCCATACATGTTATATATATGCATCTCATGTTTTGCAGACATGCTTGTTACACGAGGTTAGTGTAATGGATTCCATACATGTATCATATTTCGTGACTATTGTATTCATGACTATTATATTACACGTTTACCGTATTTGTGACCTATTTGAATCCATGAGTACTAGTCGGCAGAGAAATATCTCAGTAGACGTGTGAACTACCATTTCCATTCCATGGACTTTTGAAGAATAGCAGCCGCACACGACAGTGCGTTGGCCAGATTTATCCCAGTC
>JANAVB010031019.1:18591940-18716940 GCA_029216955.1 Iris pallida | reverse complement strand
GTGCGCGACGAATTTGATGTGTATCCGTCAAAATTTACCTTACCGGCCTCTTTGCAAAATTTTCAATTACTTTATGCATGTTCGTCAAATTGAAACGAAACTTGCGCCAGCAGGACCATATCACTTTTCTGGTCTTGTATGCCAAGTTTGGTTCGATTCTGAGAAGGTTGATCGGAACGCCTTTTTGGTGGGCCTGCGACCCGATCCAATGGGCGATTTTGTGTACGACTGATCGGAATCCAAAATTGGACATACCGTTGAGTTCGTCTTCTCAAACCGAATCCATAAATATGTAGTTTGACGCTTTAGAGACCATAGACATTGCACATGTTACGGTGCAAAACGGGTTCAACGGCGGAAATCGTTTTGACCTGAAATTACGATTTTGCCTATGTTCCAAATTGGACTTTTGGATAGGCATTTCCTAGATATATCTTTTACATCGGGAATGTTCTTGATTTGTTTCAGTATCCGGAGCCGTTCGCAGATTCTGAGGTTTATTGCTGACGTGACTGATTGCTTGGAGTTGCCATTTTCGTACTGCCAAGCAAGATACCTTGCCACCTTACTCTGTGATTTACATATTCTTATTTTTAGTTATTACTTTCAGTATTTCTTATTTGTTGATTATAAAACTGTGCGTCCAAGTCACACTTGGGTGCAAGCGACTCTCTCGGCCGTTTTTTGCTTTTATTTATTTCTCTTGCATTGACTTAGTCTAGTGACCACCCATTGATGGTGAGGTATTGGTATATCTCATGCAGCCTTGACACATACTTTATCACGTGATGTGAGTCACATGTAGGACACGTACTCGCGTAGTCATCCAGCCACTAATACGTTTGAGGCGTACGACGGTTAGGAGTAACTGCCAATAGAATTGCATGCTAGTAGACTTGGCAGTTACTAGAGGTTTCTATGAGTCATGGATGTGACCCTACTAGGCATTGGATAGGGAGAACAGTTCCTTAACTTATGGGCCATGTACACTTTCCTATTATTGTCAGTTATCTCCGCTGGAGATACGGTCCTGGATCCTAATACTTGATTTTCTGCTGGCCTCTGACATTCGGTGAATGTTATACTTTGAGGTCCCTAGTATCCTGGTGGGACCATACCTGAGTTTCTTATACCTGTAGCTAGAGTGCCCTTGCGTTGAAGGTTTGTTCTTAACTGCATTTTTACTGTAGAACTCGTAGGCACCCTATTGCATGCATCCCCTTTTACTCTCTATTATATATTACAGATTATATGGCATGTTCTTTATGTATCTTGTTATGTCCCTCTGAGGACCTGGTTATCTCTCCAGGTGTGTGCTTTGTGACTTTTGCAGGGGTTATAGCCAAGGCCGTGATCTCTTCATTTTTTCGAGTATGATTGCTCTTGGTTCGTCTTGTTATTTTATCGATCATTTCCTTATATTTTTCTTCCATTTAAAATTGTTGGTAGTGGATTTGTCTCTGCCCAACTACATGTATAAGTGACCAATTCTTGAGTTGATTATAATATTATTCTTTATTATTGTGGATGAGATTTAATTATCATGGTTTTACTGTATTTTACAGCTTATGTATACATATGGGGTTCCATATATTGGAGTATACTTCGTAGGTATACAGCTGACATGTCTACATACTTAGTCCTAAGTATTTTGGGACTGGGGAGTTACATATTTTTATGGTGGCCCATGCAGGTCGAGTTCATCACTTCGGTTACATTACTATACCGATGTGAGCCTGCAGATAGGATTAGAGTCTAGATCTCATCCACTCAGTTGACCTCCTTTCTTGAATTCAATTCAAACTCTCATCCGATTACCTTGACTTCCTTCTGCTTGATTCTTTTACTGTAAATCTTATCTTTCTTCGTGCTTAATAGGAAGGTTAGGAAGATAACTCGTACGAGTATATGTGTTATATTCTCAGTTACTCTACTAGTTTTTTATAAGTTGGGTAGTATGACTACAACCTACCACCCGTATCCTTGTAACCTACTTTTAAAGTGTAACAGGGTGACAATGAATATATGCTAGTGTAGGAAGATATGGTTACCTAGAAGATAGAGTTTTTAGCCCATATCCATTGGTCAACCAAAGCCTGGTATAAGAGACAGTAGGACGACTGTATAAGCAGAAACACTGGGCAAGACTTAGATTCTTGTGAAAACTTGAACTATTTATTACTGCTTTTATCATTATCTCCCGTAATTATACTTTACAATATCATAAATAATGTTTCTAATTATAGCCTAGTTTTGCAAACATATTTTTATCGAGCTTGTTCAGGACATATGTATACTGGGGACGCCCACTAACATATTGTCTAATCATAATCAGTGTATAATGGTCTGATCAACCTTGATGCATTTGGTTCGCTCTTTATATGATTATCCCACGTGGAATGAGATATAGAGGTATCTAGGATGTCATCCGCGACTGCATTGACAATTCTCTCTTGAATTATTCATTCGCCTCTGAATCACGTATTTGTATCCAATAACATCTTTCTTAAACTCTTTATCATTTTCGTCTTTCACTAACTTGGAAAGACAAACGCTTGCATTTGATAGATAGATACGGAGTATCTCCCATGGCAACGATAACTGTATATACCCAAGTTTTGCTACCATCGGCCAGCCATATGACTAAAACCTTGCATTGAGTTACTTGTCCTTCCCTCGACCCTAAAACTAATACCGTGACATTCCAGACATTTAAATTTGAGAATGATTAGTATTTTACCCTTGGTCAAAACACCAACCTAGGAGACTATCTAATCTCTAGAAACCAATTATTGTGAGTCTCTAATTATTCATCTTGATACTTACTTTAACTAGCAACCCGTATGCCTTAACTCAACCCTTACTTGACTAGCCCCCCACAGTTTAGACAAGAGAGAAATATACCAAAAATAAGGGCAAGCATTTGCAAGGACTATGGTAGACACCCATTCCAAGATTAGAGATTCAGCAGATGTTACTCTAGGTACAAATTCTATTATCAAATAAGTGACTTAGCATTAGAACAACACCTTCACCAGCTTAGCCAATATCTGTACCATGACGCCCATCATTATGTCATACTAGTTATCAACAGTGATGCCTGAGCACTACATCTAATACCATTAGAACCCTATAACCATAGTCTGGCAGCTTAACACCAAAATAAGATTATGACTTAGCCATTTAGAGATCTTTCATATGACATACCTTAGTGTTTGTTACCCCCATCAATAACTCTCGCGAACTATGGATAAGTGGATCCTTCCATTATATACTCATGTATCAATGTATGCAATCATTTCTATTTATTAGAATTCGTGGTACGATCCTCAATTTTATTCATATCTACTGTATCACATTATCCATTACATCGTGCCTTATTCTTTATGATCAAAATTCGAGATACAATATCACAACTTTGAAATTTTGTAACCTCATTAATCCTAAAAACCTTGCCTCAGTGTCTGGAGTGAATAGATTGCAGGCCTTCTACATTTTAGGATATACAAGTATTACCGATCGATTAGAATGAATTGGTTTATGTTAGGATGATAAATTAATGCCTTATGAACTCCCACTTTTTATTTAGATTTGTTGGTGTCCCTTACCGTGACTTTGATATTGGAGAGTAATACTAGCTATTACCTTCCAACAAATTTTACCTACAAGACTTAGACGACTCCACCATCATGTAGACATATCATGTCCCACTGAAACACGTCTCCTTGTACTGTATTTTTATGATACGTCTTTCAGATCAAAACGGCTAAGGAAAACCATTACCATAATACCGATATACTTCCTGACTCCAATTAAAGACTCAACCTATGCTCAAATCATTCGACCCAATATATGGTTATGATCTACGTGAAGCCCTCTACGCACATACTACTAGTGTACCACCCAATTGAGTCCACTTGTGCTACCTAAACACAAAATTCACAGAAGGCGTATTCTCGGGCTTTAGGAACCTGGTTAACCAATTCGGCTGAAAAACTTGTCCGGCCACTTGACTTGGAACCTATATAAGATTACCCTAACCTACTAAGAATGCTCAGATTGATTTCATAGTATCTCGTCCAGTCAATATAGATTAGAACCTATGATTCATTCGACCAAAGATCGATGTCCAATTAGGGAATCCATTAAGACCCAGTTAAACTATCTTTGCCCATAACCATATTTAGACTATAAAACCAAACTCGATGAAATAGGCCCTTACTCCTATTATGTAGACCCCATCTCATGGCCCACTAAGTCTCATTCCATAATTCCCATAACTATATCTCTCCAGAGACTATGATTATACGAAGAACGAAATCCTGCTGGTTATGCTTGACCAAGACCCTTTCTACTGTCTTGATAAAATATGGTCAATACATGAGCGATGTTAAAAGAGTAATACTTAGGCTTCCTATAGAGTCCATGACTACAATAGAAGTAACCCATATTCTCAGACACCTTCTTGAAATTTGATCTTCTTAGAACTCCTATTACGATGCCTTCCATGATGGGTAGAACCCTGAACTTAGCATACTCTATCTCTTGGAATGTGATATCAAGTTTGGGTTTTATCATAACCATCCTTCCATCTGTTAGGAGTTACGATACGATCTTCATATTGCTTTTATATCACTTTGCTCGCGTGTTTAGATAATCGCGATAAAAATCACGACCTTGATCCTCTTTAAATTCCATTCTATCGTTGTGCAATGTCTTAAGTTTTAATTTCGGGAACGAAAAATTCTATAATTCATAGATTGTAATCTCCTCTAAGAAACATAGGGTTACCTTGAATTAGCAAATGATTATGATAGATTGGTTCATAATTTAACTAATACATTAGTGACTCATAATATCCACTTCTATCCATATCATCTAATAACCCTACCGTGACTTTGATGTTGAAGCACAACACTAGTCCTTTCCTTTCACAAACCGCATACTCCTGTCATTATGACTTAAAGGTTCCAAACCCTTACCAAATCATATACTATAACAAGGTTCCGCACTTGTTGTACATTACCATCTCATGGCCGTGAATTTTTATTACCTTAAGTTCTTCAACCTCTCAGTTACATATATTAATTTCTTGAAATGACATGATTTAGTTATAATCAAACAAAGGTTGCCTACTTACCTTGTTGAACAAATGCTGATAGAAATGATGTTAAAATGTTATAACCTCCTATAGAAGTTATTGACCAAGAATGTCATGGCAATCCCTAGGCTCACTTAGAATCCGTGATTGCAGTCGAAAGTATCCAATATTCCCACACCTCCAAAAAAAATGGGTAACAATGAATGTCATGGTTGACCAATCCTTATAAGATTTGGTAGAATCTGGAACCAAGAATACCCTATCTTGTAAAAATATGACGTCAACTCGGATCCTTATGATAACCCCCTCTTCATCGTTAAAAAAACAAAAAACAAAAAAAAAACAATTTACGAAACTGGCGTACCTATCATCCCCGATAGTAATCTCATTATTTTTATTATTAAGAATATTTTTAATTTCGATGATGAAATTTTATAAGTTGGGTAGGATGTAAACTCCCAAATTTTTTGATGGTTTAGTCTTATTTAATGTATTTTTACACTATTTTTATTTTTGCATTTATTTTTGACATTTTGGTAGCGAGCTACATTATATAAATACATAAGATTCTTTTCATAAGTTACGCATAAAATATGTTCAAAAAAATATTTAAACTATTACTTATTTTTCTTCTTTCAAAGATTTATTGATTACTAAATGCTGTAGAGTTAATAAATAAAAAAAAATTCTAAAATTTTTAGTAGCATATAAATGCCTCATTATATGTAGCTAATAAGTTTTATTGTTAGCAAATTATTTTAGAAATAATTTTATGAAATTCATAAATGTTATAAATTCAATAGATTATTTTTATGTGGGAATATTTATAAAGAGGTATATATATAAAAGACACCCCCAGGCGGGTCGAAGCCCCCCTCCTCCTCTTCGGATCCCCCGGGCTTGGGGGTCGAACCCCCCTCCCCTCTCCGTAGCTTTCCCCCCTCCACCGCAGCCCGCTCTTCCCCTGCCTTGGATCCAGCGCCACCGCGGTGGCTCCTCCCCCCGGGGGAGAGCCTCCCCGGCTCCCGCCGTCCTTCGGGGTCGAGACCACCCCCCTCTTTTTCCTCGGGCCCCGCGTTTCGCCTCGGGCCCCGCGTCTTGCCTCAGGTTGTGCCCACACCCCTCGGTTAGCGCGCTCGTTGTCCACGTGGGTCCCTCGGGCTCAGCGCCGTTGCCATTTTCTTTTTTCCCCCTTTTTCTTTGTGTTGTTTGAATTTTGAACGGTTCCCAGCCTGTGGGCCCCTGTCAGTTTCTTTAATATATTTCCTTTTCCAATATATATATATATATATATATATATATATATATATATATATATATATATATATATATATATATATTGGAGAATAAAGTAGAAAATATTTTAAAGATTTTTAGAAATTATTTTATTTTATTATTGAGTATTTGAGCATTTTGGGATTAAAGAAAAAATATTTATATACAAACAAAACAAAACAAAAAAGAAAAAGAAAAAGATTAAAAAAAATCCCACCCACTTAAAAGTGGGCGGCCCCTCCCTTCACTCATTTAACCTCCCAACCCGTGAGCAAAGACCCCCACCTATGAGTTGGCCTTAATCCTAAGCCTAATAGTATTAGGTTTAGCCCAACTTGTCATATATATATAACTCCCTCCACAGACCTCAAAACTTTAGACTTTCAATAGATTATTTTTGTGTGGGAATATTATAAAGAGGTATATATAAATTCAATAGATTATTTCGTCGTGCCCATCCCCCTCTTCTCCTCGGGCAGGGCGCTGGGTCCCCCCCTCCGCCGGGACTCCCTTCCTTCTTCCGGCAGCTCCCCCCGGTTCTCTGCCCGCGCCCGGCAGCTCCCCCCGTCTCACCGCCTCCCCCAAGCGGGTCGAAGTCCCCCACCTCCTCTTCGGATCCCCCGGGCTTGGGGGTCGAACCCCCCTCCCCTCTCCGCGGCTTTCCCCCTCCGTCGCGGCCCGCACCTCCCCTACCTTGGATCCAGCGCCACCGTACTGGCTCCTCCCCCCGGGGGAGAGCCTCCCCGGCCCCCGCCATCCTTCGGGGTCGAGACCACCCCCCCTCCATTTTTCCTCGGGCCCCGCACTCCGCCTCGGGCCCGCGTCTTGCCTCGGGCTGCGCCCTCCCTCGGTTAGCGTGCACGTGAGCCACGTGGGTCCCTCGGGCTCAGTGCCGTTGCCATTTTCTTTTTTCCTCTTTTTCTTTGTGTTGTTTAAATTTTTAACGGTTCCCAGCCTGTGGGCGCCTATCAGTTTCTTTAATATACTTCCTTTTCCAATATATATATATATATATATATATATATATATATATATATATATATATATATATTTAACAAAAGCAATTTTATTGAAAACTAAGGTGAGCTCTTGAAGAGCAATACAGGTGCAGGGCTGGAAAACACAAAAGAAGCCCTGGATAGCAAGAAAATTAAAGCAACATTGGAAAATACTAAATATTAGGATTATCGGATTTGAGAGAGGTCTAAGATCCGAATGGTCGTCTTTTCGACTTTTTGAAGACCAACCTTCAAAAACTTCGAAATAGCAGTAGACCGCAGCACGTGAGGGGGGTTGACCGATCACGCAACATGCGTGATACTGGTGTGAGCGCTCGGCCCAAGGGGGGTTGTGGGCACACTGTCCCTTTTTTTTGGGAAAATTCGAATTTTCAAAGTTTTTAAAAATTCGAAAAACAAAAACCGAGGGGGAGAACACCGCCCGAAGTGCCAGAGGGGCACACTGCCCAAGGGGGGCTCACTGCCCTATGGGCGCGCGGCACGATGCCGCCGCGGCCCCTCCTCCTCCAACGCATGGGGGGCCACGCCAACGGAGAACCCCGACGGGGAAGACAGCTCCGGTGAGGGAGGGACGGGGGAGGAAAGACGTAGTGGAGGGAGCTCCGACGAAGGGGGGGCCGAGGGGCTGGCCAGAGGACCGTCGGAGGGGTCAGGGCCGGAGGGGGCGTCGCCGCAGAGAAGAGGGGGAAGCGAGCCGAGACTCCAGCCGCTCCGACGATGGCAGGTCCGGGAAGGACGCTGGGCGGTTGGGAACCGCCAGGGATAGGGCCCCCCGCCCTGGCGTGCCTCCCGAACACCTAGAAGGGGGTGGGGTCTGCCGGCAAGCGGCGCTGGAAGCTCCGTAGCACGTAGCGGGGAGGTGCCACTGCCGAAGCTGGTCCGCCAACCGACGCCGGGGAGAGAGCCATCGCGGGGGCTGAGCACGCCGAAGACCACGGCACGGAGGCTGGGGAGGGGGACGGGAACGGAGGTCGCAGCACGGCCACCGTGGCCCACGAGGGGGAGACCACCGGCACCGGAAGGAACGCCGGCGGGGTAGAGGCGGGGGCGGGGGCCAGACTGGGGCTGCTGGAAGCCGGGGAAGCGAGCGGGCGACGGCCACGAGAGGGAGAAGAAGGCGGCAGGTGTTGACGCGACTGGAGGTTTGGGCCATGAGAGAGGAACGGCGAGGGGAGGAGACTCCGAGGAGGGGGGACGCCAGCGTCGCAGCGGGGGCGGCTATGGGAGGAAGCGCCGGAGGCGCTCCAACTCCAGGTCCACCGGAGGGGATGAGCTCTGCACGTGCTGGAGGCCACTGGAAGGCAGGCGCAACCGTGGAGGGTGGCGGCGGAGGAGGACCGCCGGAGTGGACGAGCCTGGAGCCCACGGGAGGCCACTTCAAGGCTTGCGCAGCCGAGGTGGGTGGCTACGGAGCAGCGGGGGGTGCCGGCGAGGATAGGGGCGCAGCGGACGAGGCAGCGTCCGACGGAGAGCTGCCACGAGCCCGGATGCGCCGGGGCCGCCTCGGGCGACGGAGGGGTTGAGGGGGGAAGGGAGTGAGGGAAACCCCTCTGCAGGAATCTGGCGAGCGGGGAGGGAGAATAAACCGGCGGTGGCGAGGGCCAGGCGGTGGTCGGCCATCCAGGGGAGGAGGGTTGGCCTCTGAGGGGGACGAAGAGGTGGAATGGCGCCGCCGGCCCCGGCAGGCCGACCGACCAGCCAATCCACATAATCCCGACCGGTGGAGAGGCCAGGAGATGGGTACCCGCTCGTTTCCCCATCTATGTATTCAATTCAAATATATATATATATATATATATATATATATATATATATATTGGAGAATAAAGTAGAAAATATTTTTAAGATTTTTTAGAAATTATTTTAATTTATTATTGAGTATTTGAGCATTTAGGATTAAAGAAAAAAAAATATTTATATACAAACAAAGCAAAAAAAAAGATTAAAAAAAGATTAAAAAATATCCCACCCACTTAAAAGTGGGCGGCCCATCCCTTCACTCCTGTAACCTCCCAACCCGTGAGCAAAGGCCCCCCACCTATGAGTTGGCCTTAATCCTAAGCCTAGTAGTATTAGGTTTAGCCCAACTTGTCATATATATATAACTCCCTCCACACACCTCAAAACTTTAGACTTTCAATAGATTATTTTGTGTGGGAATATTTATAAAGAGGTATATATAAATTCAATAGATTATTTCGCCGTGCCCATCCCCCTCTTCTCCTCGGGCAAGGCGCTGGGTCCCTCCCCCTCCGCCGGGACTCCCTTCCTTCTTCCGGCAGCTCCCCCCGGTTCTCCGCCCGCTCCTGGCAGCTCCCCCCGCCTCACCGCCTCGCCCAGGCGGGTCGAAGCCCCCTCCTCCTTTTCGGATCCCCCGGCCTTGGGGGTCAAACCCCCCTCCCCTCTCTGCGGCTTTCCTCCCTCCGCCGCGGCCCTCTCTTTCCCTGCCTTAGATCCAGCGCCACCGCGGTGGCTCCTCCCCCCGGGGGAGAGCCTCCCCGGCCCCCGCCGTCCTTCGGGGTCGAGACCACCCCCCCTTTTTCCTCGGGCCCCGCATTCTGCCTCGGGCCCCGCATCTTGCCTCGGGCTGCGCCCCCCCTCGGTTAGCGCGCTCGTGGGCCACGTGGGTCCCTCGGGCTCAGCGCCGTTGCCATTTTCTTTTTCCCCCCTTTTTTTTGTGTTGTTTGAATTTTGAACGGTTCCCAGCCTGTGGACCCGTGTCAGTTTCTTTAATATATTTCCTTTTCCAAATATATATATATATATATATTTTTTTTTTCCAAATATATATATATATATATATATATATATATATATATATATTGGAGAATAAAGTAGAAAACATTTTAAAGATTTTTTAGAAATTATTTTAATTATTATTGAGTATTTGAGCATTTAGGATTAAAGAAAAAAATATTTATATACAAACAAAACAAAACAAAAAAGAAAAGAAAAGATTAAAAAAAGTCCCACCCACTTAAAAGTGGGCGGCCCCTCCCTTCACTCCTGTAACCTCCCAACCCGTGAGCAAAGGCCCCCCACCTATGAGTTGGCCTTAATCCTAAGCCTAGTAGTATTAGGTTTAGCCCAACTTGTTATATATATATAACTCCCTCCACAGACCTCAAAACTTTAGACTTTCAAAAACGAAAATTTATGGCAAACATCCCATCTTCGTCTACAAATTCATTTCACTAGCAACGGAGTTTTTTACACGACGAACGGAGCATCGGAAGTCAGTCCCTCGTCATCCGCGGAGCAGTTTTCCCACTCAAGGTACCCTACTTTCCGACCACGTAACTTTTTACTCGTAACTCCGATTTTTGATCCGTAAGATTTTCTGGAAAGAAGACTTGACCCTTTTCATAACCATATAGGATTTCACTATTTTTTAGCAACTAAAATTATGTGAAACTGGACGTAAACTTTTGATAAAAATCCAAAATTTGTGATAGATCTTTTTTAGTAGAAATCAACAACTTGACGGCCGATTTTTTTTCCAAATCATGCATCGTTTGTGGAAACTTTCAACATGATGTTGAATGACACCATATACGAGAATAAAACCTAGTTTGTAGATTGTGAATTCATTACGTACATAGGCAGTTATTCGATTGTAAAAACCAGAGAAAAATTAGTCCTTAAACTGAAATTTTTAGAAAAATCTCCCGATACGACGTTCGTTTCGCCAAACCGGGCGACATGGTCGCGAACGGAAAGCATTGAATGGTGCGTATCAACTTTGTAGACGTGTGGGCTTTGACGGAATTCAAATTGGTTGTGCGTGCGCGACGAATTTGATGCGTATCCGTCAAAATTTACCGTATCGACCTCTTTGTAAATTTTCTAATTACTTTGTGCACGTTTGTCAAATTGAAACAAAACTTGTGCCAGCAGGACCGTGTCATTTTTTTGGTCCTGTATGCCAAGTTTGGTCCGATTCTGAGAAGGTTGATTAGAACGCCTTTTTCGCGGGCCCGTGACCCAATCCAACTGGCAATTTTGTGCAAGGCTCATCGAAATCCAAAATTGGACATATCTTTGAGTTCTTCTCCTCAAATCGAATCCATAAATATGTAGTTTGACGACTTTAGTGACCATAGACATTGGCACGTATTTCGATGCAAAACGGGTCCAACGACGGATATCGTTTTGACCTGAAATTTTAATTTTGCCCCTGTTCCAGAATTAGACTTTTGGACAGGCATTTCCTACATATATCTTTTACACCGGAAACATTCTTGATGTTTGTTTCAGCATCCGGAGTCGTTCGTGGATTCTGAGGTTTATTGCTGACGTGACTGATTGCTTGGAGTTGCCATTTCCGTACTACCAGACAAGATACCTTGCTACCTTACTCTGTGATTTATATATTCTTATTTTTAGTTATTACTTTCAGTATTTCTTATTTATTATTATTATAAAACTGTGCGTCCAAGTCACACTTGGGTGCAAGCGACTATATCGGTCATTTTTTTATTTTTATTTATTTCTCTTGTATTGACTTAGTCTAGTGACCACCCATTGATGGTGAGGTATTGGTATATCTCATGCGGCCTTGACACATCTTTATCACGTGATGTGAGTTACATGTAGGACACGTACTCGCGTAGTTGGCCGACCACCGATAAGTTTGAGGCGTGCGACGGTTAGGAGTAACTGCCAATAGAATTGCATGCTAGTTGACTTGGCAGTTACTAGAGGTTTCTATGAGTCAAGGATGTGACCCTACTAGGCATTGGGTACGGAGAACAGTTTCTTGACATATGGGCCATGTATGCACTTCCCTATTATTGTCTGTTATCTCTGCTGGAGATACGGTCCTGGATCCTGATACTTGATTTCCTGCTAGCCTCTGACATTCGGTGAATGTTATACTTTGAGGTCCCTGGTATCCTGGTGGGAGCATACCTGAGTTTTCTATTTCTGTAGCCAGAGTGCCCATGCATTGAAGGTTTTTTCTTAACTGCATTTTTACTATAGAACTCGTAGGCACCCTATTGCATGCATCCCCTTTTACTCTCTATTATATATCACAGATTATATGGCATGTTCTTTATGTATCTTGTTACATCCCTCTGAGGACCTGGTTATCTCTCTAGGTGTGTGCTTTGTGACTTTTGCAAGGGTTATAGCCAAGGTCATGATCTTCTCCATTTCTTCGAAGATGATTGCTCTTGGTTGGTCTTGCCATTTTATCGATCATTTCCTTGTATATTTTTTTAATTGAAAATGGTTAGTAGTGGATTTGTCTCTGCCCAACTATATGTATAAGTGACTAATTCTTGAGTTAATTATAATATTATTCTTTATTGTTGTGTATGAGATTTAGTTATCATAGTTTTACTGTATTTTACAGCTTATGTATACATACGGGATTCCATACATTGGAGTATACTTCGTAGGTATACAGCTGGCATGTCTATGTACTTAGTCTTAAGTATTTTAGGACTGGAGCATTACATTATGTCACGACCCGTACCTAATACTTGGGCATGAACCGTGTACAGGCCCAGCCTACGTCGTAGAGTCAGCGGTAGAATGTTGTAACAGTATGATGAACAACCATGCAGTAAAAGATATTACCCACATGGGGAAACCCAACTTAATATTACAACTCAGCATCTAGAAGATGAAAATAAATAGAACCATCTCATAATAGAAAATGTGTGATGACTAAAAATAAATCTCAACTACATGTCTCAAAAATTAACTCAGTATCAACTACAATGTCTTAACACTAGCTAAAAATGACTAAGCAAACGCAGCAGGATCAGATGCTGCATACTCCTCCTGATAAGCAAAATCCGTCTCTACTGTATCTTCCATGTACGGGCCATACTGGTCAGGGCACTCGACCTCTTCGTAATCACCTAAAATTTGTTTGGTTATCCAGTCAGGATGGAACGAGTACAATTCACTGAATGCAGTTCCAATATATGAAAATGACTATAAAATAGAGGTTAGACATCAGTTATATGTTTTGAAAATAAATAGAAAAGATGTGAGAAAAGATAAAAAATCAATAGCAAATAAATAAACTAAAATACCTTCTCAACTGTTAGAAGTACCTTTGATATGTGATCAGTCTGGGACACTACACCACGAGGTCTATGAGGTCTACTTGTATGAAAAATAAACAATGTCTACGAGGTCTACTTGCAGAAATTAAACAATGTCTACGAGGTCTACTTGCAGAAAATAAACAATATCTACGAGGTCTACTTGCATAAAAATAAACAATGTATACAGTCGGATCACACATCCTTGGTACTTCTCATTCCCGACTCAACAATTTATAATAGAATATAAAATGACAAAATCACATAACCAATGGCCAACAGTGAAATATAGTGAAAATAAAAAACAGACAATAAACTGTACTCGCCTGGTGTCCTGAGCTGCTGGCACAAATCAGAGTTTGAATCGAGGTCCAGGCAACCTATTTAATGAATATCAATGTCAAAATACAATCTACTAAACAAAAGTAATTTACTTACTTGTTAGGTCTTTTGGTTATTTCCCTCTCTATTTCTACTTTAATTGGAGAGTTTGGCAATTAGTTTAATACTTATCCAGTTGACTTGTTAACCTCTCAGGTTTGTGAGTTTATAAGGCCCCACTCAGTTATCTATGACCTGGCTAGGACACCCATGCTTACATACTCTTGTAGATAGGACTACTAGTAGTAGTTTAAGTTGACAACTATGGTCTTGTACTCTGGTTTAAAACAGATTGCTGTCATGACTGATTTGTCTAGTACTGCAGTCCAAAGCATGAATCTAATGTTCACTACTAAGCCATTGATGTAGTCATGTCCTAATTGAAACTAGAAGGAGAATTTCATATGGAGGTATCATTGGGTACATTAGGGGTGATTCACTTGTTAATATTTAGCAGTTACCAGTGAAGTTTCATTGCTTGGTATCTTTTGATACAAATGCAAGTTCACATGGACTGCTTCATGGGTTAGGGATTACTGCCATAATTGATTTGGGTCCTGCCACCAAGTAGTCATATCAGAGTAGTTTGCCCTGAAGTCATACCATGTCAGACTCCCAAGTCTCGAGAGGACCCTTTTTAATGTATCACTAACCCTCTAGTCAAGAGAAGATCCATACTAGCATTTAGCTGATACTAGGAACCTGTTTTTGTCCGAATCTTGTTTTACCAAGGAATGACAGTTGGTATCCTTTCCTCCATGATACCATTTCCTATTCCCATATTATTTCCATCTCACTGACTACATTTGGGACACCCTAGTTGATTCCCTAGGCTGTTCACAGTAACTTTTTCTCCTACGTACCAATGGTTCCTGATGCATCAGCCTACAGTATCCCTGTATCCCGAGGCTTCCTTAGCCTATACTGTGTCTAGAGTAGTGATTTGATATTAGGAAACATCCTCCTAACAGTGTTTGGCTGATACAGGTAGGATTGTTTACGTATCAAAAATTTGTATAAGGAACACTAACCTGGCCATATCAATCTGTACGAAGTAAGAGGCTACTGATACGGGAGGGGTTTGGCTGTACCTAAGGTCTGATAGGGACTTTTAGCGCCTTGAAGCTCGATACTAGTGCATGAGTGTTAATCCGATACTCCTAGCTTGAACTGATATTCAGGAATTGACTAAAATCATTGGTTATGGAGGGAACATGAAACATGATTCCAAGTGCCCAACGTGTAACCAAGCTGCCTCTCCTATTGTCCTAATTTTCCTGGATAGTGATTTGGGTTTGGTATATCATGGAAACCCGATACTTCTTAGTTCAGTCGGTTAGACATATCAAGGAGGGTCTGATACCAAGGTTCTAATGGATTCCCAAGTGTCTATGAAGACTACCTCTGTTATTCGAGAGTTGGGTTTTGGTGTCAGCATCGTTCTGATACTTCAACATACACATCGACACCTAGTTTCTTCGTGAAACCAGGTAGTTACCAATATCAGCATGTCGTGGTTTCAGTGTCAGATGCTTTGACCCGAGAGTGTATCCAAGCTTCGTGCGGAAGGACATACTCTGTTATTAATTGGGTATGTGATTTGCCTTATGGATCATGTCTTCCTATTGATTTCCATCTATTCGTATTCTTTTAGGTATTGTGACAAATACTAACTGATCCAAGATTTGAAGACAAAGTTTTTAAATAAAGAAGGAAGGCTTACCTCTGTTGCTCGACTCCTTTATATGCTTCCTTGCTTCCTGTGATAGGGAGCGGCACTTAGGGTTTTGCAGTTGAAGAAGATGGAATCGGTTAACCTTCCTATGATCACATATATAAATACTCGGGTTTGGACTTGAAAGGATAGGGAGATGGGTTTTAAACTTGATTTGAATCTGATCTCTTAAGGATATAAAGTTATTTATATTCTCATGGATTAGGATGTTTAGTTTCGAATTTAAAGAAAGCTGAGGTTAGCTACTTTTCAAATTCGAATACCAGTGGTTTAGAATTTAGTATTTCCTTTAGGTCCCTGCTAACTCCTATATTTCCACTTGATCCCTTATTGCTAACTTAAATGAAAAACAAAAATTATAAATGGGGCAAATAGGAATTTGATTATAATAGTTTGGAAAAATTTGGTCCGGGGATTAACAACTCTACCCCCCTTAAACAAATTTTGTCCTCAAAATTTTAGGATAGATACAAGGTAAATATGTACCTCAAGATTCAAAAAGGTAGGGATAATGCTCGCACATCTCGTCCTCCCTCTCCCATGTGGATTCGCCCGGGGAGTGATGCCTCCACGCGACACGAACCGAAGGAATCGTCAGATTACTTAGCACCTTCTCTCTGTGGTCCAGAATCTCCACGGGCTGCTCCTGATAGTCGAGCCTCGGTCCTACCTCGATCTCCGAATGGTCCAACACGTGACTGGGGTCCTCCACGTATCGTCGCAGCTGGGATACGTGGAACACATTGTGCACTCCTTCCAATGCAGGTGGAAAGGCCAATCGGTATGCTACTGTACCGATTTTCTCGAGGATCTCAAACGGCCCAATCGGTATGCTACTGCACCAATCTTAAAGTTTGTTATTTTCGAAAACTAATGGTTCCATGTTGTAGAAAATTTAATTTTATTCAGTTTAGACCTTTATTTTGTCCAATTTTCAGTCCTATAACCTAAGTTGTGGACATTGGAAGTTTTTAAAACTCCAGGGCCAAAAGCTTGCTGGTAGGGACGACACCTCATGCACCTCGTGTGCACCTCACGCACCTTTGGTTCTGCGCACCTTTTGGTTTGCGCACCTTGCACCTCGCGCACCTTTTGGTCCGCGCACCTCAGATACTTCGTGCGCACCTCGCGCACCTTTTGGTCTGTGCACCTTGTACCTCGTGCACCTTGCACCTCGTACACCTCGTGCACCCTGTACCTCTTGCACCTCATGAATCGTGCACCTTGCACCTTACACCTCGTACAACTTGCTCCTCGCGTAGCTCGTGCACCTTGTACATCGTGCACCTCGTACACCTTGTATGTCGTACATCTCGTGCACCTTGCACCTAGCACACCTCATGCACCTTGCACCTCGTGCACCTCGTGCACCTTACATCTCGTGCACCTTGCACCTCGCACATGCCTTGCACCTTGTGCCGTGCACCTTTTGTCCATGCACGAATCACTCTAAATGACTATTTTTGCCCGTTCAAGCTATTTTGTAGCTAGAATCTTGAAAAAACTTAAAACATGAAAGTTGTAGATCTTCGTCTTGGCTTCAAGAATCTTCATGTCTCACTTTAATCAGAGTTCATATGTGACTTATAGTTTCAATCACACATGGGTGTTCTTGATCTTCTTTTCATGTTTTTTTATACTTGGCCTAAATTGCGACGACCCAACTCGACACTTGATAGTCTTGAGATAGTAACTTGAACTTGACTTGAACATGATAATATGAACCCGTCTTGATAACTCTTGATAAGTGGCTCTTTGAGGCGTACTCCAGACAAGTACTTTTGACATGACAAGTAACCTGACATGACCTGTATAATCTTGAAATGGCTGTTACGACAGCTACCCTGACTTGCTAAGTAACTCTTGTCTTGACACCGTGGTTGACTTTCTTAATTGTGCCTGTACAATCTACCTGTCTCGTCGTGCATCATGTCTAGAATATGGATTCCTGGTTACCACGATCAGGAATACACAATGAATCTGACTAGGTTAATGACAAGATTGATCAAGTAGTTCATATAAAGAGATTTTTTTTCCAGTTACAGGCGATCCCGTTATCTCGGCCACACCTGAGGGACTTGTAGCCTGCCGACTAGTAGGGCACATTTCCAGCCCACTATCATGTGGGGCACTTCTTGAAAACATAAGTACTAAAAGTACACCAGTAATCTTGATAACTCTTGTAACTCTTGTAAATTACCTTGCCTAGATAACCTGGATAGCTGCAGGACTTGTGACTGCGGGAACATCTCATTGTATCTTGCTAGTAACTAGGCCTGTGATAACCCTAGTTAGCTAATGATAGTAAGCCGTAGGACTTGATTGTCCATGCTGAATGCTTGCTCGTGATTAGCGTGTGAATTATATTTTGTCTATTAATGCAAGCTATTGTTTTATTCTAACCCTATCTTCTTGTCATTTTAGCCTATTTATTTATTTATTCTTCTATTTTATTATCAGCTGGTTTTAGTTCCTTAATGAAGCCTTTCTTGTGGTACTTGTACTTTCTAGGGTCTGATCCAGCTAGTTTTGTATGGCCAAATTTTGGAGTGATACCCGAGGATCTTCCTACTTATCAGCCAGATCGTGAACACCAGACATAATCCTGGCAACGAATGGGTTTCTTATTTTGCTCTCACACTCTATTGTAAATTATTCTTTTGAGGCATTTAGCCGTCGAACAAGTGTTAGCTCGTGTTGAAACTTAAATTTTTGTCTGCCTAAGGGCTGTTATATGATTGGCAAATCCTAGGGTTGATCATGTATGACTTAACTCTTGCTAGTCTTCACATTTTGTATGACTAGCTTCATGATCATCTGAATATGTAATATTTGGGAAGCCTTACTTTGTATGTCTAATGATCTAACATCTTGTAACATTTACTTGCTTGCTTGAGATTGAGACACTAGATTTATTCTTGACCATAAGAGACTGATGGCTTATAGATAAACCCTCATGCATCTAGACAGCCGTGACCGTATTGCGAGGTGGATTACACTTTAATGTATGTAGTTAGCTGTGCCCGCTCTCCAGTATTCTGGTTCTGGGGTGTGACACCATAGGAATCCCTTATTCAGTTTGACTGTCGGGTAGTTAAGGTTACTATATAGGCCATGTAATTTAGGTAGAGGCGTATTGAATTCTAAACCCTACTAGATACTTGAGGAATTTCCATAGAGGATATACTCTTGTGTTTTAATATGATGGTACGATCAAAGGTGTGTAGACTATTCGCTTGGTAAAGAGGCCTTCCTAGGATTCAATCCCTAACATTGATAATTTGTTTGAATTATATTTTCTGCCTAGGTTGTATTACTTATTTATTTCCATAAGTAATTGTTTCTCTACGAGTCAATATTTTATTTCCATGCATTGAGCTGATTCTAACATGATCCAATTATCCATATATTTATTTCGAGTTAATTTTGTTAAAATTCAAGATATATATATATATATATATATATATATATATATATATATATATATATATATGTGTGTGTGTGTGTGTGTGTGTGTGTGTGTGTGTGTGTGTGTGTGTGTGTGTGTGTGTGTGTGTGTGTGTTTTCCCCTCGATCTTTGAATATTATAGAAATTAAAATTTATATTTATATTTCTCTTGTTTTCGATCATTTTCTTCCTAATCAATCGTTAGATTTTTAAAACTGATACTTTCATTCAAGGATAGATACTTACATTTTTCTAACATAATCAACTTGTTGAATTTCTAGAAGCTTGTTGAAAATTCTTATGGATATAGTCGAAAGAATATTCATTGACTTACAATGGTAAGGCAGATGCCTATTGTCCCTATTTATTTGAATTATGAAAACTGTAGGTTCACTACAGCCAGCAGCGCACTGGCATGGCATGACCCCTAAGTTGAAGTAATTTTAGGTATACATGGGTGTTCGAATATTATTAAAACTATGTCTTAGTTGTCGCATTTTGATCTTAGTTATCTTTATGTCAATATTGGATAGAGTTGATAGAGTATTCGATACCATATCATATTTGAGTCATGAAATCAAGGATTTACTACAGCCAGACGTACACTGGCAAGGCATAGATTCTCGATAAAATGACTTCATATATACATACGATTTTTGAATATTATAGACTACATCCTTTTTAGCATATGACTATTGATTTTCATGGTTCACAATTTCATGCACTCTCACTTAAAATTTGATTTGTTCTTATCCTTTCATTTCTTGAACCTTTCTTTTATATTTTGTTAGAAATCATTTAAACCTATAATCCTGCATATATTTCAACTCAGTTATTGCTAATGATTAGATTTTTTTATTCTACTGTGATCATGACAATTTTGGTCATGTTCATGCTTGTGCCAACTTTTTAATCTTGATCATGCTTAGATGGCTTGCATGACTAACCTTGATCGTGACTGCATCTTAGTTGTATCCAAGTGATTTTAACTATGTTTAGACTTTGTCTAAATTTGATAGTTGACCATGCATATATAATTTCAATAGTAATTAATCGTGCATAAAGACTTTTTCTTGTTTAGCTAATCCTATTTCGATTATATCCTTGACCATTGTGACTAGACCCATTTTACTATACTTTAATCGTGACACATGGTATCTTTTCTTGGGGTTCGATTCTATTCATGGTCTAACTCATTTTGATCATTGATCATATCATTTCTTGATTATATTCTTAATCATGCCTAATCGTATCTTTTGAAATTTTGAGGACAAAATTTTTCTAAGGTAGGTAGATGTAGTGCCTCATCCCTACATCGTGCCCCGTTCTCCGTCTAATGGGTGCGCGAGAAAGGAACACTGTCGCTATCGATTCGGTCGGGACCGATAGGTCAGGATCGATCGAATCAGTCGAACGGGAATGATTGAATTAAGATCCTTTTCTCGTTATGGAAAGGCTTCTTCAGAATCAAGTCCCACATTCAGTGGATTGTGCCTCGAGGATAGACTCTGCGACTGAGTCGAAAGAGACCTCCCGTTGCTTGTTTTTCACGCCACACTTGCTTTGGTTTTGGCTTTGGTTTTCTGAATACATTTTTGTGAATGTTTTTATGAATATTTTCATGGCATGCATTTCGAACTCGCATTTACATATCGAACTCCTTGAATAATACATTGTTCTAATCAGTTGCTTGTGCGATTTCAAGTAATTGCATACGCGACATCTAGCACGACCATCAAGTCTCTCGCCTCGAACAGAAATCAAGGTGAGTGGCTGACCTCCTTTACCTCGACCCTCTATCTTAATTATAAAGTTGTCGCAACGATACCATAAAATGTGCCTTAAATCACTTGTTAACGTAGCACAGTCATGGACAACTTGTATACAAGAGTGATTGTTTCTTCGGACGGTATTCCGGGGCCACGGGACCGATCCGGCCTAGGAAGAAACACGATAGCTATGCTGGATTGTACCGCGGGTATTCGGTCCTCTTTCAATGGGGCTCGCTACCCTCGTTGAACGTGCACCGTCTAAACCAAGCTATGTCCAGAATGGTTTTCATGCCAATGATGTCACGACCCGCATCCGCTTTTCGAGATACGAGTGCGTGTCCAAGCCCAGCCTACGCCGCGGTATCGACGGTAGTACGTTGTCTATCCCGCAATGAACAAAGTGCTCATAAATACTAACTGCTCATTTACAACAACTAAATCAACTTTACAAAATATAAAAGTTTTACATTTGAAGAAGAATATAAGCTTTTACAATTATAGAAAATACTACACATCTAACTAGTCTTCTATGGTTTGTCCTTCGAGTCTCTATCTCCCCCTCGTATGGTCTATAGTGCAAGAGTAGGCACGTCAACCTCATCTATAACAAAGATCCAGTCAGGAAAGGAGCAGAGTACAACCATATTGCAATTAATATTTTTAGTCCAAAATAAGTTAGAACAATGAGAAACCAAGATGGCAAAGAGTATATAAAGAACTAGCAAGAGATGAACTAACATGATATGAACTAGCACTAGCAAGATATGAACTAGCATAATGTAACTAGCAAGGTATGAACTAACGAGATACGAACTGAAAAAATGTAAACTAGCAAGATGTGAACTAACAAGATATGAACTAACAAGATAACGGACTAGATAAAGAAAAAATAGGAACAACTATGTGTGTTGAAATAACTTTTAATACGTGAACGGCTGGTCTAATACGGCACATCATATGATGACTATCCACAATTATAGGGTACGGCTAACTTATATGTGGGGTGTATGACTTAGCTATCCACAATCAAAATAGTTGGGTTTGTTCACGTACTTACCGAGTATTTTCCCTTCCAACTCTCTAACAATCAATAACGGTCAATGATACACTAAGAAGGATAAAATAACTATGGTGTCACAATCGTGTCTCAACGAAATATCAAGCAATGTCTCAACGGGATATCAAACAAGGAAATGATAGAGAAAACATTATAATGAACTAAAACATAAATGCAATACTGTACTTGCATGAATCCTTGCACAAACCATAGTCACAAGTAGAGGATGAGGGGATTGCCAATCTAGAATCTGTCAACCTATAACATACATTGTACCACGAACCATGCACGAAAACCACAAGTCAATTCTAAGGTTTTAGTTCTAAATTCATGAAAAAAGTGGCTAATGGGTTAACTAATCTAGTAATAGTTAATTCTAGAATAAATTACTTAAAAATCTAATTTAACCTAATAATAATCTGAATATAATCTAAACATGCAAGTTTGGCGATAAAAAGTCGTATTTCCAATTTTGGAAACCATGGCACGCAAATCAAGGCGTGACGTTGAATATCTAGTCAAACATCATGAACTCTAGATTTTGAAAATGCACCTTGGTAGATTTCAGCGCCACTTGTGCGCTGGAATCAACCGTGCCACAAAATCATGTTTTGGTCAAAAGATATCGCCGTTATGGCTAATCGTGACCAAAACGGTGATTCACCGATCAATTCTGAGTTCAACAGAATAACTAAAATACTAGATGAATGAATTAAATTCTAAGAAAAATATATGTCTTAGACCTCTGTGTTAGCTTTCCTAAACTTCAAACGGTTCGTGATTTCGATTTCAGGTTCTCCTGGAATCTCGAAAACATCAAAACCGTGTCAAGTTTTGGGCAACTAGTACGCTACGAATTTTACAGAAATTAAGATTTAGATTTGATGAAAATAAATTACATATTCAGGAAGTTTACCTCGAGATGAATCCGATAAAAAAACGGCACGCGAATCCGAGGTCGGGGCTCTCCGCAATCGTCTCGAGAAGTTGAGGAATCACCAAGATCAAACTACAAAGGAGGAGGCTATAATTAATTAGGGTTTGTGAATATACATGCATATATATAAGAGAGAGAGGCGATTACTGTAGCGGGCGCCGACAGGTGGCCCCCCCAGGGTGGATGACTGGGTAATTATTTATTTAATTAAGAAAACCATTTAACAATCACTTTAAGTCCAAATAAATCAAAATAAATTGCAAAAAATCCAGAAAAATTCTAAAAAATTCTAAAAAAATATTTTTAAGTGTCTAGAATCTAAATAAAATATTTCAATACAAAATATCATTATGGGACCTCACAGTAAATTCTCAAAGCCTATAAAATATAATTTCTATAGGTTTTAATTATATAAAAATTCCCAAAAATTCTAAAAAAAATCCAGAAAAATTCTAAAATATTCTAGAAAATATATTTAGTCATTTAGAGCCCAAATAAAAATATTTGGTCCAGAAATACCCCTGTATGACCTTATAGTAAATCCTGAAAGTCCTTAAAAATAATAAAACCTTAAATATTAAATACCTAAAAATATCCAAAAATTGTAGAAAAATATAAAATAACTGAATAATACATATATATAAGCTACCTAGAGGTCATATGACCTTAATATGGTCATAGACCACCTACAAGCTTTGGCATGACTCCCAACGACCATAAAATTAATCATAAACAAATAAAATTAAAAAAAATAAAAATTTGGGAAGTGGGCTTACAAATGACCTCCGCAATTATGTACTAGTTAAACTTATGTTATGCAATATGAGTGGGAAGAACATGGTAAGCTTTATATTGCACGGCACGCTCTGCCGTGGGTAAGTTCTAGCGTAAATTCTCCTTATTTATGTTCCATCAAACTGCTTGCATGAAACTGACTAGGATGGCTAGAAAGATCAATAAAATAAATTGCATATTTTATCTAAATTCTTGAACCAAATGAGAGCATGGAAAATAATTAGCCACTCGCCAGTACACGTTGATTGTACTGATCCTCGCTCTCCACAGGTACTATAAATCAGGAGGAGCGTGCCGCGTGACTGAAGGCAGCGCTCCTTTGTTTTGAAGTTTGTCCGTACATGCGAAGCCTTGACTCGATCTCTTTTAAAGACTCCCCAACTGTCCAAGCTGAGATGTCTCGACTCTCCCCTATCCCAGGTGTTTGCATATTTTAGTTGTATAAAGGGGTGCAATGTATGGAACGGCTATCTCATCGACGTTTATTTTATAATGGAGTCAGTTTGTAGCCCGTGCGGCACCTTGTATCGAGTCTGTAATATGATGTTCATTATCATTAAAGCTCAAAGTTTTCTTCTATATAATGTGTTCAATTTACTCTGCGCACTCTATTGTTACGGTATTTCAGACAACCTTATGACTATGCCTTGTGCGATCACAACTTAGGTCCACATGGCATCACGCCCGGGGGACGACTATCGATTATACGGAATCGGGGCGTGTAGCTTCCCTTTCCGGATAATTTTCTCAAAATATTTTTTTATTTAAATAGTAATTTTAGAATTTTATAAATGTTTATTTAGTTAATTATTACGGTAGATGATTTTAGCCATGGTTGAGTTTTGAAGTACCAGACGACTAGAAATTATGGCACGGATAGTGCAGTAGCGTGCTTTGACTGGTGTTTAGCCATGGTAGGGGAATGCAGGGCCATATGAGTGTCCTAATTAGGAAAACCAGGCCAAGTTGTGACGTAAACCGTACCGAAGATCTTTTTATTATTTAATTATATTATTGAGTTTTAGGGAAACCCGGTTGTACCGAACCTGTCCAGATTGGGCCCAAGTCAAATCCAAGCCCATGTAGACATGTAGTGGGACCAAATACGGTCTTGTACACATGTTTGATATATGTAAATATTTTGTATATATTTTTAGTAATTGGCAATTATTTTCTAAATATTTGTTATAGGTAGACTGGGTATTAATATTATTAAATAGTGTTTTACGAAAATTATATGATTTTCTGAGCCAAATAAAGGGTATGCGGGTTAGGTTCACCAAAACCACTCTTGGTTTATATTTTATTGATTTTATGTTTATGATTGATATGAAGGGTATTATTTATGCAGTAAATAAATCCTTGGTTATTAATTTAGATAAGTACATCTATATATATAGCATTAAGATGCTAATTAGAAATTATGTAGAATAATATATGTTTGTGCATATACATAGATATATATATAGATATATATTATATACAAAAAGATATAAATAAAAAGAAGTATTAAAAGAAATAGGAAAAGAAGAATAAGGAAAAAAAACAAAACAAACTAAGCCAGGCCCGAGCACCCAGCCACACAGGCCAGCCCGGGCCCAACTTCCCTATTCCAAGCAAAGACCCCAGCTGCAATTAAGACCGAGCCCGCAGAGCCCCAGCCCAGCCCAATGCAGGCCTGGCCCAACCAGGCTTAAACCAGCCCCACACCATCGTGTAACCGCGCCCCCTCGAGCCCTGTATAAATACGCACGCGTATAAACGCGATCGGGAGAATCCCATCTAAACCCTAGCTATACCCACGCCACGGCGCCCCTCCCCGACCCAGGCTTCCGTGCGCACACCCGGCCACCGGCGATACCGCCGCGCACGGTCGGGGTCGGCCGGAATAGCATACGCGACTGGAAATAAGTGACAGCGGAGGCAGCCTTGGCCCAAACTTCATGACGACGATTCGTCGCCTACAGGGGGTCGTTTTATGAATCGTTTAATCAGGTATACTCACAACCTAAACACCTTCTAATACCTGATAATACATTCCTTTAGATTGTATTAATCAGTCCGAAAAACCCTCTCAAAAATCGACAAAAATATGTTCGAAACAGAGCAGTTTCGAAAGCAAAACCACTGTTTTGGAAGGCCAAAATTGGCCAATCCAGTTAGGGATTTCAAAATCTAATAGAACACGTTTTTTGACAACATATACGAGATGGAAACCCCGTTTATGGATTTAGTTTGCATCGATTATAGTGTTGTTAAACTATTTTCAAAGTTCATGAAAAATCTGTTTTAGAAACTTAGAAATTCATCCACACGACGTGCGTCCCGCCAAACTGGGCAACGTGGTCGCGAACTGAAGGCATCGAAAGCTGCGTAACGGCTTCATGGTCGTGTGGGCTTTGACGGAATTTGAATTTGTCGCGTGTGCGCGACGAATTTGATGTGTATCCGTCAAAATTTCTCGTATCGGCCTTTGTGCAAATTTCCTAATTACTTTGTGCACACTCGTCAGATTAAGACAAAACTTACGCCAACAGGTCCGTATCATTTTTCTAGTCCTGTATGCCAAGTTTGGTCCGATTCTGAGACAGTTGAGAAAATCACCGTTTCGCGGGCTCTACGGTCCGACTCAACGGGCGATTTTGTGCACGACCCATCGGAATCCAACTTTGGACATACGGTTGGGTTCGTATCGGAAAACTGGATCCGTAGACATGTAGTTTGGCAACTTTAGAGACCATTGACTCTGGCACGCTTTTCGGTACAAAGCGGATCCAACGGCAGACATCGTTTTTGCCCAAAATTACTGTTTTGCCCCTGTATCCAAAATTGGACTTAAGGACAGGCAATCCCAGCTAATTTGATTATTCTGAGAATGTTGGCGATTTTTGTTTCAGCTTTCGGAGACAGTTGTGATGACTTGGACGTTATGGTGTACCAGTTGACGGTATTTATTGATTCTTCGCGCTACCACCAGGCAAGTATACCTTGTCTCCCTCTACAGTTTATTTACATGCATTTTTCTATTATTATATGGTTTTACTAGTTGGTTATTACTTGTGATTTGTATATCGTACATGCCAGTATAGCTATAGTCCTTATACATGGTTAGCCTTGTTAGTTCATATTGGATTGGTTCTCTCGTGTATCGTGATTGGGTCGTGTCGTGCCTTCACCCGTGTCTTGACTGAGTCGTGTCTGCAAGTCTGTGTGAGTGAACTGCTATTCCTTGTCTTTTCCATAACCTGCGAGTCCACACACGGGACGAGGGTTGTCCTTTGCACCTGCGAGTCCACATACGGGGCGAGGGTGACTTGTCTTGAAACAACCTGCGAGTCCACAATCGGGGCGAGAGTTGTCCTTTGCACCTGCGAGTCCACAATCAGGGCGAGGGTGACTTGTCTTGAAACTGACCTGCGAGTCCACAATCGGGGCGAGGGTTGGTATCCATTGATCTACCAGCAGTTCATTTATGCATACTTGATCCCGTATCCGAGTTCATAGTTACCTGTCAGTAGCCACTTGTCAGTCTCCTGTCTAGCTCCTGTTTATACCCAGTATATATTATTGCATGATTAAATTGTTAGATAGACATGTTCTATGTATCTTGCTAGTCCTCTGAGGACCTGATGATCTCTTCAGGTTTAGCGATTGCATGGAGTTAGTTAGCAGAGCAGGATGTAGAGGATTGCGATGATTGATACAGGTACTTTCTTGTGGTATTTCTTTATTATCCTTTCGTGTTTTATATTCAGTACCATGATATACTCTGTTTATTATAGACTCATATCATTCTTAGAGTCTAATCGAACAATATGCTAATGGGCTGCAGACCATGACCCATACTTGTTCATTCTTGTTTTATATATTTCCTGTGGATTGAGATATAGTTTAGATTAGCCATGATACCATGACCTTGACAGCTTATACGTACTCGAGTCGGGCTGGAGTCCGCTCGATACGTAGCTGGCTTGCTCACGAGCTCGCGTCCGAAAACCGGGTGCGGGTCGTGACAAGTTTTTGTGGTGGCCCATGCAGTTCAGAGCATATCATACCGGTTACGTTACTGTACTGGTACGAGCCTACGTAACTGACTAAACCCTTAGAAATCTCAATCCACACTGCCTTAAAAATTCTTCTAGAAATTCTCTACGTCCTTGAAAACTCCATAATTGCTCTCGATTATACTTCCTTGCTTTCCATACCATTGATTCTCGTCCCTTTTTATTTCGAAGTGACGAACGATCGTGCTATCTAGGATTCATCAAAATTTCTTAAAATTATAGTATAATATTGCATGATTATTGAGTTGGGTTGTTTATAGATATTAGGGAGTATAGATGCCACAAGCCCTAGATACCTGTTGGTAGAATTATTAACAACTAATTGGAAGAACATAAGACTTTAGTGACCGTATTTTGAGGAGTAGTGTGACCAAAGGTGGGTAGAAGTTCTCAAGTATTCGGAGTGATAAAATGACTAAAGAATTTTACAAAATATTTTGAGAGATTAAAATTGAGGGGATTAGGGTAATAGTAGACTTGAATTTTAAGGAATAGTCATGAATTGGAATTTCAAGGACGAAATTATTTTTAAGGTGGGTAGATTTGTAGCTTCCCTTCCCGGAAAATTTTCTCGAAATATTTTTTTATTTAAATAGTGATTTTAGAATTTTATAAATGTTTATTTAGTTAATTATTACGGTAGATGATTTTAGCCATGGTTGAGTTTTGAAGTACCAGACGACTAGGAATCATGGCACGGATAGTGCAGTAGCGTGCTTTGACTAGTGTTTAGCCATGGTAGGGGAATGCAGGGCCATATGAGTGTCCTAATTAGGAAAACCAGGCCAAGTTGCGACGTAAACCGTACCGAAGATTTTTTTATTATTTAATTATATTATTGAGTTCTAGGGAAACCCGGTTGTACCGAACCTGTCCAGATTGGGCCCAAGTCAAATCCAAGCCCATGTAGACATGTAGTGGGACCAAATACGGTCTTGTACACATGTTTGATATATGCAAATATTTTGTATATATTTTTAGGAATTGGCAATTATTTTCTAAATATTTGTTATAGGTAGACTATGGGTATTAATATTATTAAATAGTGTTTTACGAAAATTATATGATTTTCTGAGCCAAATAAAGGGTATGCTGGTTAGGTTCACCAAAACCACTCTTGGTTTATATTTTATTAATTTTATGTTTATGATTGATATGAAGGGTATTATTTATGCAGTAAATAAATCCTTGGTTATTAATTTAGATAAGTGTATCTATATATATAGCATTAAGATGCTAATTAGAAATTATGTAGAATAATATATGTTTGTGCATATATATATATATATATATATATATATATATATATATATATATATATATATATATATATATATATATATATATATATATATATATATATATTTATTTTTTTCTTTATATATATATATATATATATATATATATATATATATATATATATATATATATATATATATATATATATTATATACAAAAAGATATAAATAAAAAGAAATAAATAAAAAGAAGTATTAAAAGAAATAGGAAAAGAAGAATAAGAAAACAAAAAACAAAACAAACTAAGCCAGGCCCGAGCACCCAGCCACACAGGCCAGCCCGGGCCCAACTTCCCTATTCCAAGCAAAGACCCCAGCTGCAATTAAGATCGAGCCCGCAGAGCCCCAGCCCAGACCAATGCAGGCCCGGCCCAACCAAGCTTAAACCAGCCCCACACCATCGCGTAACAGCGCCCCCTCGAGCCCTGTACAAATACGTACGCGTATGAACGCGATCGGGAGAATCCCATCTAAACCCTAGCTATACCCACGCCACGGCGCCCCTCCCCGACCCAGGCTTTCGTGCGCACACTCGGCCGCCGACGACACCGCCGCGCGCGGCCGTGGTCGGCCGGAATAGCATGCGCGACTGGAAACACGTGAAAGCAGAGGCAGCCTTGGCCCAAACTTCATGCCGACGATTCGTCGCCTACAGGGGGTCGTTTTGTGAATCGTTTAATCAGGTATACTCACAACCTATACACCTTCTAATACCTGCAAATACTTTCCTTTAGATTGTATTAATCAGTCCGAAAAACCCTCTCAAAAATCGACGAAAATCTGTTCGAAACAGAGCAGTTTCGAAAGCGAAACCACTGTTTTGGAAGGCCAAAATTGGCCAATCCAGTTAGGGATTTCAAAATCTAATAGAACACGTTTGTTGACAACATATACAAGATGGCAACCCCGTTTATGGATGTAGTTTGCATCGATTATAGTGTTGTTAAACTATTTTCAAAGTTCATGAAAAATCTGTTTTAGAAACTTAGAAATTCATCCACACGACGTGCGTCCCGCCAAACCGGGCGACGTGGTCACGAATCGAAGGTATCGAAAGCTGCGTAACGGCTTCGTGGTCGTGTGGGCTTTGACGGAATTCGAATTGGTCCCGTGTGCGCGACGAATTTGATGTGTATCCGTCAAAATTTCTCGTATCGGCCTTTGTGCAAATTTCCCAATTACTTTATGCACGCTCGTCAGATCGAGACGAAACTGGCGCCGATAGGACCGTATCATTTTTTTGGTCCTGTATGCCATGTTTGGTCCGATTCTGAGACAGTTGAGAAAATCACCGTTTTGCGGGCCCTACGGTCCGACTCAACGGGCAATTTTGTGCACGGCCCGCCGAAATCCAACTTTGGACATACGGTTGGGTTCGTATCAGAAAACTGGATCCATAAACATGTAGTTTGGCATCTTTAGAGACCATTGACTCTGGCACACTTTTCGGTGCAAAGCGGGTCCAACGGCGGACATCGTTTTTGCCCGAAATTACCGTTTTGCCCCTATATCCAGAATTGGACTTAAGGACAGGCAATCCAAGCTAATTTGACTATTCTAAGAATGTTGGCGATGTTTGTTTTAGCTTTCGGAGACAGTTGTGATGACTTGGACGTTATGGTGTACCAGTTGACGGTATTTATTGATTCTTCGCGCTGCCACCAGGCAAGTATACCTTGCCTCCCTCTACAGTTTATTTACATGCATATTTCTATTATTATATGGTTTTACTAGTTGGTTATTACTTGTGATTTGTATATCGTACATGCCAGTATAGCTATAGTCCTTATACATGGTTAGCCTTGTTAGTTCATATTGGATTGGTTCTCTCGTGTATCGTGATTGGGTCTTGTCGTGTCTTCATCCGTGTCTTGACTGAGTCATGTCTGCAAGTCTGTGTGAGTGAACTGCTATTCCTTGTCTTTCCCACAACCTGCGAGTCCACACACGGGGCGAGGGTTGTCCTTTGCACCTGCGAGTCCACATACGGGACGAGGGTGACTTGTCTTGAAACAACCTGCGAGTCCACAATCGGGGCGAGGGTTGTCCTTTGCACCTACGAGTCCACAATCGGGGCGAGGGTGACTTGTCTTGAAACTGACCTGCGAGTCCACAATCGGGGCGAGGGTTGGTATCCATTGATCTACCAGCAGTTCATTTATGCATACTTGATCCCGTATCCGAGTTCATAGTTACCTGTCAGTAGCCACTTGTCAGTCTCCTGTCTAGCTCCTGTTTATTCCCAGTATATATTATTACATGATTAAATTGTTAGATAGGCATGTTTTATGTATCTTTCTAGTCCTCTGAGGACCTGATGATCTCTTCAGGTTTAGCGATTGCATGGAGTTAGTTAGCAGAGCAGGATGGTAGAGGATTGCGATATTTGATACAGGTACTTGCTTATGGTATTTCTTTATTATCCTTTCGTGCTTTATATTCAGTACCATGATATACTCTGTTTATTATAGACTCATATCATTCTTAGAGTCTAATCGAACAATATGCTAATGGGCTGCAGACCATGATCCATACTTGTTCATTCTTGTTTTATATATTTCCTGTGGATTGAGATATAGTTTAGATTAGCCATGATACCATGACCTTGACAGCTTATACGTACTCGAGTCGGGCTGGAGTCCGCTCGATACGTAGCTGGCTTGCTCACGAGCTCGCGTCCGAAAACCGGGTGCGGGTCGTGACAGGGCGTGACATAATGGTATCAGAGCACAGCTTTACATCCTTTGGCCTTCTGTTTGAGTCTCGAACCTTTGACCTCGTGTCGATGAGATGAGTTGTTTCATACAGTGAGTCCGTAATATTTCTTGAGACTAATATGAGTTGTCTCCTATCCCAGAAGTCCGAGAAGCTGTGGGCGGGAACGAAGTAAGTGCTTCGAGTAGCTCGAGCAGCTTGGGAGAGGGACCCTCAAATGCCCCCATGGAACCCATGGAACGGATGATGCGCATCCAGTGCAACAATGTCAGGCCGAGGCCAATCAGCGCCTAAACAAATAGCATCGATAGCACGTTGAAGACCAACGGAGACAAGCTGAGGCACGGTAGACTCAGTTCGAGGTCCGATTCGATGCACAATTCAAGTTGTAGCAGAAGCAGCTTGATACTCTTTAGCAAATCGTCCACACAGTTGTGGCCAATAGCAACTCTGCAACGACTCATGCCATAACCGAGCCTGCGGTCCAACCGATCGTTATCGAGCCGGAGGTACCCGAGCGACTACCTGCAACACCAAGGAGTTCCAACTTTGAGGTGTCAAAATTCACAAAAAATTGTCGCATGTCCTTCTGCGGTACTGAAGACCCTTCTTTGGCGATCGATTGGTTGGAGGAGTTGGAAGACTGGTTCGAGCTTCTAGGCGTTGATGAGTCCAAGAAAGTTGCGTATGCTCATCTTCTATTCCGATTGAACACGCATGACTGGTGGGCCATGCAAAAGCGAGCGATCCGACATGACGACGAGACAGCGACAATCTCTTGGGCCACCTTCCGACGGGCGTTCAGAATCAAGTACCTCCTTGCAGCCGTTCGACAAGAAAAAGAGAATAAATTTATGCAGTTAAAGTAAAGAAATATGATGGTACGGCAGTACGTAGCAGAGTTCAACAAACTGGCCAAGTTTGCTGAAGCATTCTTGCCTATAGTGGAGAGTCGTGCTCGGCAGTTTAAAGTGGGTCTGCGGCCCTCTATCTCTGCTCATGTGTCAGTTTTGGAATAAAAGACAATGGACGAGTCCCTAAATCACGCTCTCCGTCTTGAGTGCCAATATCCCCCAGTTGCTGCCGGTACTATGCATACATACAATCATAAGTGCCCTAGCCATGCAGGAGAAAACAATGTGACGAAGCGTCCGAACAATGGCACAAAAGTGGATACCAAGGACGGAACACCGGACCTCGCTGTAACAGATGTCGCCGATTTGGATACCTAGCCGTCGATTGCGAAGTTCTTGAAGGAGGATGTTGGAACTGTGGTAAAAGGGGACACTTCAGTTCAAATTGCCCAGCCAAAAGACTGAACCCAACGGTACCTCAATAGCAGCAACATGGTCCAGGGAACCAGGGACCAGTGCCTCGAGCCCAACAACCTATGCCACAAAATGGGCAGGATCATCGTCCAATGCCCAAGGTCACGTCTAAGCCATAACTCAAGATGAGGCATTTGCCTCTGATACAGTCGTGACATGTATACTACTATTTAATAATAAACCTGTCCGTGTACTGTTCGATTAGAGTGCTACCCATAGTTTTATAGCGACAGATTTTATTGATGAACACAAATTCCCCATAGCACCGTTAGGCCTTAACCTTAGCGTTAGCATCCCATTGGGCACACAAATCCCTGTAAACACTATCTGTAGAGACGGCTGCATATGTATAGGTAGGAGGAAATTAACTCTAGATGCGATAGTTCTGGACCTTATGGACTATGACATCATTCTGGGGATGGATTGGCTCGGCGCTTGCTCGGCCACTATTGACTGTGCAGAAAAGAAGGTCACCTTCCGCCTACCGGGGGAGCCTGAATTCTGGTATTCGTGTGGCGAAGCGTCGATAACCTACATAGTGATCTCGACGATTTCTGCTCGACGGATGTTGTATTCCAGATACGAAGGCTACTTGGTGTCCATTCGAGACACGCGACAGAATAGTACAAACGCGGATCAAACCGACATTGTGGCAGAATTCTCAGACGTGTTTCAAGACGAGCTACCCGGCATGCCTCCCGATCGAGAAATTGAGTTCACTATTGACACCTTCCCCAACACTCGACCGATTTTCAAGGCCCCGTACAGAATGGCCCCTGCAGAATTAAAAGATCTTAAGGTATAATTACAGGAATTACTCGACAAAGATTTTATTCGTCCTAGCGTCTCACCATGGGGTGCGCATGTGCTGTTTGTCAAGAAGAAAGACGGGTCGATGCGGCTCTGCATCGACTACTGGGAATTGAATAAAGCTACCGTCCAGAACAAATACCCCCTGCCCTGCATCAACAATTTGTTTGATCAGCTTCAAGGTGCCACAGTGTTTTCGAAGATTGATCTTCGATCGGGTTATCACCAGCTCAAGGTCAAGCCAGAGGACGTGCCGAGGTCATTTCGGCCACTACGAGTTCTTGGTGATGCCATTCGGCCTGACAAATACTCCTGCAGCCTTCATGGATCTAATGAATCAGGTGTTCCATCCGTTCTTCGATAAATTCGTAGTAGTCTTCATAGATGATATCCTCGTCTACTCGAAGGATCGAGCGCAACACGCAGAACATCTGCGGACCATACTCCAGACCCTCTGAGATAATCAGTTGTTTGCGAAGAGGAGCAAACGTGAGTTTTAGCTAAACAACGTATCTTTTCTTAAGCACATCATCTCCGCTGAAGGCATTTCAGTTGATCCGAAGAAAGTTGAGGCAGTTGTTGATTGGAAACGGCCTGCGTCAGTCAGTAAAATTCGAAGCTTCCTCGGTTTGGTGGGATACTATAGACGCTTCGTGAAGGACTTCGTGAAGATCGCATCGCCCTTGACTCGTCTCACTCAAAAGGGAGTCACGTTTGTGTGGTCAGACGACTGTGAAGCTTCATTCCAAGAGCTAAAATAGCGGCTCGTTTTGGCCCCGATACTCGCTCTTCTGGAAGGGACCGAGGGATTTCAAATCTTCAGTGATGCTTCTGGCCAGGGTTTGGGGTGTGTGCTCATGCAGCAAGACACGGTGATATCTTTTGCTTCCAGACAGCTCAAGCCGCATGAGAAGAACTATCCCACTCATGACCTTGAATTAGCGACAATTGTGTTTGCGTTGAAGCTGTGGCGTCACTATATTTATGGCATGGCGTACAGGATTTATACAGACCACAAGAGCCTCAAGTATCTCTTCACCCAGATAGAACTAAATTTGCGGTAGAGGCGATGGCTGGAACTGATTAAAGACTACGACTTGTCAATCGACTATACACCGGATAAGGAGAATGTTGTGGCGGATGTGCTGAGTCGGAAGTACATAGCTTAACTATCCATCAACAGTCGACTGTTGTGTGACTTGGAATGAATGGGCATAGAACTCCAAGTTTGATTTGTGGGTGCACAGCTGGCGCAGAATCAAGCCTTTTGGAAAAGATCAAGTCTGCTCAGAAGGATGATCCATACCTGGAGAAAATGCGGAAGTTGATATCAACAGAGAAGACGTCTGACTTTGCAGAGGATGAATCGGGAACATTTCGTGTGAAGGGCAGGCTATGTGTACCGGATAACCCAGAGCAAGGAAATAATATCAGAAGCGCATTATGCAAAATATTCCTTGCATCCTGGCAGCACCAAGATGTATAAGGACCTCCGTATTGTCTTTTGGTGGCACGGCATGAAAAGAGATATTGCACTCTTCGTGTCTTAATGTATGGCCTGTCAGCAGGTAAAAGCTGAGCACCAGCGATCGGGCGGGAAGATGCAGAACCTTGCTATTCTAGAATGGAAATGGGATCACATCACTATGAACTTTGTTGTTGGCCTGCCAAAGACGCCGCAGGAGAACGATGCCATCTGGGTCATCGTCGATCAACTAACCAAGTCAGCGAACTTTATTGTCATTAAAGTCAGTTGGAGCATCGATTACCTTGCTCAGAACTATCTTGATGAAATAGTTCGGCTGTACGGGATTCCAGTATGAATTATCTCAGATCGGGATGGGTGATTCGTGTAACGCTTCTGGTGCAGTCTTCAGTAAGCAATGGAGACCAAGTTGAAGTTTAGTTCAGCATATCATCCTCAGACCGATGGCCAAATAGAGCGGATGAATCAGATTTTCGGAGATATATTATGCCTTTGTGCAATCGACTTGAAGTCAAGCTGGGACGTTCATCTACTGTTGGCCAAATTTGCATATAATAACAGCTATCAGTCCAGCATCCAAATGGTGCCATATGAAGCCTTATACGGTCAGAAGTGCAGATCGTCCATTTGCTGGAATGAAGTCGGGGAGCGGCAGATACTCGGCCCGGAACTGGTAGAGCAAACCATACAAAAAGTTAAGTTGATACGAGAGAGATTGAAGATAGCACAAAGTCGGTAAAACAGCTATGTCGATACACACCGACAGGCCCTTGAATTCCTGGAGGGCGATTACGTGTTTCTGAAAGTCACGCCTATGTGAGGAGTCACGAGATTTTGAGCTTAAGGAAAGTTGAGTCCAAGATTTGTCGGTCCTTTCGAGATATTAAAGCAAGTCGCCCCAGTAGCTTACCAGATTGCATTGCCGCCAGCACAATCGGATGTGCATAATGTCTTCCACGTCACTTAGTTGCGGAAGTACGTGTACGATCCAAGCCATGTGGCAGACTTTGGTCAGCTGAATCTGCAGCAGACTTATCGTATGTTGAAGAGCCTGTGTAAATCGTAGAGCGCAAGGATAAACTACTTCGAAACCGTGCCTTCCTTATCGTTCGTATGCTCTGGAAGAACCATACGGGAGAAGAGTCGACCTGGAAACTAGAGTCGGAGATGTGGAAAAGTTTCCTTCTCTATTTTTCCTAGCGGTAGGTTCTTTTCTTAAGTTTCGAGCATGAAACTTTTCTTAGTTGGTTATGGTGTAGTGCCCCGTCCCTACATCATGTCCCGTTCTCCATCCACGGGGTACGTAAAAAAGGAACACTGTCGTTATCGATTCGGTCGGGACCGATAGGTCAGGATCGATCGAATCGGTCGAACGGAAACGATTGAATTAAGATCCTTTTTTTGTTATGGAAAGGCTTCTTCGAAATCAAGTCCCTTATTCAGCGGGTTGCGTCTCGAGGATAGACTCTGCGGCTGAGTCGGGAGATACCTTCCGTTGCTCTGTTTTTCATGCCGCACTTGCTTTGATTTTGGATTTGGTTTTCTGAATGCGTTTTTGTGAATGTTTTTGTGAATGTTTTCATGGCTTGCATTTCGAACTCGTATTTACATATCGAACTCCTTGAATACAGTGTTCTAATCAGTTGCTTGTGCGATTTCAGGTAATCGCATAGGCGATGTCTAGCGCGACCAACAAGTCTCTCTCCTCAAACAGAAATTAAGGTGAGTGGCTGACCTCCTTTACCTCGACCCTCTATCTCAAAAACAAGAAATAAATCAATTATAAAGTTGTCACAACGATACCATAAAATGTGCCTTAAATCACTTGTTAACGTAGCACGGTCATGGACAACTTGTATACAAGGGCAATTGTTTCTTCGGACAGTATTCCGGGGCTACGGGACCGATCCAGCCTAGGAAGAAACACGATAGCTATGTTGGATTATATCGCAGGTATTTGGTGCTCCTTCAACGAGGCTCCCTACCCACGTTGAACGCGCACCGTCTAAACCAAGCTACGTCCATAATGGTTTTCATGCCAATGACCTCCGTAATTATGAACTAGTTAAACTTATGTTATGCAATATGACAGGAAAGAACATGGTAAGCTTTATGTTGCATGGAACGCTCTGCCGTGGGTAAGTTCTAACGTAAATTCTCCTTATTTATGTTCCATCAAACTGCTTGCATGAAACTGACTAGGATGGCTAGAAAGATCACTAAAACAAGTTGCATATTTTATCTAAATTCTTGAACCAAATGAGAGTATGAAAAAGAATTAGCCACTCGCCAGTACACGTTGATTGTATTGATCCTCGCTCTCTACAAATGCTATAAATCAGGAGGAACGTGCTGCGTGACTGAAGGCAGCGCTCATGTATTTTGAAGCTTCGTCCGTGCGTGCGAAGCCTTGACTCGATCTCTTTTGAAGACTCTACAACTGTCCAAGCTGAGATGTCTCGACTCTTCCCTATCCCAGGTGTCTGCATATTTTGGTTGTATAAAGGGGTGCAATGTATGGAACAGCTATATCATCGATGTTCATTTTGTAATGGAGTCAGTTTGTAGATGTTCATTATCAATAAAGCTCAAAGTTTTTTCTATATAATGTGTTCAATTTACTCTGCGCACTCTCTTGTTGTGGTATTTCGGATAACCTTATGACTATGCCTTGTGCGATCGCAAGTTAGGTTCGTACGGCATCACGCTCGGGGGACGACTATCGATTCTACGGAATCGGGACGTGATAGTAGATTTGTAAGTCCACTTCCGAATTTTTTTAATTTTATTTATTTTACTTAGTTTTGAAATTTTTTCTAAGTGGGAATACATTTTTATATAATTATTTGAATTATTATCAATGATTTTAAATTTGATTTTATAAAATCCTTTTTTAATTATAGGAACTATTAGATATTATTTTTAAGTAATATTATTTTGATTAATTAAAAGATTGAGATTTGATCAATCTAATCTATGATGTATTTGATTTAAAAAGATTTATTAGATTTGATCCTTTCCTACTTAAGAAATACTCTACTTAGAAAATCCTCTACACTATTTAAGGGGGTTTTGCCAAAAAAAAAAAAACCAAATGTTGAAGGGCTTTGGGGAGAATATTCAAATCTCTGTTTAATCGACTACTTAGTTCCCTGCATTCGAAATTGGCTTCAAATTCAAATAGGAGATCTTCAAATCCTATTGATAGCCAAGCAACTATCCAATCTGAGTTTAAAATCAGATTTCCCTATCTTTCCCATAAATCAGACAGTATATATATATATATATATATATATATATATATATATATATATATATATATATATATATATATATATATATATATATATATATATAAAAGGGATGTCAGCCGATCTTCTCCATATTCTCTCCAAAATCACCTGCCAATCTCTTCCCCCATTGAAACCGAGGATACCTCATCAAGCCGAGTTCAGGGGTCTCCCTTCTCCTTCGAGCAGTTCATTGAAACCTCATTGGAGGCAAATCTTCAAACAGGTAATTCTTGACCTCTCATTAGCAGTTTAGTTCCAAATCCAATATAAGAGCATGTAAGGATCGCCAAGTAGGAATCCTATCCCTGAAGAAATAAGTTACAGGTTAGGGGGGATTAATTTTCAAATGAATATAGTTCTTTTAGGCGGATTATGGGTACGTGTATGGACTACGGATATTCGAATTTATGTTTCAATGAGATTCGAAAATTCTAATTGGCATCTTATCATCTAATCTATGTCAGACGTAATAGACATTATCCACCAAAGGACTGTGTACAAGTGTACAGATATTATAACTGTACATCGCAGTTGAAACCGTAGAAATTGATGTATGCAGCAATGGAGGGGAGTATCCTAAAACCTGTTAACTGTAGGTTCAGGTACAACTATGGGTTGGAGACCTATCAGACTATAAGAGGAACCAGGAATCAGAGAGAGGATTGAGGTGTATTAAACTTTATATATGTGAAGGTCTAGTACAGGTAGGTGCTGCAGCAAAGCTGTAGGCTCGTCGAGGAAACTAGGACATAGGCGAGCCTTGGGTGGCCTGCGCAAGTGCAGTAGGCAGGGCATTTGGGAGCATTGACAGGAATTGGAGGTTTTCCTGAGTCAGTATAGTAACTGTAGGAGTGGTAGGAGGTAAGGGGCCTCATTGCACATGCATTAGTGATGAGAGGGGGACTTCCAGTCCCTGTTAGAGTATCTTGTGTTTAGGATACGAGTGCAATAGGTAATTGCAGTAGTAAAATCCTACAAGTGTCAGTTAGATATGTGTAGGTAATGTAGGGGAGAGAAATGAAGTCATGTATCCAGTAGAGAGTGTATTGTATGTGAGTGTATCAATGTCCAATGTACAGTAGGATAATAGGATTGGTGCCCTCTAGATAAGTATCAATGACAACTTCCATACATATATATTTATGAAGTTGGTTTGTGAAATACTAATAGGGTATCTTGGATTGTGTAGAGTATCAATACATATAAATAATAGGTGCCTAAGTGAGGTACTGTTCATATGACAGTATGGTGTGTGAGAAATTAGGATAGTATATGTGTGCGTGTTTAGATATATAAATACATGTGGTATATATGTATATATATATATATATATATATATATATATATATATATATATATATATATATATATATATATATATATATATATATGTAAGTGTGTCAATATAACCTAGGTATATACATATATATTTAGAGGGTGAGTGTTGTTCCTGTGTATTTGAAATAGGGAGGGCTTGGTGTCCTACATGAAAGCAGTAGCAGTAACCTGCCGCTTGTGAGCAGCAGGTGAAAGAGGGTAGGGAGACCCTTAGCACAGGTCTTGGCCTTAGAGCTCGTGCAGGCAGCAGGCAGGAACTGCTCTACAGTATGCGGGTAGTAGCTTGCCTCTCCCTTAGTAGAGAGGGGGATGTTTGTGTGTATGTGTACTATATGGGTATCAGGTGGTTGGTAACATGTTGCAAATTATATGGGTAATCAGTGAAGTGATATGTGGTTAATAGATTGGTATATACCTGAGTATAGGTGCTAGGAAGGTGAGGCTTGGAATCAAGTTAAGCCAGGTTGTAGGGATACTCATATGAAATTGGGTGTGTGCCTCTATATCGACACATATATACCTAGTGACATGAGTGTAAGTGTGGGTCCTAGGTACCTATAAATATACTGTTTATACCAATGTGTGTGTGAGTGAATGTGGCACACACAAGTGTGCCACATTGGTGAAGTCAGGATAGTGAATGTGAGAGTGTTGTGTTAGAGAAATTGCTAAGGATAGGTAGTGAGATTATAGTAGGTAATGTGGGAATGCATGTATGATAGATAATGTGCCTAAAGGTAGGTAAATGCGTATTAGGGTATTGTGATAGGGTTTAGGGTATGTCCTAAGAGACATGCTTTAATGGGGATATAGGTATACCTATGTCATGGTATGATATATTGTTATAGGTAATGTGATTGGTAATGGATAGAGTTAAGGTAATGGGTATTTACGTAATGGACGTGATATGATAACATGGAAAGGTAAGAGAGTAATACCTACACGTTGAAATAGGCGAAGTGACCTAGGTTTGACAAGATTTGACCAATTGACTAGTTTGACCTTAAAAATCAACCTTTGAGTCAGATTGACCTAGTTTGACCATAGAGAACCAGTTTGACCTAGAAACCATTATTTTTACTTATTTTAACTTGTTTCCCTCACATTACACCAAGTAACCTGTGAATTCATATATAGGTTTGTGTGACAATAGTTTGGACCTCGATTCACACTTGTTGTTTAGGACCGCAGGCAAGTACATATACTGATTGCTTTTATTTTCTGATAGTTTTTCCATACATGTTATACATATGCACCACATGTTTTGCTGACACGCTTGTTACACGAGGTTAGTATAATGGATTCCATACATGTATCATATTTCGTGACTATTGTGTTCATAACTATTGTATTACATGTTTACCGTGTTTGTGACTTGTTTGAATCCATAAGTTCTAGTCGGCCGGGAAAATATCTCAGTAGATGTGTGAACTACCTTTTCCATCCCATGGTCTTTCGTGAAGAATAGCAGCCGCACACGACACATGCAGTTGGCCAGATTTATCCCTAATCGTTCACATGTCGAACACGATATTTCAACACACTTAGATAGGTGTCGATTCACTTAATTTATCTTGTTTTCTTCACCACCTGCTATGTCATCATATTTACATGTTTTCCTTCTAGTTGTTATATCTTGTTATAGAGTTTGTTCCTTTTTTTGATATACTATGATGTCAGTTACTTACTAGTTTATATCCCATATGCTATTTCATGTTTTTGTAATTTCTATCATATTTTTAATAGCTTGTCATATGTGTACTTGTTCCACTCCTGACTGAAAATTATTTTTTCAGATTAGTTGTGATACTCTTTGCATTGGATCTTTGGGGAGATACGGGTATATTTGAAGGCCGAAACCCTAGAAGACTAGTTAGATAGTCGAGTTGATCATAAAGTTTAAGTTAGTTGTTTTTCTATTTTGTGAGACATTGTATTTATATTCAAATGTAACCTTGGGATATTGTAAATTGGTTTAATTTTGTGAATGAGCAAATAAAGATATTATTTTATGAGCACTTATTTATTGCGGGCTAGACAGCGTTCTACCGTCAATACTGCGACGTAGGCTAGACTTGCGCATGCACTCGCATCCCAAAAAACGGGTGCGGGTCGTGACACCTGGTTCTTTTCCAGATTCAGATGAGCACTTACAGCTGACTGTGTACGAACCGAGAGTTGAGACACGACTTATTGCTGAAGACGACGAGGTGTTTCCTGAGGAGTTCCTTTGACTCAGGGTATGGTGTTATTTTAGTTATGAGCATTATTATCTAGTTAGCTGATGCTCATGACTAGTTATCTTTCTGCTTTCAATATTTTTATTCGGTGTTGTACTCTGTGGGTTTGTTCCCACTGGACTAATCAGATGTTTCTTATTGAGACTCTATATTTATTTCCGGCTCATATTTCAATATTACTTTCCTAGGTTATGTGGATGAGATTTAGATGTTACTTGTTGCCTGTGTAGTATAGTTATATTTACAGCGTAGTACATCTGGAATAAGTCCATTAAATTGGAAACTTATTCCAGATCATATTAGCTGGCATCGTCTCGACTTAAGTTCCTATTTTGGAACTGGGGGTGTGACAATGGGGAAGGAGAAGGGAGAGAGAGAGAAGGACAAAGAGGAGTATCAGGAGCTGGGTGGGTTGGGTTAGGGTGATATTAAATAATTTTATGAAATTTGAAATCTTCCATTGTCAATCATTTATGAGACTTTCTTAAATATAAATTGATACTTTCAACCATTGGATTTAACGTAGCTATAATCCTACGCATAGAATTAATTGTGCTCATTTTGCTCATTGGATAGGCGCTCTCTCTCTCTCTCTCTCTCTCTCTCTCTCTCTCTCTCTATATATATATATATATATATATATATATATATATATATATATATATATATATATATTATATGAAAAATCCTATTTTATGTTATAGGAATTCCTAAAATAAAATAATAATAAAAACCCTATTACTAAAGTAAGAGACCTTGTAGTAAACCCTAAAATAGTCCAATCTTAATTATGGACGTCCAAATCTAATCAAATCAAATATTTGACTCAGATCATAATTATGCTATTACCAAATTCAGGCTGGACCCAACATATATAGTCTTGTGGTCACTGTGATTCCAGAAAAAACAAGCTTTGATAGTTTTGTTGATAATGTAGATAGTTTTGTTCATTTTCGATTTTAAATTTGTTCATTTGGAATCTGGACTCCTCCATCTTCTACTCTTTTCCAAGGTACTTGAAAAAAAATTGTAATAGACATTTGAGAAACAAATACCTAATATTTTCATAGTAGATGTCATTATCCAATATCCAACTTACAATCACTTTTCCTATCAGCATTTTAGTTGTTTCTGAGTTTATAGTTTTCTTAGATCAGTAGTAAGGCTCATCCCAATTTCTAAATTATAGATTTAGAATATATGAGTCTATTTTGTAGAATAGTAAAGTTCAATTGGAGCCTTATGATGGTTTCGTCCCAGTCACAGAGTTATAATCTAGACCTCAGAATTTCTACATTCATAATGTAGGAGCTCATTTTGTAGAATAGTAAGCCTCAACTTAGAGCTCCAATTTATATATTCTAGATTTTATATTATTTTCTAACAAAAAAGAAGGATGTCATCTAGATTTATATCTATTTATCTTATTTTGGTCTTAAGTTTTATTTGTTTACTATTCTCATACAAACCCTCTACCCCCTCTTTTCAGAAGATATCGGGAATGAAAAAAGCATTTGAACTTGACAAATAATGTGTATCCTTATGAATTCAACCCGTCTGTGTTGAGAGCGCGATGTGTTGAGAGCGCGATGTGACCCGAATTGGAGTTGACTTATGAGGTACGATATTGAAATGGGCCCATATGCCTTAAAAGAGAATTCTCATGTAAGGTCTGAACAAATCTCAGTTATCTACACCTCATGATCCCACCTCCTACCCGATGTGGGAATAAATTACCAACTCTATTGTCACCCCCCTTTTTGAGGGCTCAACCGAAAATGAGATACAATCCAACAGTCTCCACCTTAACTCGTTTTAGCTGGCCGAACGACCTTAGCACACCTGCTACCTTTGCTCGTTTTTGCCAGTCGGACAACATTAGCACCCCTGCTACCTTTGCTCGTTTTTGCCAGCCGAACAACCTTAGCACCCCTGCTACCCTTACTCATTTTTGCCAACCGAACAACCTTAGCACTACTGCTACCTTTGCTCGTTCCCACCAGCCGAGCACCCAGGAGATCCAACAGCTAGGTTACCCGAAAGATGGTTATCGGTTCAAGGACGCAAGGTGACCTTACTTTTTCAGGGTAAGAAGGGGGGCCCTCGACCCAATGTCCGAGTACCATACGCTACGAAGCTGAAGTAACCCATGTCATACTCCCAGTAAAAGTTCGAACAACCTTCAAGAAAAGGGTACCCATAAACAAATCAACCACAACACTATTGTGTGCCAACCACAACATCTTGCTCTACCTTGGTCGTGTTGGACCCACCATTGAAGTCAATCCGTGTAGTTGCCTCCAACATTAGGTTTGATTCGCCACAATATCTTGCTCCTCCTTGGTCGTGTCGGACCCACCATCTACCTTTGCTCGTTTCCGCCAGTCGAGCACCCAGAAGATCCAATATATTGTTATCTCGATCCGTTCGACAACAAAACCAAATTGACACATTCATCCATACCACCATTGTGTGCCAACCACAACGTCTTGTTCCACCCTTCATCGTGTCGGACCCATCTTGAAGTCAATTCATGTAGTTGTCTCAAACATTATGTCTAATCCAACACGTCTTGCTCCACCTCGATCGTGTCGGACCCACCGTTGAAGCCAATCGTGTAACTGCCTCCAACATTAGGTCTGATCCGTCTTCCGCCTGAACGTACATATGTGCATGTCTCAAACCAATTAGAGCATATTATGGAAGATGCTCCTAACTCCACCTTGATAAGAGAACCGATTAGAGCACACCTTGAGAAGAGAACCGATTAGAGCACCTTATGGAGGATGCTCCTAACTCCACCTTAAGAAGAGTGTATATACGTATGAACGTTCAGCACCATCTATCTCGAACCAATTAGAGTCGCCCAAATCAGTCCCGTAACCTTAGGCTCTGATACCACGTGTTGGGAACGTGGTGTGTCCGAACCGGAGTTGACCCATGGGATGAGATATTGGACTGGACCCATATGTCTTAAAAGAAAATTTTTATGTAAGACCTGAACCATTTCCAATTATCTACACCTCATGATCCACCTCCTATCTGATATGGAACTAAATTATCAACTCTATTGTCACCCCCATTTTTGAACACTCAACCAGAAACGAGATACAATCCAACACTCTAATGTACCATTATCAACTGCTGACAACTCGTCTTTTCACATAACCACCCCACTTACATAGAGCCTCCAATCACAGATATAAACTTGAGCAGGAAAGAAACTCCGAAAGTGTTTAACTCAGTATACAAGCACTGAAGAACGCAAACACTACATTTTTTGCACCTGGATTAGCCACAACATAGACAAAAATATGCAGACAAATTACATTGACAAATAACGAATCAACCAACTCGTTCTACATTTACATCTTACATTCTATATATAGTTGTTTTAAATTACAATGTCTTACAATTCAGCAATCCAACAGATATGCCAAAAAAAACTTATATGGTGTTAGTTGTGCCTCGCTTACCTAGCCCCCAGAAAGAATCAGCAAACACTGCCTATGCTGTCCAACTTTATAAATTCCACGAATACAAACGAACAATTGAGTATATGGATAACGCGAAGCATGCAAACTCGTGTTAGCACCTCTATTGTACAAGTCAGCACCCATTGCTCGGACCAATATGCGATACTTCTGCATTCCTGCATTCTGCACACCAATCTTAAACGGTTTCTGAACAATTATGTGTCTGTATCATCCAAAATTATGTAATGAGCAGCTCTGGAGAAAGGTTCATCTGTTTGACTTTTTCACACGGCTTGGATTTGAACTCTTCCCTCCAACACCAGATATCTGCCTTAAGTTAGTTAGGGCATCCTGAGCATGCCTCTTCGTGTTTGAATTCCCATGTCTGAGTGCTTCGACCAATGCCCTGACTAAATGTTGGTCGGTTGAATAATCTTGGAGAATCGTCTCTACTCTCGAGAAACTTTCCACCATTGTTATCAGTCTTTCCTGAAGCTCCCCCGGCCTGACCTCTTTGAAAAGATTGATTACGGCATCAAAAAGTCCAAATTGTTCCAGTTCTTCAGCAGCATTCTTTAGGCTTTGACTGTCAGAGACAACTGTGGAAAGAGCTTCCACTGCTGCTATCTGTACTTGTGTATTCTCATCATTCAGAAGTTCTACCAGTGGTTTAATTGCATTCCCGCGAAGTAAGCAGAAGGAACTATCCTCTTCACATGCAATGCTGTGAAGAGGGCAGGAGACTGGAGCCATTGATTTCTTGCTACAAATAAATACCAACGGAACACAAAATCCACTAGGAGGTTGAGGATCCGAATTCGCTGTCAGACTTGGCAACCTTGACGATTCTGATAGATATTTCAATCCAAAAGAAGCTTTCTGTTTTGCTCTCTCATGTGAACGATTGCTGATATGTTCACAGAAAATGTTCATAAAGTGGTATTCCTGAACAAGGGCCAGTAGTTCAGTGTCGGGATTCCTAGCGTAGTGCAACAAAAGCCCAAGAAGGCCTTCAACCATGCGTCTGGTGCTAGCTGAATTCTTCCCATAGGAGCTGGGTTTTTGCTCCTTGAGCTTACTGACAGCCCATCTCAGAACAACAGGCCCTAGAATTGTTTTCACCTCATCAATTGAGAAGGGGAGCCTGGCAAGGATGCATACAATTTCAGCTCTCTCGCCGAAATCAAATTGAGGATCCAACAACTTTTCCTTTAAATAGGGTAGTTTGTTGGAGTCTCTCAGCTCTTCAACAAGGACCTGGCCCATCTTTTCAGACAGCAGGTTCACAAGCTTCAAAGCACGAGTCCTGAGATCAGGCTCCATGTGGTCAAGATATTGCACAATAGCAGCAATGCCACCAGCACTCCTTATATGGGTGGCTGCCAGATCTGCACCAGAAATTTCAATGAAAATGGGTATCTTAAACTTCGTGTAAATGCAGAAATGATCTAATCTGATCATGGTCCAAACCATAGTTTGCAGTATCGGCCGACACCGATCCGATACGACAACCGATAAGGTTTGGCATGTCCTGATCTGATACCGACCGATACCGATACTGAACGATACCGACATTTGGGATCTCTTTTCCAGTCAATTCGGCAAAGAAAATCGAACGGAAAAGACCAATCAGCAAGGGTATATAAGCATATAAAAGAAGAAAATTTATGCATAGCAGGTAAACCAATCGTCAAGGGTGACCTACTATTCCTTTCAATATCAAAACTAATAAGAAACAACATAGAAAATATTTAAAATTATGGCTAAATATATAAAATATTCTTGAAGTTTAATAATTTATTAATAATTATTCACTTTCCGATACAAAAAAAAAATCTGATACTCTGATCTGAAACTGCCGATACCGCCAATACCGATACTCATATGAAGTGTCCGATACCGATACTACAAACCTTGGTCCAAACAGGAAAAAAAGGGGAGAATAAGAGTCCTGAGATCAGGCTCCATGTGGTCAAGATATTGCACAATAGCAGCAATGCCACCAGCACTCCTTATATGGGTGGCTGCCAGATCTGCACCAGAAATTTCAATGAAAATGGGTATCTTAAACTTCGTGTAAATGCAGAAATGATCTAATCTGATCATGGTCCAAACCATAGTTTGCAGTATCGGCCGACACCGATCCGATACGACAACCGATAAGGTTTGGCATGTCCTGATCTGATACCGACCGATACCGATACGGACCGATACCGACATTTGGGATCTCTTTTCCAGTCAATTCGGCAAAGAAAATCGAACGGAAAAGACCAATCAGCAAGGGTATATAAGCATATAAAAGAAGAAAATTTATGCCTCGCAGGTAAACCAATCGTCAAGGGTGACCTACTATTCCTTTCAATATCAAAACTAATAAGAAACAACATAGAAAATATTTAAAATTATGGCTAAATATATAAAATATTCTTGAAGTTTAATAATTTATTAATAAGTATTCACTTTCCGATGCAAAAAAAAAAAAAATATGATACTCTGATCTGAAACTGTCGATACCGCCGATACCGATACTCATATGAAGTGTCCGATACCGATACTGCAAACCTTGGTCCAAACAGGAAAAAAAAAAGGGGAGAATAAAAAAGTGCTCTCTAATCAGTTCTGAAGAACATAGAAATATCTCTATATAAGATCTGAAAAACATATAAACAACATAAATTGCAGGGGAAAAGAAGAGAACAAAATTGTGCTTTCTAATAATTTCTACTTGACAAACTCTCATTGGTCCACCCAAGGCGAGGATGTTAAGAAAAGTGTGATTCCCTTGTATAGTATTTTCTGTGTTTTTTATCACTATGTGCACTTTTAGTCCCATGTCAATAACAGTAGCTAGCCTAATGGAAATTATCCCTTATTTGGTTTTTTTCCTAATCTCTGTCACACATTATAGCAAGAGTATCCTCTAGCTGACTTCATTTCTATCTTCTTAGAGTACATAACTACTTCTTACTTCTTAGCAGACATGGATTAAGACGAGAAAGTTTAGCTTATCCACAAGCACATAACCGAGATGTATGTTAGATAAGGAGAAAGCTTGAGATAAATGTTAGATAAGGGGAAAGTTCAGCAGATATCGAATATGCTTAAAGCATGGTGTCTCCTAGAATAAATATATAACCCTTAACCCTCCCCACAAACTCTAGATTTTTGGTGCACTCGCAGGGACTTCAATAGTGTCCACCTTTGCAGTCTAAATATATAGAGCGAGGAATATTATTGGGAAGCTACTAATATATCAGTAGCAATCAGCTCCTTTTTCATTGTGATAGTCTACAGTCAGTATACTACTATCTTTTTAGTAGCAATGGACTTGTTTAATTTTTTATCTATGCCGTGTTTGATACTCGTTGTCCACATCTCTTGTCATGGTTTTACCAACTTTACAGGCTTACTACTTAGATGCCAGAGAAACCATATGCCAGAGTGAGAGTTCTTGGGCAGTTCTTAAGATGGCAAAGAGTAGAAGTGACTAATAGAGCCTCATGTAGCATGGTCCACCTGAACATGACCATTTTTGGCTGAATGTTAAGTGAGATGATATTTAGACAACCTGGGTTAGCAGAGAAATATTTTGAGAATTTTGTCAGTAAAATATAAAGAGGGCGTGAGAGCAGGAAGGCCAATTAAAACTGAGCATCTTCGAGATAAAAGCTCCCGGCACTGGATTCTTATCAGTTCAAACCTATGTTGGACAGATACGGACACGATATGGGTATGGGGTATGAACATTTTCAAATAAGTGAAATAAGTGCACAGGTAGTTACCTATATATACTGCATGAGTACAGACAGTGTTAAGGATATTGTCCGGTATGGGGGTATACCGGCAGGTATCCCATTTTTGATGGAGCAATAATACGGTATGCTTATCCAATTCACAAAAACCGGTCCATGGAGATATCGGCCAATATTTACTGCAAATCAGCAAGTATATCAGTTTGGCCATACCGGTAAATTTTTTTGTTTACAATGATTTATAAAAAAAAAAGTTTATTGCAATTTGTTTGAAATTTTGTTTGTTGAACAAATGAGCCCTTTGTTCCCTCAAATTTGTTTTCCTGTAAAAAAAACTATAAAGGTTTACTTCAAGAAAAAGTTGAACTTTATGATACATTTTCAAGTGAATATATTGAAGTTGCTTCGAGATATGATAAATTGACTCTGAAAATGACGAATTGTGTCTTTTAATAGTCTCTTAGTTTAGTAGTTTAGTTTTAAATTATGTTATGAGATGCTTTTATTTGTCATGCTTGGTTAACTTGTTAACTTTACAGAGAAAAAGTTGTCTAATTATTAGTTTGAAAGATAGTTTTTAGTTATTTAATTATTAGAATTATCTAAGGATACTTGTTAGTTTTATATTAATGCTTTAGTTCTTATTGCAAATGCATATATGAAGAAACTTATTATCTTATACTAGTATGGTGCCATATCTCCCGATATCTAGTATATCACCCGGTATACAATATCTGGTACGGCAAACCCCCAACCGGATAGGGGACCGATGTCCAATATCAGGAACCTTGAGTGCGATACGGACACGATAAGGATATGGACATCATTTTGCCGTGTCCATGCAACATTGGTCCAGACCCTCTGAGCAAATATCTTCCATTGACTCTCTTTGTGGTTCAAATCAACGAGTCCAAGCAAAACTGTATCCTTGTTCTTATTTGCTTCTTCCCCAAGTAACATATGATATACTCCTTTGACATATAACAATCAAATTAAGGTATAGGTGCAAATATTTATTGATATTTCCACATCTTAAATCATTTTATTGTAAGCTTCCCACCTACTACTCATCCCTCAGCTTTTGATATAAGTTGTCTTAACTTCGAGATCATGTTGGAGCTTTAGAATGTTATATGTTGTTGGTGCATTTGCCATATTTTGATTACCATATTGAGTTTGTCTTCTAATCCAATATCATGTTGTGGGTAAATCATACTGCTGATCGTTCTAGATCTTAGCCAAGCCCTAATGTGCCATGTGGGCATAGATAAGGAGCTTAGACAGTCAACTCCAAGTCCTTGAGCATAATTGCAAGAAACTTGCTGGATGAATATTAAATTGGATCACTTTAGCTCAGTGGCCTATATGCTCAGGTCCATAACTCCTCCTGAAAATTACTCTAATTATATTTTGACATGGTCCATCATAATCCAACTGGACAAGATCTAACATAAAACTTATAAAAGATGAAATACACAATCCAAGTTGTGGTATATCGATGCCTAAGCTTCCAAGAACAAGCTGAACATATCAGAATAAAAATCAATCAACTTATTTTATTACCAAAAGTTAGAATCTTCAAAATGAGGTTAATATTATCAACCTCTTACTGTTGTTGGCAGTAGGATTGTTAGATCTAATCCTGTTGTCCCCAGTCTTTTGCATGGCTTGTGGTCATGCTTTATTTTAGGAGCCATTAGCTCCTCGTATTTTGTTTGCTAGGATGCTATGACTGCCTTTAAATAGGCTTTAAAACCAAGTAGCCAAACAAAATACGAGGAGCTAATGGCTCCTAAAATAAAGCATGACCACAAGCTATGCAAAAGACTAGGGACAACAACATTAGATCTAACAATCACCCCCTAATCATGTTGCTCTATCTTGTTGTCTCATTTATAGCAGCGCGGGATGTTCAAATTCGCTTTGCACCTCTAAGAGTAGAGCTTCCTTCTCATTTTCAAAACATTCTGGAAAAAAAAATGTTCATAATTATTGCAATTATAACACCTTACTCTTGCTTTATCGAATCTTCCAAGCCTGCGGCTTTGGCCACGAGCAACACCGGCCCTCGCCTTCACGCTTCTTCTCACTTGCCTCCCACTCGGCTCGGGTGAGAAGGAGGTGCTCCTCGCCATTGTCGTTGTCGTATCAGCGGAGCCGCTCCTCGTGGACTTTGAGGCGTCCAATCACCTCCTCGATTGTCATTGTTTTTAAGTCACCGAATTACTCTATCGTGGATGCAATCTGCAAGAACTTCCTTAGGACGGCCCGGAGGAATTTCATGACGACGTGGATTTCCTCAACCTTGTCGCCGAATGCACGAATTTGGTTGATAATTGTTGTTAACTTGACAGCGAGGTCATCGACCGACTCCGTCTCCTTCATGCACAACCCCTCGAACTCAGTTTTGAGGGTTTGCACCTTAGCCTCCTTCACACGATCGGCGCCTAACTGCATCGTCTTCAACGCCTCTCACGCATCTTTGGCCGTTTGTTTTCGGCCAGTAGGAAGAGCATTTCCTCGGGGATGCCTGCATATATGGCCACCAATGCCATCTGATCCTAGCGCACGTCGATGTTGTTGTCCTCGATAGCGTCCCACACTCCTTGAGCCTTCATATAGACCTTCATCTTGATTGCCCAGGCTGCATAATTGCTCGTCGTGAGCATCGGATAATGCAGCGAGACGGCAGAACTCTCCTTCGCCGCCATACTCATCGGTACCTCGTCACCGGTGATACTACTTCCCGGAGAGCGCGGCATGTATTTGGACATGAACGGATCAAGTACTCGGTCCTTGTGGCACTGGTACCAAATGTAGAACCTAAAAAAATAAAAAAATCACACACGCACACAAAGGAGAAAGAGGACACAGAGCTCACATTTTCTTTTCTTTTTTTACACAGAGCTCACATTTTCTTTTCTTTTTTTACACAAAGCTCACATTTTCTTTCCACTACTTGTTTTTATTGTTTGCTAGGACTGCCTTTAAATAGGCTTTACAACCAAGTAGGCAAACAAAATACGAGGAGCTAATGGCTCCTAAAATAAAGCATGACCACAAGCTAATTGTTAGATCTAATCCTGTTGTCCCTAGTCTTTTGTATAACTTGTGGTCATACTTTATTTTAGGAGCCATTAGCTCCTCGTATTTTATTTGCCTACTTGGTTGTAAAGCCTATTTAAAAGCAGTCCTAGCAAACAATAAAAATAAGTAGAGAAAAGAAAATGTGAGCTCTGTGTCCTATTTCTCCTCTGTGTGCGTGTAGTTTTTTTTATTTTTTAGGTTGTACAGAAAATGATGTAGAACCTAAAAAATAAAAAAATCACACACACACACACACAGAGGAGAAAGAGGACAGTGCTCATATTTTCTTTTCTCTACTTGTTGTTTTTATTGTTTGCTAGGACTGGCTTTAAATAGGCTTTACAACCAAGTAGGCAAACAAAATACGAGTAACTAATGGCTCCTAAAATAAAGCATGACCACAAGCTATACAAAAGACTAGAGACAACAAGATTAGATCTAACAATATGTAGAACCTAAAAAAATAAAAAACCACACATGCATACAGAGGGGAAAGGGGACACAGAGCTCACATTTTCTTTTCTCTACTTGTTTTTATTGTTTGCTAGAACTGCTTTTAAATAGGCTTTACAACCAAGTAGGCAAACAAAATACGAGGAGCTAATGGCTCCTAAAATAAAACATGATCACAAGCTATGCAAAAGACTAGGAACAACAAGATTAGATCTAACAATTACCCCCTAATCATGTTGCTCTATCTTGTTGTCTCACTTATAGCAGCGCAGGATGTTCAAATTCGCTTTGCACCTCTATGAGTAGAGCTTCATTCTCCTTTTCAGGACATTCTGAAGAAAAATGTCCATAATTGTTGCAATTATAACACCCTACTCTTGCTTTATCGAATCTTCCAAGCCTGCGGCTTTGGCCACGAGCAACACCGGAGGAGCCCTCGCCTTCACGCTTCTTCTCATGTGCCTCCCACTCAGCTCGGGTGAGAAGGAGGTGCTCCTCGCCATTGTCGTCGTCGTATCCGCGAAGCCGCTCCTCATGAAATTTGAGGGCCCAATCACCTCCTCGACCGTCATCATTTTTAAGTCGCCGAACTGCTCTATCGTGGATGTTATCTGCAAGAACTTCCTTGGGACGGCCCGGAGTAATTTCTTGACGACATGGATTTCCTCAACCTTGTTACCCAATGCACAGCTTTGATTGATAATCGTTGTTAACTTGACATCGAAGTCATCGACCGACTCCGTCTCCTTTATGCGCAACCCCAAAAAACTTAGTTTTGAGGGTTTGCACCTTAGCCTCCTTCACACGATCGACGCCTAACTGCATCATCTTCAACGCCTCCTACACATCTTTGGCCGTTTGCTTTTTGGCTAGTAGGAAGAGCGTTTCCTCGGGGATACATGCATATATGGCTGCCAATGCTATCTGATCCTTGCGCAAGTCGATGTTGTTGTCCTCGATAGCGTCCTACACTCCTTGAGCCTTCATATATACCTTCATCTTCATTGTCTAGGCTGCATAATTGCTCATCGTGAGCATCGGATAATGCAGAGAGACGGCGGAACTCTCCTTCGCCGCCATACTCATCGGTACCTCGTCACCGGTGACACTACTTCCCGGAGAGCGCGACATATATTTGGACATGAACGGATCAAGTACTCGGTCCTTGTGGCTCTGATACCAAATATAGAACCTAAAAAAGTAAAAAAAAAATTACATACGCACACAAAGGAGAAAGAGGACACAGAGCTTACATTTTCTTTTCTCTACTTGTTGTTTTTATTGTTTGCTATGACTGCCTTTAAATAGGCTTTACAACCAAGTAGGCAAACAAAATACGAGGAACTAATTGCTCCTAAAATAATGCATGACCACAGGCTATGCAAAAGACTAGATACAACAGGATTAGATCTAACAAATAAAAGAAAATGCGAGCTCTATGTCCTCTTTCTCCTCTGTGTGCGTGTGATTTTTTTTATTTTTTAGGTTCTACATTTGGTATCAGAGCAATAAGGGCCGAGTACTTGATCCGTTCATGCCCAAATACATGTACATTTTCTTTTCTCCTCTGTGCGCGTGTGGTTTTTTTATTCTTTAGGTTCTACATTTGATATCAGAGCCACAAGGGCCGAGTACTTGATCCGTTTATGCCCAAATACATGCCGCGCTCTCCGGAAAGTAGTGTCACCGGTGAAGAGGTACCGATAAGTATGGCGGCGAAGGAGAGTTCCACCGTCACGCTGCATTATCGATGCTCACGACGAGCAATTATGCAGCATGGACAATCAAGATGGAGGTCTATATAAAGGCTCAAGGAGTGTGGGTCGCTATCGAGAACAACAACATCGACGTGCACAAGGATCAGATGGCATTCGCGGCCATATATGCAGGCATCCCCGAGGAAATACTCTTCCTACTGGCCGAAAAACAAACGGCCAAAGATGCGTAGGAGGTGTTGAAGACGATGCAGTTAGGCGCCGATCGTGTGAAGGAGGCTAAGGTGCAAACCCTCAAAACTGAGTTTGAGGGGTTGCACATGAAGGAGACGGAGTCGGTCGATGACTTCTCTGTCAAGTTAACAACGATTATCAACTAAATCCGTGCATTGGACGACAAGGTTAAGAAAATCCATATCGTCAAGAAATTCCTCCGGGTTGTCCCAAGGAAGTTCTTGCAGATAGCATCCACAATAGAGCAATTCGACGACTTAAAAACGATGACGGTCGAGGAGGTGATTGGGCGCCTCAAAGTCCATGAGGAGCGGCTCCGCGGATACGACGACGACATAGCAAGGAGCACCTCCTTCTCACCGGAGCCGAGTGAGAGGCACGTGAGAAGAAGCGTGAAGGGGAGGGCTCCTCCGGTGTTGCTCGTGGCCAAAGCTGCAAACTTGGAAGATTCGATAAAGCAAGAGTAAGGTGTTATAATTGCAATAATTATGGATATTTTTCTTTAGAATGTCCTGAAAAAGAGAAGGAAGCTCTACTCGTAGAGGTGCAAAGCGAATTTGAACATCCCGCGCTGCTATAAGTGAGACAACAAGATAGAGCAACAGAATTAGAGGGTGATAACAAAATACGAGAAGTTAATGGCTCCTAAAATAAAGCATGACTACAAGCTATGCAAAAGACTAGGGACAACAGGATTAGATCTAACAAGGATAACTGAAATCATTGTTGAGTTTAGTAGTTGTAGAGAGGTAGTTCACTCTAAGGTCTAAATACAGGGAAAAAACATGATTGTTCCTCATCTGTTTTAATTTCACCTGTACGTGCTAAATCACAGATTCTCTAATGCTTATCAAGATCATACACGATTTCTTGCTTTCCAAAGTTCCCTGACAGTAGGGGAACAGAAATGTAGTTACATTTCATTTCATTTCATTTCATAAGAATAAGATAAGTATTTGGAGTCGTGAAAAAAAGGACATCTTAGTATAGATTGCAAACCTAAAGTATTTAGTTAAATAAATTCATTATGGGGACACATAATTCATAATATACAGTCATGACGTGTGCAACCATAAAGTATGAGATGTTTGAGAACCCCGTTCATTTTAGAAGCTTCTATCTAATGTTTGATACATCTATAACTGTTATATGATAATTTTCACATTGTCATTTTTGTACTAGGAAGCACGGACTCGCAAATGTGGCTGTGTTGTGTCGGACACGTATCCAACACTCCACGGACACGTATCAGTATCAGACACTCCGCATATGCTCCAAAATACACTAGGACACTCCAAAATAGGTGTCCGTGTCACTGTATCTTTACCGTTTTGTGTCGTATCCGTGTCCGTGCAACATAGTTAGAGTATAATCAATAAATTAGATCCAGTCAACTACTTTCATACCCTCTATATTGCACATCATAATGACCATGCACAATCTCAGACTTGCCACTGCATTTCATAAACGCCACCAAGTACTTTGAGAATCTCACAAGTCATAACCAGCTATGTAATGATCAGAAAGAGGATTTACCTGATGCTTGTGGCGAAGCAGCAATTCCCCAAAGAATGTGAATAACTGCTGCTTGGCATTTGCCAGATGACAGAGTCAAAAGCTCAAGAAGCCTATGAATAATGAACTCTGACTGCATTGGATGCCCATCCTTATCTGCAGGTGCTAATTCCCAATGCCCCGAGTTTGACAGAATATTTGCTATAGTTGATGCAGAAAGAACCTTTATGTCAGACGAGCAATCTGGCATTGCGAATAGGATATTTGTAAGTGCTGGAAGCAGACCAAAATCAACAAGGACAGTAGCATTGTCATCCAATGTTGACAGATTATATAACGCCTGCAAACTTGATTCCCTTCCCTCTAGGCTTGATGAAAGCATATCAATCAATACCCGACCACCTTTTCTAGCAATGTAGTCTTTACCGTCGTCGGTTAAAGGAATCTTCCCAATAAGGATGGCAATCTGCACTTTAACATCCTCCGTTCCTATGATACAGAAAGATTATCTCACATGAGAAAATTTCTGATTGGCTTCTACAGTACCATGTGGAATGGATAATGCACTATAGTATTAGAGCAGGAATTAACCAATATATGTAGAACTCTGATGGTTAGCAGGTGCTGCAGTACTGTGAGATCAATTCTAAGTCTACAGAAGCTAGGTAGTAGCTATGTAAGAAATGTATTAAGTAATTTATTGTGAATGGGATCTCAAAAGGAACAAGGATAAAAAAGATGACAGAAATAAGGAACAGGAACTTATAGGAGATATAATTGACTATTCAAGACAATGGTATCAAAATTTTCTCTCCCGTGTTTTCTGGAATTATCTTCAGATCTAGAGGGAGAATGTTGTATAATGGGTCATCTAAGAATTTTTCAAGTAACAAATTGTGATTCGTGCTGCAGTCACCTGTGAGACTATTTTCTTCATTAAGAGATCTAAGCAAAAGTCAAACAAATGGATATGTGAAAATTATATGCAGCTCATGGAAGTTATTTGGAGTTGAGAGGAATACGTATTGATGCATATTGATAGTCATGGTACAAAGGTTGTTCTTATTGGCAGCAGAAGAATCTTAGTTCAGGTTCCAAGGAGTGGATGTGTGAGTTTAGGTTCCAAAGATGGGAAGAAGCTTAGAGGTGTTTCAAATAATTTAAGGGTACTATTTCCTAAATTCTACGTGGGAAACTACTTCTAGTAAATGGATAATAAATTGTTCATAGACAATTCTAACAGGTAACACTGAGAAATTTTTCTGTGGTTTCTACAATATTGAGAATATTTGTAATCAGTCTTCTTGTCTGCAGACTCCAGATAAGGTTTTCCCTGGCCGATTCTGGTACTTTCAGTAGTTTCGGCCGATACCTGAAACCATGGATGATACTCGATTAAACTAGTCGTGTGGGTGCCATCATCGGTAGTTTTACACCACAATCCTGTAGCATTGTTCCATTGTACTCAAGATTTGTGCCCGTGCCTTTACTAGTCAACCTTGAAAATGGCATGCCTTCTACTAGTCAACCTGATGGAAAAACAGTTTAGTTTTTTATGTTATCTTTCAGTTATGTTGGTTATTTTAGGAATATTTTAGATAGTGATTATTTTCTCTCTTTTATCCATTAGAAATTTAGGTTGGTTTTGATAAGTTTAACTTGATTTGTATTCATCTATAAATATAGCTTTAGAATGCTATATATATGTCATGTACTCTTGTTATTTGAATCAAAGAATTAAAGAATGAGAAATCTATTTTGAGTTTGTATGGTGCGAGGCCAAAACCCTAAAGTGGATCTCTCTATCTTGTCTTCATTTCTGCCTCCGACGTTACCAACACGTTATTCCAAATTGCGTATTCCTAATTATTATTTCGCCTTTCTATTAAAATTATTTGTGATAAATTTATAAGAGTTGATTGTTCACGTTTCATCTAAAGCTTCCGTATCCAATTTGTCATAAATTTTCAATTTCATACAAATCATATTTTCTTTGTGTCTTCGTCCCGCATCAAATTGGTATCAGAGCTCTAGGTTAAGAATATTTTTTCATTTGTAGGTAAAGACCTAGGGAGAAACTAAAACTAAAATATGGATCCTAAAGAATTCATTAAAAAGTTTAAGTACCTTCTAGATTCTAAACGTGATAAAACTAGTAAAAGCTATATATGGCAATCATAGTAGGAAAAAAAAAGACTAGTATTGATACACAAATAGAGTCCAAGCTGGAGCCAACCATATCCTTAGAGTATCAATTAGTTGAACCTAGCGAACCTAAAATAGCAAGTAGAGTTCAATTTGGAGTCGACCACATTGTTAGAGTATCCTTTAGTTGAACCTAATGAGCCTATCATAATTAAAACACAAATTAGGTCTGTGGTTGAAACTAAGTGTAGGTTTAAAACAAAATTCAATTTTAACATTTATATATCATCCCTAGAAGAATTAAATAGGTCTTACTCCAATGAATTTAAAGAACCTATTAAGTCTTTTAAATATTTCGAACGTGTCCTAATAAGCAAACCCGTAAACAATTTCTATTATTTTTGTATCACAAATAATTGTAATAGTTTGCATGAATAATAATTTTTTTAGGAACGATCATTTTTCTTCTTTGGAACCACATAGACAACCATCATTTATAAAGGTGCTCGATTTTATTTGCCAAGTAGATATTCTGCTTCTTCCACCTCCACAACTTGTCATTGTCGTCGTAGGATTTCGTCGCCTTTTCAGAAGTCTTTATGTTGACTAAACTACCAAATCAGAGACCTCCTCCATGTTCGATTTGGAGGACATCATGGAGCATAATTCTCGGATTTCACATTTACATGATTCACTGGGAGGTAAAAATTTTGAAGTCGAGGAGAATGACAGAAAACCAGTTTAGATTTTTTATGTTCTCTTTATGTTGCTTATTTTAGGAATTTAACTAGAGATTATTTTCTCTTTTATCCATTAGAAATTTAGGTTGATTTTTGATAAGTTTAATTTGATTTATATTCATCCTAAATAAAGCTTTAGAATGCTATATATATGTCGTACTCTTGTTATTTGAATCAAAGAATTGAAGAATGAGACATCTACTTTGAGTTTGTATGGTGCGATGCCAAAACTCTAAAGTGGATCTCTCTATCTTGTCATATTTTCCACCTCCGACGTTACCAACACGCTATTCAAATCGGATATTCCTATTTATTATTTTTGTCTTTCTATTATAATGTGATAAATTTATAATAGTTTGGTTGTTCATGTTTCATTTAAAGCTTCCTCGTCCAATTTGTCATAAATTTTCAATTTCATACAAATCATATTTCTTTAGGTCTTTGTCCCGCGTCACAACCTTTTACTACTCAACCATTGTGCCATTGTACTCAAGATTTGTGCCCGTGCCTTTTACTAGTCAACCATGAAGAAGGCATGCACTCCTTGACCTGGTTATGATGTCTTCTTCTATATAGTTAACATTTCTAGGCTCTTACTTTATTTGATGTCAGATAATTACAAGCCACTCTCAGTTCTACATTTGGCATTTTATTGTATTTGATTGGTTTAAACTTCATCAAGACCACTATGGGGCTTGCTTATACTCCACTGCCGACCCCATTCCGAAGGGAGAAGGCTTAGATGGTTATGAACCAGAAGGGTCCCCGCTTCATTGATCTAGTTTCTTTAACCTTACTCACAATGGTGATTGCCATTTGTTCTACAGTTTGTTTACTCTATAATGTGGTATGTTCTTAGTTTATGCTTAAACATATTGCTTCTGGAAAGTTCTTTCCAAAGGAAACCAAATAAATTTTAGGTTGAGATACTTGCTAAGTTAAAAAGTAACTATGTAGAATATTACATTACTTGTACCTCAGACCTTAAGTTGCTATACGCTTAAATTAGATTGGAAATAACCTTGTAGTGCTGAATATAATACTTTAGATATGAATGAAATTTGGCTGGGATCTATCCCATTCTTTTTCTCAAAAAAGGTAGGAAATGGAGAAATTTAGAGATAATTGTAAAAGGAAATCATAGATGTACTTTAAGGCTTCGCTTACTTGAGTCAATTCACTGACACCACCAGACTTCAAAACATAAATTCACATATTTTATCTCATATCCAGTGAAACATATAATTCAAAATAAACAATGAAATGTAAGAAAATAAAGCATGGACACGCCACGAAAAAATAAGTGTTATCATAAAGCGGACAAACATCTGATAATAAGATTCCCAAGACCTGCTAATGAAATAAATTTGATTGGTAGACGAGCTATTACATGCAAATAAAAAAAATTCAGTTGCTCACTTTGTATGATGAACGACATACCTTTACAAAGTCGGGTGAGTAAAGGCTGGTATCTTCCTGCCATTGCCAAGTGCTCTACATTCTCATCTATCATTTCCATGTTCTTTAGGATCTCCTCAGCTAAATTAGACAGTGTAGGATACTCTAAATTTGTAGTCATACTTGAAAGAAGAACTAGAGCCCCTTTCTCGAAAGCTAATTTTCTGCAATACCCCCCTTCAGATGAAAATTCAAGCAATAACCGCAAAGCATATTCTCTTTCTTTCTCCAAACTTGCTGTCAAACTACGAATAGCCAGTCTAGTCATACCTTCTTCGACCATGATTATCTAGAGAAAAATACCAAATGGTTATCACACTTGATGCCATGAAAGGATATCAAATGACATTAACTAATTTCAGAGGAAAAAAAAAATGGACTTTAGGAACTTTATATAAATAACAACAACCAGTTGTTTGCATATAGATGTTAAAGAATGGAAAGGAAACCCAAAAAAGGGGGCTCAAGTTCAATGTAAAAGAATATGAACCCATCACGGTGATTGTTCATGAGGGATACTGTTCTAAACACAGAACTTTCTCTACCAAATGTCTCAACCATGATGTCAACATTTGATTGTGGTTGGGGCCCGAGTTTTGGTAACATGCTATATAGGTTTCAGTAATCTGGTTATTTAATTTATTGTGTACAAAAATTTCATAAATGAATGGTTGCCTAGTTGGCAAATGCATGTGTTTTTAACCAAGAGGTCTCAAGTTCAATTCTATCTAGCCACATCGCACCTTATTTATTGTTATCTTTTTACTTATACATTCTATGCAATGCCTCCTTAAAATCCTAATTTAAGGTATTTTCGGCCCTAAAAAATATGGACTGTAGGAAATTTAAATAAATAAATAACAAAGGCAGTTTTCTGCATATAGATGTTAAAGAATAGAAAGAAAACCCAAAACAAAGAGGCTCTAATGAACTAAAATAATTTAGAAGAATATGAACCCATCATGGTGATTATTCATGAGGGATACAGTTTGGAACCCAGATCTTCACGTACCAAATGCCTCAACCATTGGACTCAACATTTGATTGTGGTTGTTGGTGGTGGAGGCCGTGGTATTCTATCTTTCAACTTTGTGCATTTTGATCTATACAGCAGCTACAGACTTACCCTGCTTAATCAGGGTATTAAGATTTTCTTTTACTTATTAGGATTTCGTTGTAATGTTGCAGACCCAATTTCCTTCTCTCTCGTGTGCAAGTCACCTCACATGAATTATGCACATATTACTCCGAGTTAGGGCACGACCCTTGGTTAAATTGTGTGGCGGGACCAGAGTAACAACACAATACAAATACAGCTCAATCCATTAATCTTACCCTTATTATCACCAAATGTCGTAATACCAATCACGCCGCAGTTCTCATGCCCGTCAGGACATGACCCGTGCATGGACCTCAATACGAAACTAAATAATTCATATATGAACAGAAGAAAAACATATATACAATAGTGAATCCCCAAGTATTTAGTCCACATAAATATGAGACGACAATTGATTGGCTGGTGATGCACATTAAGTTCCATGCACGGGTCATGTCCAGATGGTCCCATGGTTGGGGCATGATTAATACTAATATAACTATCTTGTGGTTGTCTTCTAATGGGTGGTGTGAGACTGGGCAAAGCAATTATGAGAACATCGCATATTTGAGTGGGGGAGATTGTGAAATCCTGAGCTTTAGCTCAATATCGGATATGAGACGAGAGTTTTATATATATGATAATATGAAGGTTAGAATGTCATGTGTACATAGGGGTTAACCATTTTGGCAAGTTGGCGAAGTGATGATGCACATTAGGCCCATGCATGGGTCCAGTCACCATGGGCCAAAGCATGACAATACCCTTGCTCATTCTTTATTTGTGTAGACCTTGTTCTTTTTGTACTAGTTGGTTCCTTATATTCCCTGCCGTCACAAGTTTTTCTTTTCTTTTCAATTCACCCTCAGCCCATGGTCTTTTGGAGTCTAGCCCAAAAAGTAATATTGGGACAACACTATAATATACTACACTACTTACCAGCTAATTATCCTATCCCACGTCATCATACACCGTATAGCTATGTTGCATGGATACTTCTCTGGAGAACCGTATCCATGCCTGTATTCGTATCTGACATGTATTAGACATGATACTTTTTTGACACTCGTGTTCAACACAGGCACAACAACATGACATAAATATCGGACACAATGACACGGATGCGGCACCAACTTTAGTATGTTGTAGTGTATATTGGATTATTTGTGTCATGTCCAACGCAATGCACTACGGGCATGGCACGAGACAGATGTTTGGGTGTCTGTGCTTCCTAGCTAGAAACAAAATATAGCATTGAAAAAGATGCATTTGACAGATTAAAAATTGTAATTCAAACTGCAGGAGAAGTAACAGATAATGTTCGTTGCACCTTGCTCTCTTCATCCTTTGCCATGCTGAACATTGCCATCAGAGCCTTGCACCTAAGCTGGGACCCCATCCTCTCCGACTGGTCCTTGAGCATCCTCACCACGAGACCAACAACCCCGGCATTCCTCACCTTGTACCTACTCTCTGGATACTCCTCCGATATCCTATAAACATTATCCAGCATTGTGTCCACAGTCCCCATCGGTGTCGAACCCACCTCCCCGAGACAATTCAGTGCCGACTTGATCTGCAGCTCAACGTTCCTATTCACCCACTCCTCGATCGCCCCCTTAAGCCCAATATTCGGCTTCAGCTCCAAATTATCCAGCACCTGCCCAGTCACAGGACAGGTCGGGTCCCGTGCGTCCCCGAGGCACCGGTCGAACCAGCACTTGATTGCAGTCCTCTCATACGTCTGCGAGGACTCAACCACCACCGGATCCTTCATCACCTCCTTTGTCAAGGGGCAAAGAAAATTCTTGAACGGCGGGATCTGCGCGTCCTCCTCGAAGTCGGAGCTCGTGCACTCCTCCGCGACGCAGGGCGTCGCCGACCAGCTGTCGAAGATCTTCTCGAGGGACATCAGGATCCTCCGCTCCTCGACCGTGCTGGAGACCACGAGGTCCGACCGCAGCAGCTTGATCTGCTCCGAGAGCCTCCCCCGGTCGCCGGAGTCCATCCCGAGCGCGCGGGCGAGGTCCATGATGATGGCGCTCTGGACAGCCTTCGAGGTCTGCCGCACCTCCGCCTCCTTCTGGAGGGTGCAGTAGACCCTCTCCTCGTTCTCCGTGACCTGATCCAACAAGAATCTCATCAATGTTTCGGCGGAATTACAAGAAGGGTTTGAGGAAGAAATTACTTTGATGTTAGGGTTTTGCATGTCGGCGGAGAGGTCGGCGGCCTTCTTGCGGAGGTCGGGGAGGGGGATGAGGGAGGAGTCGAGGAGGGCGAGCCAGGAGGAGAGGGAGACGGAGATGTCGCGGAGGGAGGAGCAGAGGGGGATGCAGTTGATGAGGACGTGGATCCGGCTGCGGGAGCGGTAGGCGGATAGGGGACGGCGGGACAAGTCGAGGTCGGCGGCGATGCCGCGGAGTGAGGTGGACACGGCTGGGAGGGAGAGGTCGGCGGAGCGGGAGAGGCCGTGGACGAGGAGCTGGAGGCGCTTCGCGAAGCCGGAGAACCGGCGGGGCGGGTCCCAGCAGTAGGCCTCCTCGTCTCCGGAGGCTCCGCCGCCGGCTATGATCTCCGGGAGGATGCGGTTGATGGAGTCGAGAGCGGTCGCCGGAGTTGATTTTCCGGCGCTCTGCGCCATTTTTTTTTTTAGAGTAGGGAGTGGAATGCAAAATTGGATATGTTGACCATTGGAGAAGAAGGAATGAGAGTTCGGAAATGCTGGCGCGACTCTAGTTGAGCAAGTCAAGTCTTTGCTACTATGAGTAAATCATGTAACAAAATTTTGTAATTGGGATTTAACTTTGTTAGCCCAACACAGGATAGAAAACGCAAACTCTATAATTATATTCACTTGCTTGTTTATAGTAAATTTATGAAACTCTGTTATTTGTTATTCCTTCTTCTTTTTTTTCTTTTGTACTTCGCTTTCACAACCCTTTCCCTCTCTCAGTTTGCTTGGACCTAATGCTGCTAGCTTTCACATTCCTTCCCTCTCTCTATTTTTTGCTTGGACCTACTAGGGTTGTTGGAAGAAAATATCTATTGGTGTTTCAGATTTACTAGGAGATTGCTGGTTGTGTTTAATATAGGATCCTTAGCGGAAAAACTAGTAATGTCAACGTGAATTAGACGTGTCTAAATAAAATATTAAAAAAGTAAATTTAAAATTATTATAAAAAGTTATATCTAGGATTTGAACTCAAATAATTGAGGAAAATATCTTCCACCTTAACCATTTGATTTAAAATTATTTAGTTATAAATAATCATATTAGGTAGTTAAATGCTTGGGTAATTTTTTAAATAATTAGTAGAGTATTGAGGTAGTTATTTAGTTATTTTTTTATTATTTTTAATTTATTTAAATGATGATATACATACGGCTTAGACGACTCATTTTTGAGCTGTTTCTAAGCCGCATTATAATAGAAACATCGTGTTTGGCAATGATCCATCTATATCTATACTAATATATTACCCAAATAGCACTACTATTCTTATCTAATACTTTCTTACCTAAAAATAGAATATGCATGGATAAAAAAAAGTAATCTACTCATCTACTAATTTAGATTTATAAAATAATATAAAATTGTTCGTAACCTATCTTCTTTGTTCTTAGACCACTTCCTCCACAATAAAAATCAACTTCCTATGTTCCCAAATTCATCATCATCGACATCATCCAAAAAAATCATTATTTCTCCACCAAATCCTAATCCTATTTTTCACCAATGGCGCAAAACAAATAACCGTCCACAAGTCCACCTGCGAAAAGACCCTGTGTAAGCAATTGCCATCAAAGCCGTTCGAAATCCCGATCCAATGATCGGTGGCGTGAAGAAGTCCCATCGCTTCCCTTCCAACACCATCTCCCTCCGCAAGATCTGAAAGTAACAGACGAGAATCGAACTCCAAGGACATCCAGCTCGCTCATCGAATCAGTGGAAGGAAGGCTTGAGTTGAGTGATTATGTCATTATCCTATGCTCCTTAATTGTTGATCTAGATTTTAGTTGTTCGGTATAGATTATTGTCTGGGTTTGTGAAAGTAAATATTAGTCTAATGAACATTTGAGTCTTTCCATGTCAAAGTTACTCTCTTTTTTTGTTCTTTAATTATTGTTGCTGAGTTCTTGATTTGTTATTTATTGTCTTCTGGTGTGATTCTTCATATCTATAGATATGAAGATCGTGTTGTATTGGAACTTTTTTTTGTGGTCCTATTCTTCTCTCACGAGAAATTGCACACGCAGTGTGTGTGCCCCCAATCTCTCGTACATATTTAAGAAAAGTCATGGGACTATGAACTATATTTAGTTGCTTAAAGTATGATATTTTTGTATATATTCAATTAAGATTATGCTACCATTTTCTTACTTGTAATCTATAAGTCCAAAAACACATAATGGACACAAATTTCAAGTCAGCCGCTCTCAAATCTTTGAGGTGATCGTTCATTAAACGACTTCTAACTACAATGTCGTCTACATAGCATTTCACTATCTTTCATAAATATTCATAAAAATTTGTGCTCATAACACGCTGATATATAGCTCCAGCATTCTTTAAACCAAAGGGCATCACTGTATAGCAGTATACCCCCAACGGTGTTCGGAATGGTGTGTGCTTCTCATCATCAGGGAACATCTTGATTTGATTATAGCCTAAAAACCCGTCCATAAAAGACAGACATTCAAAGCTACAAGTATTGTCGATCATGGCGTCCGTAATTGGAAGAGAAAATTCATCCTTAGGGCAGGCTAAATTAAGATCTCGATAATCAATACAGACTCAGACATTCCCATTATTCTTCATGACCGGAACAATATTTTTTAGCCAATTGGGATGTTGTTCTTCACGAACAAAGCCACTAGCTATGAGCTTTTTGACCTTAGTTTCAATAGCTTCCATAATCTTCGTACGAAAATGACATTGATGCTGCTTCATCGGCTTGGCATTTGGAAGTATATTGAGACGATGCATTGCTATGTGTGTGTCGAGTCCAGGCATTCTTCATAACTCCAAGCAAATACATTATTGTATTCCCGATGAGTTGTACGAGAGCTTGTTGATCCTCTTCGGATAGACTTTCACTAATAAAGACAGGCTTAGGAGAATCTGAATCTTCCAAGTTGACTTGTGTAACGTCGTCTTTAATAGATGGTTTTCGTTGTTCAAACCGTATTTTCTACTGTGTATTGTAACACCCAGTTTTCCAGATGAGGGCATTTTTGAAATTTTATAATTATAATTATTATTTATTGATATTTATTATATATTATGATTTTTGGTAATTTTTAATAATTTTTAAACTATTTAAAACTGTTTTAAGTCATGACTTATGATTTTGGTGTGCAGCTAGTGAAATCGTAGAGACTGCATGACCTAGACCCTAACCATGTCATTAGGATGACTTAATTATCATTTTTAGCCTAGGGGTAATTTGGTCATTGTGACTTATTTGAATTATTTGATGATTTATTGAATTGGTGAATTTTAGGTTGACTTGACTTGTTGAGACCTAGTGAACTAGCCTAGAAGCTAACCCTAGCTATGGTAACCCTAGTCTAACTTAGGTTAACCTACATTTAGTCATTAGAAACTAATTTTAGAATGAGGGGATTTGGTTTAGTGCATTTAAGTCATGGTTTATGGTTTCATGAAATGACTTATGGCTAAATGATTTATTTGATCATGACTTGGCCCATGGCCCATAACTAGAAGCCCTAACCCTAACCAAACCCTAAATGACCAGCCATAGGGATTCCCACCCTATATAAACACTTATTCTCTAGGGCTTGCCTCCTTCTTTTATTCATTTCAACATTGGAAAAGAAGGTAATTGTCCCTCTTCCAAAAATCCCCATAAATCTATTTTAAGTCCTTTTTAATCCTAGTTTCTTGCATTAGAACCTAACACTCTCCTATTTTCTGATTTTGGAGTTTAATCACAGCTTTGGGTCAATTTGGAGCTTTTGGCACCAAGAGGAAGAATCCCCCATTTGAAGCTTTTCCAAGCTTTTTGCACATATAGGTAAAACCCTCTAAATTGATTTAAATTTCAGTTTTCTTTGCATGTAGGGCTAGATCTAGGAGTCCCCTAGGTGTCCCCAAAATTTGGATGGAATTCGTGTCCGTTTGGTGTCCGTATCGGACACGTGTCGTAGTGTATACCTAGGTGTTTGATGAAATGCCTAAGAGGGATTTTCTTTCTATTTTTCTAAATATTTTTGAATGAATTCCTAGATTTATATGTGTACTTCACATTCGTGTCCTTCTGAACACATTTTTGGACACGTTCGTGTCCATTTTTGAGCACACACGCGTGCACGAGGACACCGTGCAGTGTCCTGCTGCTCGGGCACTGTAGCGGACACGACACTGCACATCTTGACACGAAATTTTGCACACACCTGCGGGCTATGACTGACACAGCACACATAAAATTTCAGGACATTTTATCGAGCGGATTGGGAGAAATCCCATCTGCATCGATTTGGTACTGTACGACACGCGGTTTAAAACGCGCGCTGATACGCGCTGTTTTCTCTGGACACGACTCACGTGGACACAAGACAGACATGTGTACACGAACACATAGACCTACCCTAGTTATGGACACGTGCACGACACTCTTAGATGTGTGTGTCGTGTCCTTTGTGGCCCGACACACGTGCACGAGACAGTGTATTGCACTGTCTCTGACACAGTGTTCGTTGGCTTTTGGACACCTCGTGTCCTAATTTTTGGACTTGTGGGTGTCCTATTAGACACGTGTGACCTGTCCCCATGCCTACGCACTCTTGACACACCTTGAATTAGGTTTTTGAATTGAATTTGGCCTTGGGTTTTCAAGCTCAACTCTGATACACTAATACTAAGAAGGAAATTGGTTTTCCTATTTTAAATTAAGTAATTATTGTAGATACCTTACCTACATGCTGGATAGTAACTGGGACATGCATTGATTCAAGTTTTGTTCAAATGAGAATGGTTTGATTGATTGGGTCGGCTGATACATAGTTCAATAGTTATTTTCTGATTTTTAACTTATAAATTCTTACTGTTTTGGTAATGTTTATATGCCATGTTAGTTCACCCACACACCATGCTATACATACACCCACATGACTGAAATCGAAATCTGAGCTTGAGTGAACTGTGATATCCCATTTACAGGTTTAGAGTATCAGGTTTTGCCATGACCTATTTGTTCATTTAAATGATATGTATCAGTCATTGTTAGTATAGGCCATTTCCAGTTCAATTCTATGAACCTATGTTTAGATTCATGTGGTGTTGCATCAATCCTTGAAAACTGTAACCTGGAATTCCTGATACTTGAACCTGAAAGTTCAGGTTTAAGTTTGATGTCTTTTGTTTGGTTTATGAAGATTTCGATTTTGGTTTTGGTTTAAATGTGTTTTGGTGAAATTAAATTGGTTTGAAATTAAATTGTTTACATTGGTTAGTGTTTCGTATGTATCAGAGGTTGTCCATTTGGCTTTAACTCAGTTTCTTGGGTTAGTTTCAGACCTACCCATATACAGGTGTTCAGTTGAATACCTGAACATGGTTGTTCAGTCGAGCCTATATTAAGGTTAAGTCCATTCTTCAAATGTTGTTCAATTCCTTACCTTCTTTGTTCAATCCCTATGACCAGTTATCTTTTGGTTCAGTCCATCTAGGATTGGGTTGCATGTTTACCCTCTGTTTTCCTGCCACTAGTTACTGTCACAGCTGAGAATCACTGAGTATGGACACATCTCCACACTCTCACAGTCATTTGCTATTTGCTGAGTATTCACACACATTCCTTCTTCTCACTGTTCACTTGCTTATGTTTGCTTGATGTTTTGGCATGAAACCCCCACTTCCTTTCAACTGAAATCAAACCTGAACACTCTTGCTGCTATCTCACTGAACACCCTGGCTTTACACTCTTCCTAATTCCTAATTCCTGTTTTCCTATTGACATATATATATGTTACACACTCACATGCTCACATTCACTCTTTCCACACGAACACACACACTCTAATATGTTGGCACTTTAGCTCACATGTTTTGCCATGCTACCACTTTGATCCATGCTACACCTCACTGCACATACACTTTAATGACACTGGATTGGTATGTTTGGGTTCCAGGTTGCAGGTTGGGGGTGTATCAGTAATTTGGGTATCATGTGAGGGTGTGAATAAGGTTAGGATGGTGCTAGTGTCCAGATTTCTACCTTTTAGTCTACTGTCCAGTTCAGTGGAGAGTTTGATTAGGTACTTGGTGAACAAATTCGTTCAGCCTTAGGTTCCTGCTGATATCAATAGATTAGGATAGCTATTGTGGTATTGGATTCATGGGTGTAGGTTGATGTTGAGCATTGGTTTAATTATTCAGTCCATGTTTCCCCTCTTAGTTCAGAACCTTGATTTAACTCAGATTTGCATGTCAGGATGCCATGTCCAGCCTATAATTCACTGTCCAGTTGAGAATCTATGTTCTGTGCAACCTTTAGTTGGATTGTATGTATGTGTGGCTGCTTGTTGACCCTTCCTTCTGTCCAATAGCCATATTGGATCTGACCATCTCAATATGTGCAATCTGGGATATCAAACCAGGCCTCCACTTGAGTATGGGACCATGGGGTATATCTCTACCTTTAGTCCAGATTCTCCATCCTTTCAGTCCACATTTCTTTTGTTAGCATTGGTAGGTAGGCATGTATGCATATAAGCATGTATGTATGTAAATGCATGTATGTATATATATTATATTACATGAGATGTATGCATATGGTGTGAGTATATATATATATACATATAGCTTGGTGTACTTGAGATGCATATGTCTAGGGATATAGGTGGAGTAACATATAGTTGTTATAGGATATTGGCTTGGGTTATCCACAACATATATTATATATATGGGGCATCTAGTATTGTTTTCTAGTTAGAGAGTTATTGATGTGGATAAGTGTGAAACCATGTATTAATGTGATTTGTATATATAAATGATATAGGCCTTGTGTGGTATACTAGGATGTATGTGTTTATATTATATGTATATGGGGTAAGTTAGCAAATTCATATGGTGGCTTATAGTTGAGTCTGATTTAGGTTGATTTGGTTTGATACCTAGAAGTCCAAACCCTAAATGTTGACTTGGGTTGACCCAGAGTTGACCAATTTTGACTTGAACCTAGTTTGACCTAGACAGTTGACCAGGTTTGACTTAGAGTTGACTTTGACCTAGATTGGTTTAGAAATCATGTAGATTGTATCATAAACATCTTTTACCTTATTTTAAATACATTATAACCTGTACTGCTCTATTTAGGATATTGTGACTCCGGTGCAGACATCTGACATTATACTACTCTTTTCAGAGTATCAGGCGAGTACATTCTCTGATAGTTCTCTCATTTACTTGTCAATTACTGTACTTCAGTTCTAGTTAGTTGTATGTGATTCCCTGTTACAATACGTATAGATATTTCTGGATTCATGTATACGACACACATTATCATCTGGCCTCTATTACTGGGATCATTTACTGGAATCATTTACTGGTATCTTCATATTACTGGCTGGACTCATCTTGAATCATTGTGTCGTAATTCTGGATTCACTTGCTGGTTGGGAAATACTAGAGTAAGACATGTAGACATACCTTATTTCTGGAATCACCCTTTGCTGGAATCAAACTGGAATGATAGCCATCTCACACTCGGCCAGGTGTGTGATGTACCGGATTACCCATAGCCGTTTACATGTCGATCTCGGTATTTTAAAACACACTGCTAGAGTATAGGCTGGACTCACCCTGGAATCATTGATCACTATATCTAGAATCGTCCCTTACTGGATTCATCTTGTATTAGATTCATCTTGTACTGGACTTACATTGGAGTTACACTGGTCTACATTGCTGTCTGGACTTTATATCATATTACCCTGGTTCAGCTAGTTCTATTTTTACAGTCTTCATTGCTATGATTCTTCTCTTGTTTAGTATTTACTTTTCTTGCACTTTATCTGTCTTTCTTACCATCACCTGAATATAAACTGCCATTTTCATCAATATAACTGTCTATAACTGCTTTATAGTTCTCTGTCATTTACTTGGGTTTTCTAGATGAGATGTGCTCGTTCCTGTCCTGACTGGACCTATTGTAAATTTTACAGATAATTGCCCTGAGGACACATTCCCTACATGTTACAGACCAGGAGATGGTTTAGCTACCTTTGGCCCTGACACTCAGGAGTGATCGGGAGTTTAGTTAGTTTGTCTTGTTTTAGTTTCATGTTTAGAACTGGAAGTTGTATATATAGAATTGAGACTTGAGTTGTATTTGAGATTGTTTGAGTTTGTTGTTATTATATTAGTAGTTTTGTTGTCTTCAATTTCTTAGTTATATTTCAGTGTTATCTTATCGTGCTTAGACTGTGATTGAGTTACACCATATCTTATACTTATCCTCCGTTCGGAGTTGATCATGATGAGTACACTATATACTGCATGAGTTGATGGTTAGTTAGAGACTAAGAACAGCGTTCTACCACCGATACTGCGGCGTAGGCTGGGCACTGTTACGTACTCGTACCCTCACAGTGGGTGCGGGTCGTGACACATTTTTAGTGGTGGCCCATGCAGGTCGAGAGTCGCATTAAGTGCGATATCGTGGTAGTACGGCGACTTAGTTGTACTGCTGCGAGCCTGCGATAGGACTAAGAGATAGGCTTTACCGAAGAGGTACTCAATCACAGTTAGGAAAATTCTGCTTTAAATCATGCCATCTACATATTGTACTGATTTGCCTTCTTTGAAATAAATGTCCTCCTTTGATATATCGATTCCTGCTCAGTATTGACTTCCTTGTTCGATCTGTCTTCAGGATGGTGGAGACACGATCACATCGCTCTGGTGCAGCAGTTGCTGTAGAGGGGACTGCCACCTCTCAGCCAGATCAGCAGGGCCAGGAGGCTGCAGCTCCTGCCACCTCTACCCATATTGAGACTTCAGCAGCAGCAACAAGGGGTATGCCTTCACCAGCTCGGGGGCAGGACCCAGTCATCCCAGAGATGTAGTTCCAGCAGCCGTCGCCTACAGGACACGTGGATGCGGCACAGATGTTTGCCTACTTCCAGCAGTTTATGGACCGACAGCAGGCCCGACAGGACAGGGGCATGGAGTTGGCCCTTACGGCAGTCGCAGCTCGACCAGTGATCCAGCAGCCGAGGACACCGGGGATAGAGCAGTTCCAGAAGATGAGCCCCAGAGACTTCCTGGGGACAGAGGGGATTTTATATGCTGACGAGTGGATCGAGCATATTGAGGAGATCTTTCGCTTGGCCCGGATACCGGCAGATCTCCAGATAGAGGCAGCAGCTAGCCGGATGCGAGATCTTGCTCGCACCTGGTATCAGTCAGACCCCAGGGTGGGGGTAGCTGGACAGACTTGGAAGGAGTTCAAGGGCTTCTTCAAGAAGAAGTTCTTTCCAGATTCAGCGCTCAGAGCCTTGGAGTCGCAGTTCGAGAGCCTAGTTCAGGGGAGCCTGTCAGTGGAGGAGTACGCTGGGGAGTTCGGCCGCCTCAACAGATTCATAGAGGGCTTGAGCGAGGCGGCGAAGGCCCAGAGGTTCCGGAAGGGTCTGGTCAAGGAAGTCAAGTCCTTGACCAAGGGCAATAGGGATGCCACTTTCGAGGAGATTTTGACGGGAGCTTTACTGGCTGAGGATGATCTTGAGCTGAGGCTCAAGAGGGGACGGGACGCTCACGGTACCAGCAGCAGCGGAGGCCAGGCCAAGAGGCCTCACGTGCAGTTTCAGCAGACGCATGCACCAGTGGGAGTTCAGCAGGTACAGCATCAGTATCGGGGTCAGGACTCGAAGGCGATCAGTTGTTCCTACTGCAAGAAGCCGGGACACATTTGGGAGCAGTGCAGGAAGAGGTTGAAGGTTTGATATTTCTGTGGGTCAGCTGCCCACCAGAAGATAGATTGTCCCATTGCACCTCCTTTTGAGGGAGCTAGGCCACCTGTAGCTCAGCACTAGAGGGGTGGAGCTTTTGCGATGGCAGCCGAGGAGACTGACGTCGCAGGTGATGGATTAGCAGGTTTGACCTTCTTGTTCTTCCTCCCCACTTCCATGTGTGATTTCCTTTAGTACCTGCCAGGATATTGCTTGTGTTTGCTAGATAGTGTAGCTACCCTGTTCGAGAATGTGGAATCATGAATAGTAGGATTGTATTGCTTCGACTTTGATTGATTGGGGGTTTGACCTAGGAAATGTGCGATCTTCTTAATTTCGAGGACGAAATTTTTATAAGGTGGATAGGATTGTAACACCCAGTTTTCCAGATGACGGTATTTTTGAAATTTTATAATTATAATTATTATTTATTGATATTTATTTCATATTATGATTTTGGTAATTTTTAATAATTTTTAAACTATTTAAAACTGTTTTAAGTCATGACTTGTGATTTTGGTGTGCAGCTAGTAAAACCGTAGAGACTGCATGACCTAGAGCCTAACCATGTCATTAGGATGACCTAATTATCATTTTTAGCCTAGGGGTAATTTGGTCATTATGACTTATTTGAATTATTTGATGATTTATTGAATTGGTGAATTTTAGGTTGACTTGACTTGTTGAGACCTAGTGAACTAGCCTAAAAGCTAACCTTAGCTATGGTAACCCTAGTCTAACTTAGGTTAACCTACATTTAGTCATTAGAAACTAATTTTAGAATGAGGGGATTTGGTTTAGTGCATTTAAGTCATGGTTTATGGTTTCATGAAATGACTTATGGCTAAATGATTTATTTGATCATGACTTGGCCCATGGCCCATAACTAGAAGCCCTAACCTTAACCAAACCCTAAATGACCAGCTATAGGGATCCCCACCCTATATAAACACTTATTCTCTAGGGCTTGCCTCCTTCTTTCATTCATTTCAACATTGGAAAAGAAGGTAATTATCCCTCTTCCAAAAATCCCCATAAATCCATTTTAAGTCCTTTTTAATCCTAGTTTCTTGCATTAGAACCTAACACTCTCCTATTTTCTGATTTTGGAGTTTAATCACAGCTTTGGGTCAATTTGGAGCTTTTGGCACCAAGAGGAAGAATCCCCCATTTGAAGCTTTTCCAAGCTTTTTGTACATATAGGTAAAACCCTCTAAATTGATTTAAATTTTAGTTTTCTTTGCATGTAGGGCTAGATCTAGGAGTCCCCTAGGTGTCCCCAAAATTTGGATGGAATTCGTGTCCGTTTGGTGTCCGTATCGGACACGTGTCGTAGTGTATACCTAGGTGTTTGATGAAATGCCTAAGAGGGATTTTCTTTCTATTTTTTTAAATATTTTTGAATGAATTCCTAGATCTATATGTGTACTTCACATTCGTGTCTTTTTGAACACATTTTTGGACACGTTCGTGTCCATTTTTGAGCACACACGCATGCACGAGGACACCGTGCAGTGTCCTGCTGCTCGGGCACTGTAGCGGACACGACACTGCACGTCTTGACACGAAATTTTGCACACACCTACGGGCAATGACTGACACAGCACACATAAAATTTTAGGACATTTTATCGAGCGGATTGGGAGAAATCCTATCCGCATTGATTTGGTACTACACGACACGCGGTTTAAATCGCACGCTGATACGCGCTGTTTTCATTAGACACCACTCACGTGGACACAAGACAGACATGTGTACACGAACACATAGACCTACCCTAGCTATGGACACGTGCACGATACTCTTAGATGTGTGTGTCGTGTCCTTTGTGGCCCGACACACGTGCACGAGACAGTACATTGCACTGTCTCTGACACAGTGTTCATTGGCTTTTGGACACCTCGTGTCCTAATTTTTGGACTCGTGGGTGTCCTATTAGACACGTGTGACCTGTCCCCATGCCTACGCACTCTTGACACACCTTGAATTAGGTTTTTGAATTGAATTTGGCCTTGGGTTTTCGAGCTCAACTCTGATACACTAATACTAAGAAGGAAATTGGTTTTTCTGTTTTAAATTAAGTAATTATTGTAGATACCTTACCTACATGCTGGATAGTAACTGGGACATGCATTGATTCGAGTTTTGTTCAAATGAGAATGGTTTGATTGATTGGGTCGGCTGATACATAGTTCAATAGTTATTTTCTGATTTTTAACTTATAAATTCTTACTGTTTTGGTAATGTTTATATGCCATGTTAGTTCACCCACACACCATGCTACACATACACCCACATGACTGAAATCGAAATCTGAGCTTGAGTGAACTGTGATATCCCATTTACAGGTTTAGAGTATCAGGTTTTGCCATGACCTATTTGTTCATTTAAATGATATGTATCAGTCATTGTTAGTATAGGCCATTTCCAGTTCAATTCTATGAACCTATGTTTAGATTCATGTGGTGTTGCATCAATCCTTGAAAACTGTAACCTGGAATTCCTGATACTTGAACCTGAAAGTTCAGGTTTAAGTTTGATGTCTTTGGTTTGGTTTATGAAGATTTCGATTTTGGTTTTGGTTTAAATGTGTTTTGGTGAAATTGAATTGGTTTGAAATTAAATTGTTTACATTGGTTAGTGTTTCGTATATATCAGAGGTTGTGCATTTGGTTTTAACTCAGTTTCTTGGGTTAGTTTCAGACCTACCCATATGCAGGTGTTCAGTTGAATACCTGAACATGGTTGTTCAGTCGAGCCTATATTAAGGTTAAGTCCATTCTTCAAATGTTGTTCAATTCCTTACCTTCTTTGTTCAATCCCTATGACCAGTTATCTTTTGGTTCAGTCCATCTAGGATTGGGTTACATGTTCACCCTCTGTTTTCCTGCCACTGGTTACTGTCACAGCTGAGAATCACTGAGTATGGACACATCTCCACACTCTCACAGTCATTTGCTATTTGCTGAGTATTCACACACATTCCTTCTTCTCACTGTTCACTTGCTTATGTTTGCTTGATGTTTTAGCATGAAACCCCCACTTCCTTTCAACTGAAATCAAACCTGAACACTCTTGCTGCTATCTCACTGAACACCCTGGCTTTACACTCTTCCTAATTCCTAATTCCTGTTTTTCTATTGACACATATATATGTTACACACTCACATGCTCACATTCACTCTTTCCACACGAACACACACACTCTAATATGTTGGCACTTTAGCTCACATGTTTTGCCATGCTACCACTTTGATCCATGCTACACCTCACTGCACATACACTTTAATGACACTGGGTTGGTATGTTTGGGTTCCAGGTTGCAGGTTGGGGGTGTATCAGTAATTTGGGTGTCATGTGAGGGTGTGAATAAGGTTAGGATGGTGCTAGTGTCCAGATTTCTACCTTTTAGTCTACTGTCCAGTTCAGTGGAGAGTTTGATCAGGTACTTGGTGAACAAATTGGTTCAGCCTTAGGTTCCTGCTGATGTCAATAGATTAGGATAGCTATTGTGGTATTGGATTCATGGGTGTAGGTTGATGTTGAGCATTGGTTTAATTGTTCAGTCCATGTTTCCCCTCTTAGTTCAGAACCTTGATTTAACTTAGATTTGCATGTTAGGATGCCCTGTCCAGCCTATAATTCACTGTCCAGTTGAGAATCCATGTTCTGTGCAACCTTTAGTTGGATTGTATGTGTGTATGGCTGCTTGTTGACCCTTCCTTCTGTCCAATAGCTATATTGGATCTGACCATCTCAATATGTGCAATCTGGGATATCAAACTAGGCCTCCACTTGAGTATGGGACCATGGGGTATATCTCTACCTTCAGTCCAGATTCTCCATCCTTTCAGTCCACATTTCTTTTGTTAGCATTGGTAGGTAGGCCTGTATGCATATAAGCATGTATGTATGTAAATGCATGTATGTATATATATTATATTACATGAGATGTATGCATATGGTGTGAGTATATATATATACATATAGCTTGGTGTACTTGAGATGCATATGTCTAGGGATATAGGTGGAGTAACATATACTTGTTATAGGATATTGGCTTGGGTTATCCACAACATATATTATATATATGGGGCATCTAGTATTGTTTTCTAGTTAGAGAGTTATTTATGTGAATAAGTGTGAAACCATGTATTAATATGATTTGTATATATAAATGATATAGGCCTTGTGTGGTATACTAGGATGTATGTGTTTATATTATATGTATATGGGGTAAGTTAGCAAATTCATATGGTGGCTTATATTTGAGTCTGATTTAGGTTGATTTGGTTTGATACCTAGAAGCCCAAACCCTAAATGTTGACTTGGGTTGACCCAGAGTTGACCAATTTTGACTTGGACCTAGTTTGACCTAGACAGTTGACCAGGTTTGACTTAGAGTTGACTTTAACCTAGATTGGTCTAGAAATCATGTAGATTGTATCATAAACATCTTTTACCTTGTTTTAAACACATTATAACCTGTACTGCTCTATTTAGGACATTGTGACTCCGGTGCAGACATCTGACATTACACTACTCTTTTCAGAGTATCAGGCGAGTACATTCTCTGATAGTTCTCTCATTTACTTGTCAATTACTATACTTCAGTTCTAGTTAGTTGTATGCGATTCCCTGTTACAACACGTATAGATATTTCTGGATTCATGTATACGACACACATTATCATCTAGCCTCTATTACTGGGATCATTTACTGGAATCATTTACTGGTATCTTCATATTACTGGCTGGACTCATCTTGAATCATTGTGTCGTAATTCTGGATTCACTTGCTGGAAAGGGAAATACTAGAGTAAGACATGTAGACAAATCCTATTTCTGGAATCACCCTTTACTGGAATCAAACTGGAATGATAGCCATCTCACACCCGGCCAGGTGTGTGATGTGCCGGATTACCCATAGCCGTTTACATGTCGATCTCGGTATTTTAAAACATACTGCTAGAGTATAGGCTGGACTCAACCTGGAATTATTGATCACTAAAACTGGAATCGTCCCTTACTGGATTCATCTTGTATTAGATTCATCTTGTACTGGACTTACATTGGAGTTACACTGGTCTACATTGCTGTCTGGACTTTATATCATATTACCCTGGTTCAGCTAGTTCTATTTTTACAGTCTTCATTGCTATGATTCTTCTCTTGTTTAGTATTTACTTTCCTTGCACTTTATCTGTCTTTCTTACCATCACCTGAATATAAACTGCCATTTTCATCAATATAACTGTCTATAACTGCTTTTTAGTTCTCTGTCATTTACTTGGGTTTTCTAGATGAGATGTGCTCGTTCCTGTCCTAACTGGACCTGTTATAAATTTTACAGATGATTACCCTGAGGACACATGCCCTACATATTACAGACCAGGAGATGGTTTAGCTACCTTTGGCCCTGACACTCAGGAGTGATCGGGAGTTTAGCTAGTTTGTCTTATTTTAGTTTCATGTTTAGAACTGGAAGTTTTATATATAGAATTGAGACTTGAGTTGTATTTGAGATTGTTTGAGTTTGTTGTTATTATATTATTAGTTTTGTTGTCTTCAAATTCTTAGTTATATTTCGGTGTTATCTTATCGTGCTTAGACTGTGATTGAGTTACACCATATCTTATACTTGTCCTCCGTTCGGAGTTGATCATGATGATTACACTATATACTGCATGAGTTGATGGTTAGTTAGAGACTAAGAACAGCGTTCTACCGCCGACACTGCGGCGTAGGCTGGGCGCTGTTACGTACTCGTACCCTCACAGTGGGTGCGGGTCGTGACACGTATCAAGCTGCTGAGCCCATGAAATAGATTCAAAGGGTTCTATAGATTGATAATTTTCATCAATGTGGTCTGCAGACACCATATTGACTGAAAATGCCTCTATAAAGACTGCTTCAATGTTGTTATCAGAATCCTAAATTGAAGAGTCAGAGGAATGAGAGTGTGTCTCATCGCTCTCTTCATCTAAGAACTCTGGAGTAGTTGGAGGGGTCACATATCCTAATCCAGAGCGAGTACGATGATAATATTGTGATTTTCCTTTGGAGTTGGAATACGCAACGGTAGACGCCGGCCCTTTCCAAAGGTAAGAGCTTTATGACTATCTAAATTATAACCCATACTTTGGATGATGTCCTTTGCTTGATGGGTGTATCGGTAAAGGTCGGTGTCTAGTTCCGGATCTTCAATTAGAGCCTCCTTAGGAACTTTCGCTCGACCAAATATGATTGGTGTATTGCTGATCGGCCTTACGAAAAATTTTAAGTATGAATCCTTATATGGAAGGCAGGGAGTACTACTTCGAGAAGATGCGGATAGGTGTAACTACCACTTTCCAATGTATGAGTATTTTGGAAATTTACATGTTGATTATTTTTTTTATCTATATTATTTTATATTAGTGGTTGCCTAGAATTATATTAGTGTCAGTTAGTGGCTATCCAATTAGAATTTGCAAGTGTTAGTACTAATTATTGTTAGTTATGACTTTAGCAATTTGAATTAATTAAGTTTAGTTGTCATGAAAGGAATATTTATTTTAATTTTCATGAAAGGAATATTCATTTTTGTTGTCATAAAAGGAATATTAATTTTAGTTGTTATGAAAGGAATATATCTTTTAATTGTAAATATTTCTTCCTTTAGTTAATTAGATTCTATTCATGACAAATGGAGAGGGGCAAACTTGATCTTTTGGCATGACCAAAACCTTACTATAAGAGATAATTTCTAATTATGGATTCATCCATTCATTCCATTTCTCTCATTAGCCTCATTTTTTTTCAAAGGTTCTTCTTCCCCAAGCAAAAACCCAATTCCCTACCAATTCCACTCAATCTACTTTCAATTCAAATCATCCTCACCATCATGAATGCCTAGAGCATTAGAAAGCACAAGGATATCCATAGGAGAGGAGCTTGCTAGAAGATCGTGTCCGACTAATTCCTTTCGTGTCCAAATTTGGAGTTCTCCAAAGGAGGGACACACAAGTTGGATAAATCTCTATTCTTCACCAATTTTGTGATTATGAACACCCATTGAACCCATAGGAACCTTCCCATAGGTGGATTTGACTTAGTAATCATAGATCTAGGTATGCAAAGATTTCAATTTGGTAGATTTAGGTTTTTATCATGAGTAATGTTGATTTCTATGCTTAATTTGTATTTGTTACGAATTTGTGACCACCAAGTGTTCGATACGTGCCCCCAAAGAGATTTTTGTGTACTTGTTTAGTCGAAATTGGGTGTATGTCCTAAATAGAATACATGATGTTGTGTTATGGTATCTCATGATATATACAGTTAGATTTGGGTGTATATATGTGTTTTTTTTCTCCAAAATAGTCCAAATTTGTCATAGTATTCATCATCGTTTTTAGCAGCCATAAACAACTTAAAAATATCATAACTCCTAACTCATGACTCTGATTAATCTCTCATTTTAAAAAAAATAATATCGAAGTTAGCTTTCCAAATATATAATTAATAGGTCAAATTCATCCTAAAACTTTCTATAAAACTGTTTGAGTGTCAGGTATCCAAAAGACAAACGCATTTTGGTGTTTTCGCAGTTCTGAGAGCTTCTGGACACAAAAATGTGATCCGTTTGAAAAGCTGATACGAACGAATACGACATACTTTAACTCTATAATTTTATTGAATAGGTCTAATATGTAGAATATTGGTTACATATAGAGAACTGACTATACGACATAGGCATTTTGTGTATCCTATGAGCCTAGGTAGTATGGATATCAAGTGAATATTGATATCCATACTACCTAGGCTTATATATATATAAGCCTAGGTAGTATGGATATCAAGTGAATATATATATATACACACACATATATATATATATATATATATATATATATATATATATATATATATGTGTGTGTGTGTGTGTGTGTGTGTGTGTGTGTGTGTGTGTATTAGGTAGCATATGTTAGTGTTGATACAAGTGGTTATCAAGTGAGACAAGTATATATAAGTTATGTGTCAAGATATTATAATTTGGGGCAAGGTACTAGTGTGATACTTGGATACCATGAGGATATTGGTATCACGACACTCAAGTATTATGAGTAAGGGTAAGTGAATATTGGAGATTGAGTAAGGTATCCTATTTGTATCAAGTATTAGTATTACAGTTAGTTGGATAAGTATCTAGGAGGATTATGCATTAGTCAAGATACTAAGATATTGGCTATTAGAACTAGGTAATGGGTAATATCAAGCTGTCAAGTGCCATGAATAGGGTGAGTACCTTGGATGTTAGGTAACTGTACATTATGGTCATGGATTAGTATCTTGGAGGTCGATATAATATGATACTTAATATGGTACCATGGTACCATATGCAAACATGTGGAATATGTGCGAAATAAATTAGAATGTGGTATCCTAGGGCGTATCAAGGTATTTAGGATACCAAGATGCCAAAATATTAGAACTAGTATGAGGTAATACTAGAATATTAAGGTAAGGTTATGATATTGGGTATTGGATTAAGTTACCATGGTAAGGATAGTGTCTAGCTTGGATAATGGATTAGGTATCAAGGTATTGGATATTGGTCAAGGTAATGGTATTAGTTAAGGTATTATTCTAGACATTAGGATACGAGATAATATATTAAGTTATTGGTATAATGGGTAATCCCATGTAGCCAATGCCTAAAGTATATGATAGATATGATGTGGCATATCCTGGTATAGGGTATGCCAAGTATTAAGTAGAACATGGTATCCTAAGGATATGCTATCTATGTATGTATATATAGGTGTATATGTATTTGTATAGGTAGTTAAAGTAACTTTAAGGATAAAGATAAATATCTTAGTAGCAAGGTAATCCATGAGTATGCATAGGATAGCAAGTATACAATATCATACATGTATTTATAGAGGTATCATATAGATACCAATATTATAGGATACATAGTGATATATATATATATATATATATATATATATATATATATATATATATATATATATATATATATAATTTATTTTATTTTCTACCTACCTACCCACCCACCTAACCCCCTAAGAATAAGCAGCACGGCTTCCCTATATATATATATATATATATATATATATATATATATATATATATATATATATATATATATATATATATATATATATATAAGGGAGTAACCTAGCACCATAGGTAAGTGTAGACAAACATGTGCAAGGGTATAGTAATGGGTAATTTGGTATACCATAGGTATTGGCATATGCAAGCATGGCAGGGGTAATAGGCTTTAGCATATAAGGTTATTGATACAAAGGGTATCAAGGTATATAGGTAAGTATATCAAGGTATATAGGTAAAGGTATTGATCAATGAGAGTAAGATGATAGGCTAAGGTAACCTATAGGTATGGCATGTAGCCGTATAAAGTATATAAATAAATAAGGTATTTGTATAAACATAGATAAGTGTACATGAGTATAGGCTTAGATATCCTAGTAGGTTAATTACATAGGTAAATGTTATGTATAGAAAAATATCTATATGACTATAGATAGGGGTATAATGATACCATATGGATATTGATATATGGGTATAACATATGGTATGGATATTGTTAGAGGGATAGATACCATGAGTATGGGTGTATATAGAAATGTGGTGTATATATATATGTAGGATGTAGGGTATTATAGATATGGGTATATATATGGTATATTGGTATGTATGCATTGTTTGCAAAAACAAAAGTCTAAGAAAAAGAATTAAATACAAACTAAGAAAAGAAAGTACAAGAGTATAATTTGATCCTGGGGAAGTACAACTATAGGAATCTGATCAGAAGATGATCACTTTATCCCTTGGACGATACGATGTCGGAGGAGAAAAGCTCTTTAACGTGCTACGGAAGTCTTGTCAAAAGATTATGATCATTAATTATGCCTTGAGAAGTGATTTTGAACCCTATTTATAGAGTTTTAGGATAACTACCAGGTGTTTGCCATGAACAAAAAGTTGAAGAACTTTTGTATTTCAAACGTTAAAAAAGAGTATAAAAGACTTCTAAACAGGAGATCAAGGTGCAAATTTTTTGGAAAAGTGTGATGGTAGAGATCGAGCACTGCAGCGGCTCCTTTACTCCGTTGATGATCTGACGATGAAATAAACTTGCTCTGACTTTTTGATGCCCGTGAATGGTAATCTGGGTTGCCAATCAAGAAGACATCAGGTCGTCTTGAATGAAGGAAGACTTCTTCTATTTATAGGCGAGCACATATACGATATACGAAGGAATTTTTGGCACGCAAGAGCGCTATGCGCATAAGATTTCAGTAGAATCAGTTGTAACCGCACTATAGGGACTGCTACTGAGCTGACATGTGGCAGTCGTTAGGATTCTCTATTATCAAGATTTTGGATAGTTAGCATCCTTCATCAATATGATCGAGTAACTAACACGTTGTGTGTGACCATTGCTCGACGATCTTGCTCGAATGAAATCGAATAGATTTTGCTCATATTGAAAGAACGACAGTATAAACAAACTTGATCCCGATCTTATCTCGGAGCGATAATTTGAATAAATCAGATTCAATTGTATATGAAAATATATGGTTGTTTAAACAAATTGAATTCAATTGTATCTTGAAGAGATACGATTGTTTGAACAAATTAGATGTGATTATATTTGAAGAGATACGGCTGCCATACTGGCCACATGGCATAATGCCTTATTATGGTGGAGCTGAGTGCTATACGAATTGCACTTTTAGGGAGCGACGGAGAGACTGTGATTTTGGGTGACGAGGAGACGGTGCTTCTGAGGTGACGCAGTCACTGCACTTTTGGGCGACGGATGACCGCTATGGAGGAGTCGAAGTCACTGTGTTGTGGTTCTGGGAACCATGAAGGGAGATGCACTTCTGAGATGCTCTGAGAGATCAATGGAGCCGTGAAGGGGCTGCGCTTCTTGGGAAGCTCTGAGAGATCAATGAAGGAGCCGTACTTCTGGGTAACCATGAACGAGTTGCGCCTCTTTGGAGTCTAGTGAGTACTTTCAAAGGAGTCGAAGTCACTGCACTTTTGGACGACTATAAAGGAGCTACGCTTCTGGGTAACCATGAAGGAGCTACGCTTCTAGAGAGAAAAGGTCTCCTTAATTGCTGAGTCAAAAGTCTCCTCAGTGGCTGAGTCAAAAATTTCTCTTTAATTGCTGCCCCTTTGGGGCCTCGAGGAGCAGTAACTAAATGCTTAGTCAAATGAATCCATTAAATGAGATTCATTGTGCTGAGTCCTAGGTTCATTCCGTTAAACTGGAGTCCTCTGACCGTCTGCCACGTGGTATGTGGGTTGGACCACAACCTATATAAAGAGGAACTTTTGGGTAAGACTTTGCTCATAATTTTTTGACATTCCTCTGTCATGCTCGACCCTAACTTAGCTTCAAACGGCCATAGGCTTTGAATAAGTTGACTGTTGGTTATAAATCTCTTCGTTCAAAGAAGCTGTAGTCTTGTGGAAGAACAACTTCAGAGTTTCAAAATACACTTTGAGCGTGTAGGATGGGGGTTCAAACCTGAACAACATCTTAAAGGTCTTCGAGGCCCAAGATACCATATTTGGATTGATTACCAATCCGTAGAGTCATAGGTTGTGCTCTGTCCTGCTCAATAAATACTTTATTAGCCATATTGGAGCTGGAAAGTGCTGCGCTTCTGACAAGGAAGTGATTCGCTCTGACGCTGCTGCACTTTTGTGGACTGTGCACGTTGAAGGCTGCGCACTTGTAGGTTGTTATGCTGTGTGCTTTAGGTTTTGGTATTTATATGTAATCACAAAAAGTCTATAATAGATCTTTGTAAACATAATTTCTAATAAAGAATTTCCTTTTATGTACTGTCTTTTGGTGGCCTGAGTTCTGGTGTGCACAGTACCTTGACATCGCCTGCACTTCTGTGATGTATGTGAAGCAACTAGTACCTTCTGTGCTTTTCGTAGATGCTGCGCTTTTTCATCCTTCTCCACGACCCCTTTAAAGTTTTCAAACTTAGACAAGTTTGTAACACTTTGAACAGAAGCATGAAACGACATGTGGCACAAGAAGTGCGCAGCGGGTTCTTGATAGGCTGTTAGCATTTTTAATAGCTATCAATAATAATGCTTCGAGCTGTCGTTTCATTTTAAAAATGATGATGACTCCTCATTTTTAGAAAAAAGATTCATCATAATTTTGTTTCATCTCCATGCTGTTTGAAACGTTTCTTCAAATAAGAAGTGTCTCTTTTGGCTTTATCTGCTGACGTGGTTTTGTCCTATAAGTAAGGCTCTGTGTGAAGAGAGAAAACTTTTTGGCATTGCTTTTCTCCAAGTTTTTTTTATAGAAAATTTCTTCTTATTCCCTAAATAAAAACCCTATTTTTTCTACCATGGCCCCCAAGAAATCGAGAGCCCCTATAGTTCCTAAGGCGGCTGCGGCAACCACGAGAAAGGCCAGAGGGAAGCGGTTGGCCTCGGAGGCTGTCGATGTCGACAACTCTCTGGTCGCTGATGCTAGAGCGCACGGAGATGTGTGGTCTCCTGTTGCAAGTAGGTGTTCGATGAATATCGACGCCTTATTTTGTTGATGCATATGAGTGTTTACTTCTCGGAGTAGCGTCTCGAAGATGTGCTAAAGCTCTTTTCGCTGATGCGCATGGGCACCATTGTTCAGAGTAGTGTCTGTAAGATGCGTTGAAGCTCCATCTGCCAATGCGCATGGTCGTTACTTTTCAAAGTAACGACTGTAAGATGTGCTGAGGGTTCAACTGATGCACATGGTCACTAAAGTAGTATATGCGTGGATGCTTACATGCAGGCGTGCAGTACCACTAAACAGTGTTTGCGTGAATGCTTGCTAACACGCAGTGCTACTTACGTGGTGTTTGCACGGATGCTTTCTTGCTGACGTGTAGTGTCACTAGACAGAGCGCGGATGCTTGCTAAATGAAGCACATTGTCACTAAAAGAGTGCCTGCGCATTTTACTTTTTTGCGAAAAATACTTATGTTTTCCTGACTATTATCTTGTTCATGTGCAGTTCCCGTGACTATGCATTTTTTGATGAGGTCCTCTTCGACTCATCGGTCTGCGCACTAGGCATAAATGTCGATGAGGCGATTGTCAATCATGCCAAGAGGCTGATCACCCGAGACCAACCGAAGGGACGACTGGCTAAGATATGTGATCAACAGTACCCCTACTTTTGTCGTATAATGGACCGAGGCAAGTTGTCCTCTCCCTTTGATGTCGGGGTTGAAATGCTAAAGCCTCGGTTCCTCTTTGGTGATCAGTTGTCTTTGAAAGAGACAAACCTCCTGGAGGTTAAGTGGGACTGGTATTTTGAGAACGACGGCCTCGTCCTGTATGTTCCATCAACCGATCGACACCTTCCGCTCTCGGTTTTCTTCTGCTTTGTCGAAAAGCGACGTATGGAATGGGAATTGACAACGGAGTAGGGGGTTAATGACGGGCCGTTTGAAGGTGGACACACATTCTAAGAGAAATGATACTTTCAAGTGTGTCCGTGACGGTCGATCACACACTTTACGGGTGTTGCTTCATGGTCACCTGCTTAGCAATTTTACCTTGGATGTACATCCGTTCGGGGCTTCTCCTTTTGCCAATCAGCTTCTAGCAACGGGATGCACATATTCAAATGGAACCTTTTGGGTCGAAGGTTGGATCCATCCCGAGGCTAAATGGCACGAATTAACCCAATGGGTATTAGGTAGGTTCAGGACAGAGCTAAAAGGTACTAGCTTGCATCGTACCATAAGAGCTACTGAACATGGTATGGAGATCAACCAGCCCCTGTTCGTGGCTTTGTTGGAGATGTACAATCACCACACCGGGACTGTCTATACTTCGTATGGAGAGATATGACTGGCCCTCCACGAGATGTACGTCATCTCAAAGTTGTCTTAGGGTGAAGAGTCGTATGAAGAATATACTTCTAGCAAAGAGGAGTTTTTGGGACTTAGAACAAGTACCCTGAAATGATGGCAGTGTACAAAGAACTACTTTACCATTATCAGGTATATGTACGCCAGGACCCTGCGAAGACTCATCCATATATTTCTGCTTAGAAGGACTATATCTTTGTGCAAGAACCATCGAAGCCGGGGAAAGTCCACTTTACCATATGTAGGGAGTACACAACTGATGAATTAGAAGCTATAATGGTCAAAGCGAGGGTGTTCGCTCCTTCATTAGATGTTGAGGGAAATCTCACTTCCATTGTTCATAACTAATTTGCCAGAACTTGACCGCCTTGAGTTCGAAAGCGACATTGGCTGCTTTCTTGATGATATAGCTGCATAAGGTCATGGTGCCTGGAGGTTCTGGCTCGGTGGGACAGATTAATCGTGAACTCATTATGCCGGCTGTGAAGCTGGTCTTTGGGCATCTGCTGGCTTTGCTCCCAGCAATGGTGTACCCTACGAGGCCTGTAGGAGCTATCGAGGAAAATAATAGAGTATCATGGGGGAGATAGTGAATTCCTTCGGCCTGAAATTCCTTACCATTATTTGATGGCTTGGTTGGTATTACACTGCCCAGGTTTGATAGCCCCTGACACCATTGATGGTTATAAGGAGGGGATGCGACGCTGTACAACTACCATCGGGCGAAAGGGCTCCACCAGGGCGTCCCTGTCTATAAGTGCGTGTTAGGCCGTTTGGATGGTTATGATTTCAACAGGTTTTGCCCTCTTACAGGGGTTATCTTGCATAAAAGGAGCTAGTAGACTGGGGCGGGGAGAAGAGCGGTCTGACCTTCGGTGCTTTCCATTGGCTGCAGTCCATTCGTCCCTCATACTTAGTGTATCGTAATCAGAATTGGGTATATCTGGAACCCTATCTGCCGAGTCGGTTTGCGCGACAGTTCGGCTATAGCCAGACGATGATGAACAACCCAAGCTCTTGCCTTAGTTATGAGGAAAGTTTACTGGATGGCACCTTACAATACCGGGTGCACTGGAGCAAATTTTACGATCCCTATAATGCGAGAGGAGACCCACATCTTGTATTCCACTATGAAGTTTCACTACTTGGCGAATAACTTCTCGTCGGGCTATGATCGAGAATGGAGTTTGATTGATGGGACGAAGTTGAAGGCGCCTCAGTCGGCCTTGCGTATCTCCAAGAGCTTGCGTCATCAGGTGGTAGGTCCTCGGATGGTTCTAGTACTTCGCGAGAAAGAAGAGAGGACGTCGTGCCCTTGAGTACCTCATCGAAACATCGGGATCCTTCGGAGATGAGTTCTCCTCCTACCAAGAGAACCAAACGGGCTGTACCCAGGCAGAGTGGATCCACGCGACGGTCTTCATCGTGGCAGAACACTCCACCTGTTGAATCTTCTTTACAGGTATACCTCAGTTCTTTTATTTAGGTCTTTATCCTAGGCTTTTCACTTATTGCTGTTTCATTTGCACAGACGAAGAAAAAGTCGGATGGTCGGAGATACTCAGGGAACTTCCTGAGGAGCCCGCGCCTGGGGCATCCCTACTGCGTTCAGAGGTTAGGGTTATAACCCCTGTGTCACGACCCGCACCCGCTTTTCGGATACGAGACATGTCCAAGCCAGCCTACGCCACAGAGTCGGCGGTAGAATGCTGTCACGGCCATAATGCTCAAAATCACATAAGTATAACATTTATTGCTCATTCACATTTCTAAATTGATTACAATATTTACCACTTTATATTTAAAGAAAATACAAGGTTCTTACAATTAATGAAAATGATACCACATCTATCTAATCTCTAGGTTTGGCCTGCAAGTACACCCGTTTCTTCCAATGCTAAGTAAAGCCTCAACTAACCTGAAAAATGTTGGTTTTCAGTAAGGAATGGAACAAGCACACAAACCGACGGCAATGTAAAAACACAATAGAATTCACAAGACATGAAAATATCATATGTGAGATGAAACTAGAAAGTAACTGATGTCATGACATATCTAGAAAGCAAGTAGGTAACTCCACAACAAGATGTATCAACTGGAGAAACATGTAACTAGGATATCATGGCAAGTGGTGAAGAAAACAAAGAAAACAAGTAAAAGACAACTATCTATGTGTTTTTAAATATCTTGTTCGACATGTGAACGGCTAAGGGGTAAATCCGGCACCCCGCACGTGAATTGTGCGACTGCTATCTGACAAGAATAGACATTTTGGGTATGTTTCTGGGTAGTCCACATGTCTACTAAGATATTTCTCCGCCCAGCTAGTACTCATGGAATCCAGTCGCAAGCATGGTAATCATGTAAAATATAGTCACGAAGTATAAACAAATCCATGATACTAATCCGTGTGACAACGTGTCATCAAGCAAGAGAGCATATGTATAAACATGAAATGGAAAACTACTATGAATCGAAAGCAATCAAACAGTGCACTTGCCTGAGGTCCTTGCACAAACTGTTGTCACAAGTCGAGGATGAGGGGATTGTCGATCTAGAACCTATCAACTTATAACATACATCGTACCACGAACCATGCACGAAAACCACAAGTCAATTCTAAGGTTCTAGTTCTAAATTCATGGAATAAGTGTCTAATGGGTTACTAATCTAATAATAGTTAATTCTGAAATAAATTACTTAAAAACCTAATTTAACCTAATAATAATTTGAATATAATCTAAACATGCAAGTTTGGCCATAAAAAGTCATGTTTCCAATTTTGGAAACCATGGTATGCAAATCGAGACGTACCATTGACTATCTAGTAAAACGTCGTAAATTCTAGATTTGAAAGTGCACCTTGGTAGATTTCAGCGCCACGTGTGCGCTGGAATCAACCGTGACGCAAATTCACGTTTTGGTCAAATGATATCGCCGTTATGGCTAATTGTGACCAAAACGGTGATTCACCGATCAATTGGAGTTCAACAGAATAACTAAAATACTAGATGAATGAATTAATTTCTGGAAAAAATATATGTTGTAGAGCTCTGTGTTAGCTTTCCGAAACTTTAAACTTTTCATGATTTTGATTTCTGGTCCTCCTAAAATCTTGAAAACACCAAAACGTGTCAAATTTTGGACAACCGACACTCTACAAATTTTACAGAAATTAAGGTTCAGAAATAATAAAAATAAATTAGATATTCGAAAATTATACCTCAATACAAATCCAACAAAAAAAACGACACGCAAAAAGGAGGTCGGAGTTTTCTGCAATCGCCTCAGAATTCGGGGGTCTCCTTGGAACAAGTTTCCTCAAAATCGGCCAGAATTAAATTTGGGTTTACTGTTCAGCGAATATATATATATATATATATATATATATATATATATATATATATATATATATATATATATATATATATATATATATATATATAGGGCGGGTACAGTCAGCACCTGCTGACTGGGCATTGCAATGGCTGACGGGTGGGCCCGGCTAGCACTGACTGGGTATGACTGGATAATTAATTACAGAAAATGATTTAAAAATCATTCTAAGGCCAAATAAACTCAAATAAATCGTAAAAATTCCTAAAAAAATTGTAGAAAATTACAAAAAATATATCTAACCTCCTAGAATATAAATAAAAATAATTTACCTCATATTAGTCTCAAATGGCCTCATATTGGAAGTCTTTAAAATATATAAATCTTAATAAAATATATATCTAAAAATTGCAAAAAAATTCTATAAAATTATAGAAAATATCTATAACCTACTAGAGCCTACATAAAATACTTGGTCTCAAAATAGTCTCAAATAAACCTATTGTAAAATCTTGAAAGTCATTAAAAATATTAAACCTTAATAAATAAATATCTAAAAATCTCTAAAAAATATAATAAGCTATAAATAATTAAAAAATGCTTATATAAACCATATAAGGGCCAAATGACCATAATATGATCATATCTCTCTTATGAGCTTAGGTACAAATCCTAATGACCAGAAAAGTTAATCATAATCAAAATAAAATATAAAAAAAATTGGGAAGTGGGCTTACAAATCTATCCACCTTGGAAAATTTTGTCCTCAAAATTTCAAAAGATACGACTAAGCACGACTAAAAATATTATCCAAAAATTATAGTCAAAAGGGTTAGTTAAAATCGAGGCTTGGTTAAGGATAGAATCGAAATATGATAGAAAGAGAAAACTACCAATTGTTGAGAAGGTGGTAACAAGAAGTAAGACATCAAATCAACTTAGAAAAATTAATAGTCGTATGCCAAAAAAAGATATAGCCTCAAGGATATTCGAAAATCATAAGTATATCCGAAGTCATTTAACCGAGAATCCATGCCTCGCCAGTGTACATCTGGCTGCCGTAAACCTTTGGTTTCATGACTCAAGTATAATATGTTATCGAACACTCTACCAACTCTACCCAATATTGACATATAAATCAAAAGATCAATAATACAACTAGGATATATTTGACAACCTACACATACTTGAAATTATTTCAACTTAGGGATCATGCCACGCTAGTGCGCTTCTGACTGCAGTGAACCCGCAATCTCTATAATTTAAATAAATGGGGACAGTGCGCATCTGTCATACTATTGTAAGTCATCGAAAATTATTTCAACTATATCTATAAGAATTTCAAAGATCTTCTATAAATTCAAACAAGTTGATCATGATAAGAAAATAAAAGTAGATGTCCTTGAATAAAAGTGCCAGTTTTGAAAACAAAACGATCGCAAAATAGTTTTGAAAATAAAACGAGGCTTAGAGAAGGCAAAAGATAAAATGGCACAAAAAATGATCAAAATTAGGAATTGAATTCTATGAAGGCCTAACTTACCAAACGTATATTCTACCCACCTTGGATCATACCCTCGTATTAAAATACAATAGAATTACATAGCCTATGTAGCAACCTTATTTACCTAATAATAGAATTAAATAAGGGACTCCTAGTCCTGGTATTCTTCTAAAATCAAATCAATCCTAATTGTGAATGAGCACTTCCTAGTCGCAGGCTTGCAGTAGTAAAACTAACTTAAGTACTGTCACGACCCGCACCCACTGTTAGGGTATGAGCACGTAACAATGTCCAGCCTACGCCGCAGTGTCGGCGGTAGAACGCTGTCCTAGGTTACTATCTAATCAACAACTCACGCAATTATATAATGTACTTGTCAAATCTCAACTCCGAACGGAGGACAAGTATAGATATAATGAAACTCAATCACAGTCTAAGAACGATAAGATATCATAGAAAATAAAATCTAAGACTAATAACAAAGATAAAAACCAACAACTAATAATATAAACTCAGAAAATCTCAACTACAAATCTCAACTACAATCTCAAACACAATCTCAACTACATACAGCTCCAGTTAACATAAAAGCTAAACAACAACTAGATAATCTCCTAATCACTCCGGAGTGTCGGGGCCATAGGTAGCTAAACCATCTCCACAGTAATATGTAGGGCATGTGTCATCAGGGCAGTCATCTGTAAAATTTTCAACAGGTCCAGTCAGGACAGGAACGAGTACAACTCATCAAGAAAACCCAAGTAAATGACAGGGAACTATAAAGCAGTTATAGACAGTTTTATTGATGAATATGACAGTTTATATACAGGTGATGGTATAGAGAAACAGTAAGATACAAGGAAAGTAAAATAACTAAACAAGAGAAGAATGATGGCAATGACGACTGTAAATAAATCTAGCTGAACTAAAGTAACATGATAAGTCCAGGCAGTAAATGTAAAACAAGTGTAAACTGCTATAATCCAGTACGAGATGAATCTAATACAAGATGAATCCAGCACCAGATGATTCTAGGTAGTGATCAAGAATCCAGGTGAGTCCAGCTAATCTAATAGTGTGTTTTAAAATACCGAGATCGACATGTAAACGTCTGTGGGTAATCAGGCACACCTCTCACTGATCAGGCGAGAGATGGCTATGCTTCCAGTAGATTCCAGTTGGAGATTCCAGATTTGGGGTATGTCTACATGTCTTACTCAATATTTCCCCTCCCCGCAATACAAATGAATCCAGAATTCGACACGAGAAACGAGATGAGTCCAGCTAAAATATGATGATTCCAGAAATAGATTCCGGAATGATTCCAGTGATTCCAGTAATAGAGACCAGATAATATGGTGAGTGTGTCGCATACATGAATCCAAAAATATCCAAACGTGTGGTATTAGAGAATCACATAAAACTAAATAGAACTGAAATACAGTAACTGGCAAATAAATGAGAGAACTATCAGAGAATGTACTCGTCTGATACTCTAAAAAGAGTAGGGTAAAGTCAGATGTCTGCACCGGAGTCACAGTGTCCTAAATAGAACAGTACAGGTTATAATGTGTTTAAAACAAGGTAAATGATTTTTATGATGTAATCTACATGATTTCTAGGCCAATCTAGGTCAAAGTCAACTCTCAGTCAACCCTGGTCAACTGTCTATGTCAAACTAGGTCCAAGTCAAACTTGGTCAACTCTGGGTCAACTCCAGTCAACATTTAGTCAATTGGGTCTCTATCTAGGCCAATCTCTATAGGCCAACTCACAACCAAACCATAGACTATGATACTATATATATATCTATATCATATTTATAACCATACATATATATATACTCAACCTTATGCCAATTATCTACAATAATTATATTTCTAACACATAAAACACATCCCTATATATAATATCACATAGGCTAATATATTTGCATACTTGCCACATATAGTATATAGCATATAGAAATATAGATGTACATGCATATTACATATTTCATATATATAATATATATTTAGATAGAGGGGCTAAGGTTGCATGAGTGGGAATGAAGGGTGTAGTGTAATGTGTCAAGTGAAGGGTGTCAAGAGTGTGAGCACAGGTGTGGCAGGAAATCAATAGAGAATAATGTGTTAGTGAGTGTGTATGTGTGTAAATACCAACATGTGTGTAGGTGGTACATGCTTGTGAATGACAGCAAGGAAAGGGGTATGCTCTTGATGAGTGAGTGCAGTAAAAGGGGTCTACTTGCAGAGTTCTAGTGGCTAATGAAATACATTGAATGGATTTAGGATTGATACTTTAAAAGCTTAAACAAGGATGGGATGTGGACTAACCTATGAGATGTAAGGTGCACTAATGAGTGATATAAGGATGGGGCTAACACAAGTCAGTTATTCGAGCTCTCACTTCAAATTGTCAACTGTTAGTTAAGGCCCATAGATGTCTGAAATCAAATGCTTCTTAGAGGGTAAGATCCATATCTGGACTTCACAATGAATGTAGGGAACTAAGTCTAAAATGAATTTGGACAGATCATTACATGTTAAGGACTGAACTTAATATGCCCATGTAAGGTGAACCTGTAATAGGGATTTATATACATCATATGGACTGGTACTTTAACGCAAGTTCAGAACATTCAAATGTTCAAGACAGTCACCAATTGGTGCAAGCAATGCAAGGAAAAAGGCAATTAATAAAATGCAATGGTGTCATAATAGTGTAATATAGGTTCAGTTTCAGATTAATGAAATAGGTTTAGTTAAGACTTGAATGCTCAGTTAAAAGTTCAGCTAATGCAAAAACCAAGTTCAGGTTCAATACAGCAAGGCCAACCAAAATCGAGTAACCTAAATCAACTCAAGAATCTAACTCCATATCAAAGCACTGGTATAAATTGTACATTTACAACTCAGGATATCCATGAAATATATGAACATTCATTTCAAAAGAACTCTGAAATATGTAGTATCAGTTGAAACCTGAATTTATCCCAAATCGAAACCGATTTCACATCAAAACTCAACCAATCATGAAAACTATTCTAACATATATAATACATCATAATTAGGATCGAATTAACCATTAAAATCACCAGTTAAAACATTTAAACTGAATTCAAAACAGTGTCCAAACAATGTACGCACAGTGCATGAGGACAGTCTCGTGCACGCGTGCACGTGGTTCTATCACACGACACAGGCCACGTGGAGTCACGTGGCCGTGCACACGTGTTCACCTAGACTAGGGGGACGTGTCCAAGTGCCTGTCCCATGTCCACGTGGTGTCTACGTATCGATACGAGGCCGTATCAGTGAGCAATTACAGTGCGTGCAGTGACAGTGCGTGACCCGTACGAGAGCGATAACTTTGCGCACAGTGAACGAAAGTTCGTGAAACTTTGCGTGCGTGATGTCAGTGGGTGCCCAAACGTGCCCACAAAGTTTTGTGGCATATAGTGTCATGTCGTGTCCTGTGTCAAGCCCGAATAGCAGGGGACTGTACGGGCACAGTACGGCGCCTCGTGCATGGGGTACATGTCCATTTTGGACACAAAAATCCCCTAAATTCGTGCTCAGTGTTTAACAAAAAGAATCTACACATCAAGAGCTTCAAAATCATGTAATTAGTTTAGCAAAAATCGAAATTAAAATCTTTAGAGGCATTTCATCGAACACCTAACATACAATACGACACGTGTCCGATACGGACACCAAAAGGACACAAATTTACCCAAATTTCAGGGACACCTAGGGGACTCCTAGATCTAGCCCTAAATGCAAAGAAAATAGAAATTTAAATCAATTTGAGGAGTTTTACCTATAGGTGCAAAATTGTAAGAAAGCTCCAAATGGGGGGTGTTCCTCTTGATGGCCAAATGTTCCAATTGAGCCAAAAACTGAGATTAACCTCCAGAAATATTAAATATACAAAAATTAGAACCTAATGCAAAATACTAGGATAAAAAGGAGATCAAATGAATAAATGGGAATTTTTGGAAGGGGGAAGAATACCTCTCTTTTCTCCAAGTGTTGGAATGATAAAAAGAGGCAAGCCCTAATGAATAAGTGTTTAAATATGGTGGAGATCCCTATGTGGCTGTTCATAGGTTTAATAATTAGGATTAGGGTTCACTAAATGGCCCATGGGCTTAAGTCATGATCAATTAAATAGTTAAGCCACAAGTCATTTCATGAAATCACAAACCATGACTTAAATTTACTAAACCAAATCCCCTCATTCTAAAACTGTTCTCTAATGACTAAAATAGGTTAACTCAAGTTAGACTAGGGTCACCATGGCTAGGGTTAGCTTCTAGGCTAGTCTACTAGGTCTCAACAAGTCAAGTCAAACTAGAATTCACCAATTCAACAAATCACCAAATAATTCAAAAAAGTCAAAATGACCAAATTACCCATAAGCTAAAAATGAAAATTAAGTCATCATAATGACATGGTTAGGCTCTAGGTCATGCAGTCTCTCAGGTTTCACTAGCAGCACATCAAAATCACAAGTCATGACTTAAACCAATTCTTAAATAGTTTAAAAATTAATAAAAATCACCAAAAATCATAATTTGAAATAAATATCAATAAATAATAATTATAATTACAAAATTTCAAAATTACCCTCATCTGAGAAACTGGGTGTTACAATCCTACCCACCTTAGAAAAATTTCGTCCTCAAAATTAAAATGATCGCATCCCTACTAGGTCAAACCCCCAGCAAATCAAGGTCGAAGCAACACAATCCTACTGGTCATGATTTCACAGTCTCGAATGGGGTCGCTACACTATCTAGAAATCAAAACAATATCCTGGCAGGTACTAATGGAATCACACAGGAAAGTGGAAAGAAGAATGAGAAGGACAAACTTGCTAACCCATCACCTGCAGCGTCGGTCTCCTCGACCGCCATCGCAAAAGCTCCACCCCTCTGGTGCTGAGCTACAGGTGGCCTAGCTCCCTCAAGAGGAGGTGCATAGGGACAGTCTATCTTCTGGTGGGCTTCAGACCCACAGGAATAGCAAACCTTCAGTCTCTTCCTACACTGCTCCCTGGAGTGTCCCAACTTCCTGCAGTAGGAACAACTGATCGTCTTCGGGTCCTGACCCCGATACTGATGCTGCACCTGCTGAACCATCACTGGTGCCCGGGTCTGCTGAATCTGAACATGAGGCCTCTTGGCCTGGCCTCCGCTGCTGCTACCACTCTGGAAGTCACGATTCCTCTTCAACTTCAACCCTAGGTCGTCTTCCGCTGCCATAGCCCCAGAAAATATCTCTGCAAAGGTAGCATTTCGGTCGCTCTTAGTCAGCGACCGAACCTCCCTAACCAAGCCTCGGCGGAACTTCCTTGCCTTCGTCTTCTCAGTCAAGTCATCTATGAACCGGGCCAATCGACAAAACTTCCCGGCATACTCAGCTACCGTCTGGGTTCCCTGAACCAGACCCTCAAACTGTGCCTCTATGCCTCCCAAGGCCACATCAGGAAATAACTGCTCCTTGAACAGTTCCTTAAACTGGGCCCAAGTTTGGCCCTCAACTCCCACCCTGGGATCTGTTTGGTACCACGCACGAGCTAAGTCCTACATCTGACTGCCTGTCGCCTCGATATGGAGTCGATCTGGTATCTCTGCCAGCCTGAATATATCCTCGATATGCTCTATCCAGTCGTCTGCATAATGAATGCCCTCAGTGCCCAGGAACTCTCTGGGATGCATCTTCTGGAAGTCCTGTATATCCTTCTCCTTCCGACAAGGTTGCTGCTGCTCCCCCTGAGCAGTCACCATCTCTACTGTAGCACGAACCAGCTGGTGGGCCTCGTCAATCCCCTGACGATAATCGGCAGTCTGTCGCTGCTGCTGCTGCTGATAAGATACCAGAATCCTCTCCACGAAAGAGAATAGATGACCAGCATCTACCATCCCCGCAGGTGGAGGCTGCTACGGTGGAAGGATCTCGGGAAGCACCGGACTCTACCTCCCAGCTGATGGAACACCCACCCCAGCTGATGGACCTCCAAAAGCTGCTGAAACACCCACCCCAGCTGGCATAACTGGGGCTGCGGTACTAGGGGCTGGCTGCTGAAGGTGAGAGGTGGCAGACCCCTCTGCAGCGGCTACTGTACCAGAGCGATGTGATCGTGTCTCCACCATCCTGAAAACAGATCGAAAAGGAAGTCAATACTGAGCAGGAATCGATAAAATCAAAGGAGGACAGTTTATTTCAAAGAAGACAATCAGTAAGATATATAGATGGCATGAATTGAAGCAGAATTTTTCCTAACTGTGATTGAGTACCTCTCCGTTAAAGCCTATCTCTCAATCCTATTGCAGGCTCGCAGCAGTACAACTAAGTCGCCGTACTACCACGATATCGCACTAATGCGACTCTCGACCTGCATGGGCCACCACTTAAAAACGTGTCACGACCCACACCCACTGTGAGGGTACGAGCACGTAACAACGTCCAGCCTACGCCGCAGTATCGGCGATAGAATGCTGTCCTAGGTTACTATCTAATCAACAACTCACGCAATTATATAATGTACTTGTCAAATCTCAACTCCGAACGGAGGACAAGTATAGATATAATGAAACTCAATCACAGTCTAAGAAAGATAAGATATCACAGAAAATAAAATCTAAGACTAATAACAAAGATAAAAACCAACAACTAATAATATAAACTCAGAAAATCTCAACTATAAATCTCAACTACAATCTCAAACACAATCTTAACAACATACAACTCCAGTTCTAAACATAAAAGCTAAACAACAACTAGATAATCTCCCAATCACTCCTGAGTGTCGGGGCCATAGGTAGCTAAACCATCTCCACAGTAATATGTAGGGCATGTGTCCTTAGGGCAGTCATCTGTAAAATTTTCAACAGGTCCAGTCAGGACAGGAACGAGTACAACACATCAAGAAAACCCAAGTAAATGACAGGGAACTATAAAGCAGTTATAGACAGTTTTATTGATGAATATGGCAGTTATATACAGGTGATGGTATAGAGAAACAGTAAGATACAAGGAAAGTAAAGTAACTAAACAAGAGAAGAATGATGGCAATGACGACTGTAAATAAATCTAGCTGAACTAAAGTAACATGATAAGTCCAGGCAGTAAATGTAAAACAAGTGTAAACTGCTATAATCCAGTACGAGATGAATCTAATACAAGATGAATCCAGTACCAGATGATTCTAGGTAGTGATCAAGAATCCAGGTGAGTCCAGCTAATCTAATAGTGTGTTTTAAAATATCGAGATCGACATGTAAACGGCTGTGGGTAATCAGGCACACCTCTCATTGATCAGACGAGAGATGGCTATGCTTCCAGTAGATTCCAGTTAGAGATTCCAGATTTGGGGTATGTCTACATGTCTTACTCAATATTTCTCCGCCCCGTAATACAAATGAATCCAGAATTCGACACGAGAATCGAGATGAGTCCAGCCAAAATATGATGATTCTAGAAATAGATTCCGGAATGATTCCAGTAATTCCAGTAATAGAGGCCAGATAATATGGTGAGTGTGTCGCATACATGAATTCAGAAATATCCAAACGTGTGGTATCAGAGAATCACATAAAACTAAATAGAACTGAAATACAGTAACTGGCAAATAAATGAGAGAACTATCAGAGAATGTACTCGCCTGATACTCTAAAAAGAGTAGGGTAAAGTCAGATGTCTGCACCGGAGTCACAGTGTCCTAAATAGAACAGTACAGGTTATAATGTGTTTAAAACAAGGTAAATAATTTTTATGATACAATCTACATAATTTCTAGGCCAATCTAGGTCAAAGTCAACTCTAAGTCAACCCTGGTCAACTGTCTAGGTCAAACTAGGTCCAAGTCAAACTTGGTCAACTCTGGGTCAACTCCAGTCAATATTTAGTCAATTGGGTCTCTATCTAGGCCAATCTCTATAGGCCAACTCACAACCAAACCATAGACTAGGATACTATATATATATCTATATCATATTTATAACCATACATATATATATACTCAACCTTATGCCAATTATCTACAATACTTATATTTCTAACACATAAAACACATCCCTATATATAATATCACATAGGCTAATATATTTGCATACTTGCCACATATAGTATATAGCATATAGAAATATAGATGTACATGCATATTACATATTTCATACATATAATATATATTTAGATAGAGGGGCTAAGGTTGCATGAGTGGGAATGAAGGGTGTAGTGTAATATGTCAAGTGAAGGGTATCAAGAGTGTGTGCACAGGGGTGGCAGGAAATCAATAGAGAATAATGTGTTAGTGAGTGTGTATGTGTGTAAATACCAACATGTGTGTGTAGGTGGTACATGCTTGTGAATGACAGCAAGGAAAGGGGTATGCTCTTGATGAGTGAGTGCAGTAAAAGGGGTCTGCTTGCAGAGTTCCAGTGTCTAATGAAATACATTGAATGGATTTAGGATTGATACTTTAAAAGCTTAAACAAGGATGGGATGTGGACTAACCTATGAGATGTAAGGTGCACTAATGAGTGATATAAGGATGGGGCTAACACAAGTCAGTTATTCGAGCTCTTACTTCAAATTGTCAACTGTTAGTTATGTAAAACCCTTAAATTTCTACTGATTTTTTTTATTTATTTTATTTTTGGTACTGATTTAAAATTTTGGTATTGTACGTCGCTTGGTCGTATTTTACGTCGCGCACGAAATTTTATTTTTCAAAATTGCTCGACGAGTGCGAATATGTGCGAGCGTACATATTTTTAGGAAAAACATGTTCTTATTTTTATAGTTTCAAAATATATATATAATAAGTATTTTAGTTATCGTCCCAAAATTCCAAATTTGTTATTTTAGTTATAAAACCTTTATTTACATAGTTATAATAATAAATAATTTTTATAAAATGGTATATTGGAAAAGTAGATTTATGTAAATATCATTTGGACATTAGTAAATATTTATTGAGTTTAATTGTAAATAATAATGTATTTTTGAAATTATTTTATTAGTATTTTTGGAAATATATTTCAGAATTATTATGGCAATTTAAACCTTGATTTGAAATTTGGATTTATTTAAATCATTAAATATTGGAAATTTGATTTATCTCATTGATTTTATACTAGAAATTTAATTAGATTTAAATTTGGATTGTATTTGGATTGGATCTAATTTAGTTTAAATTTATTTAAAAGGGGATTTAAACTACTCCTAATTCTATCCAATTGGGAATTCCCACATCCTATAAATAGGCAGGTACTCCTCCAATTTTTCCATCCACAGATGTGTATTGTGTCTGTGTCCTCCTTTCCTCCACTACGTTATTTTCTCTACAAATACATATTTTTCCGTCCGACAGACCGGACGTCCACCTCGTGTCGGGACACAACCCCGACACGACACATCCCACCCTCATCATCCTCGACTCCATACAGAACCCCGCCACCATCGACGGCCACCAATACCACCGCAGCGTCCACCGCTGACGCCGGTCACCACCACCATCAACCCCCCAAAATTCAGAAAAGAGGAGAGGGAAACCTAACCTCAGCGCCACCGTGCCCCTTTCTTCTCGCCTTCGTCGACCGCCGGCGTGGACCCAGCCACTTCCCTCCGCCTTCATCATCTGACCGCCGTCTCCACCGAAGTCAAACCCCGCGACCGCGACCTCGAACACCTCCCAGATCCGACCCCCCGGATCTGACGCAAGCACCAAGAGCAGCCCCGCTGGCCTTTGGAGCCACGTCGAGCTCTTCCGACCACCGGGGGTCTCCATCGGAGCGCCGCCACCGCCGAGCCTTGCACAGCATCTCCGCCACCGGCCAGGCGTGCTGCCCGAGCTCCGGCGCCGTGCGCCCTCGCCACCTCCATCCAAACCCCGGCAAACCAACACTCCACCAACCACCGATCTCGCCGATCTCCGTCGTCCGACGAAAACCACCATCCGCCCAGGCGCGCAGCTCTCCGGCCGATCGTCGCCGCCCCCCAGGCTCGGCCCTCCGCCGTGGCATCGCGCGCGCCCTCCCTTTCCACCATCCGTCGGCGCTCCTTCTTCCGCCGTTCTTCTCCGTCGCCCCCGCCGGAGTCTGGCCGGCCGCTGGTGAGAACCCATTTTTCCCTCTTATGTCCTCTCTCTCTTCCTCTTACTTTCTAAAAGAGAACAGAAGTAGTATATTAGCTTATATTTTATTATTATTATTACTAGTATGTCACCCGTGCGATGCACGGTTTGTATATTTAAAATTATTTTAAACCGCAACTTAAATAAGTGAATGTTCTTGAAATTTATTTAACATTTGAAATTAAAAGAAAAGTTAGAATAAACTCAATTTTGAAATACATGAAAGATAGCATTATATTAATATGATTATTTAGGAATTTAATTTTAGCAACGTAATTATCATTAGTACTATTTATGTAATTCACAATATATCTTGGACCAAAAAATATTAATATGATTTTGAAAGAATAATAATATATAACTCAATGTAAATAAAATAAACGTTAAAGTCTATTTCGATGACATAAAAGATAACATTTCACTTACTTCTACAAATTTTGAAATACTTCCTTATACACAACATTTGTTGTTGTATTACATTGATCTCCATCTTTACTGCATATTAAAATCTTCAATCCTTTCCTACTTGTTACCCTTGAAACCGCAACATATAACTGTCCGTGACTAAAAACGGGATTCTTCAAGAAAAGTCCAACATGAGAAAGTGATTGACCTTGACTTTTGTTTATTGTCATTGCATAAGAAACATCAATGGATATTGTCTTCTTTGAAATTTGAAAGGCAATCTTGGATCAGAAGGTGTCAATGACATTCTTGGAATCAGAACTTTATTACCAGCATTGTCTCCACAAAGAATCTTTGCTTCAAGAACACGATTGCCTAATTTTGTAATCAGCAATCTAGTACCATTACATAGGCCAGCTGAATGATCTATATTTCTTAATAACATTACTGGGGTGCCAACTTTCAATTTTAACTCATGATTCGGTACACCTGAACATTTAATACTATTCAAGAACTCTGGAGTGTGAACATCTGATAATAAGTCAACATTGGCATCTGACTTGGATGGACTATCAGAACTTAAATATGTGCTTGCGTTACCAGAATTCAGTGAGATCATGTACTCATTTACAGACTCAACAACATCAAGAGTTGGCGCTAATATAGCTCTATCCTTCAAGAAATCTGGATCGATGATGAAATTCGCAAATGAAGGATATGTGCTCTCAACAATTGTTTGCAGTGGATCATTTGCATTACTAAGTAAAACATCACTTGGAATATCGATACTTGCACAACCATCATTATGCCCTCCAAGTGTTCCATCTCCTATACTTGCAATCCATTCAGAAAACCGTTTGAGCTCTTCACTTTCAGATGTTATGCTACAATTTTGAAGTCTCATGTTCTTTGTCAACCTCAAAACTTTGCAATTTTGCCAAATATAAGAAGAATTTATAGTTGCATGAACTATATCTTGTCTACTACCTTTCGGAATTACAGGCAATATTTGTCGAAAATCTCCTCCGAAGACAATGTTTTTCCTCCAAATGGTGTCTCAGAACTTAGTGGATTGCTAAATTGCATTATATCTCTAAGCGATCTATCCAACGCTTCAAAGCAATATCGATGCATCATTGGCGCTTCATCCCAAATTATAAGTTTGCACCTAACAATTAGGTCTGCAAGTTGACTTCGTTGTTTGATATTGCATGTTGAATCCTCATTTACATTTATTGGAATAGCAAATCTTGAATGAGCTGTTCTTCCACCAGGCAACAGAAGTGATGCTATCCCACTTGAAGCCACATTTAGAACATATCTCCCTTAGATCTCAAGCATGCAGATAATGTTTTCCAAATGAACGTTTTTCCAGTACCGCCATATCCATATAAAAAGAAAACCCACCATTTGTAGAATTAACAGCATCCATTATTATGTCGTAAACATGTTGTTGTTCATCATTCAAGCGAGCAAGTAGGTGCACGTGTTCTTCTGCTAGAGATGCTCTATCATAATTTAATTCATCATTTACCAATCTATTTGTAGTATTTGATAAGGAGTCCATGTTTGGAAATGGCATTGATGGAAATTCTCGCAAACTTCTACCACAATTTCTCAATAACTTTTCAATCTCAACCAAAGCGTAATTTTTAATGTCATCCTCACTCATAAGCAAATCTAGAATTAAAGAGAGAAATGTTGTAATTAATTATAAAGCTATATTAACGATAAAATAATATTCAAAACACAAATTTTGCTCATAAATAAGAAATAAATATTTTACCTTGGTTGTGCAACGCAATTCGTTGATTATATAAAACATCATCTGATAAGTATGACCAACACTTGTTCCAAAGTAATTCAGGACGACTTATAGAGCCAGATGACAATAATGTCACAAATAAATTTCTCAAAGAATATGCAGATGCCCAATAACTTGCCTCAATAATACCATCGATATACTCATCATCATCCTCCAATAAACCTAAGACATAGCAAGCTTCACGATATGACTCGTAATGAATACATTGACTTTTTTAATATCATCATAGCATTTAGGTCCACGGACGATATTGAGAAGACATCTTAAATGGTACATCTCACCGCAACCAGGTGGAACATAAAAAATTCGACCTAATGAGAAACATTCTTTCTCGGAGTCCACTCTCTAGTCTTCTGTTTCCAAACAAATTTTTGTGGAAATTCTGCATATGTTAGATTTTTTGCCTCTGGATATCGCTTGTTCGCTTCAAACCAAGCTAAGAACATGCTTTCATTCACACTGGCACGATCAATAATGGTATCAATAGCATCTGCGTCTGAGAAAATAATAGGCTGCTCGTCGGGTAAGTGAAAGCTCAGACGCTCAACAGGAGGGTTCTTATATTGGATCTCAAAACCAAACAATCTCCATGCTGCCTCACAAGCAGAAATGTATCTACAATCGTAATACATGTTAATTTCATCAATTGCTTTTTGGGTTCGTCATCATCTGTAGTTCTATAAAAAGATGCAGTTACACGATCATGCCCTTTATTAACTACTTGAACAAATATTTTATAGATCGAGACTGATTGCACCATTCAACATTCATATGACCTCCATACTTCAACAATAAATAACGATTATGAGGCACTACAAATCGATTATCTAGTTCAACACCATTCTTTAAAACCGTTCTTCCATCATCTCTGCGTCTATATAATGGATATCCGTCTTCATCAACCAAAGTATTTTCAACAAATTTTTTTCGGAAAATGCTTTGAGCAACGACCATCTGACATACATGGTGAATTCTTTCTTGCAGCACCACAAGGTCCATGTATCATAAATCTCGCACTGCATTATAATAGGTAGATCTGATTTTTGATCAGGATTTCTGCTGAGATTATATGATCAATATATTTACCCGATGGAAACTTATCTTCTTTTGCTAGGAATAATAAAATATGAGCATGCGGCAACCCACTTTTTGAAATTCGACCGTATATATAACTGAAAAACAATAGAAAAAAAAGTTAATATTAAATATGTTAATAAAAAACATGATTAAGTACAAAAAATATAGAAAACATTACCAGCTCTAACTGTTCCAAATATTTTATTATGTTTCAAATCTTTGATCAGCCCATCCAATTTCACCTTGAAAACTCTACATAATATATCTGGTCGATCTTCAGGATGGAGACCATTTTTTTCAACATATCGAAGTATTTCAGGCCATTTGGGGTTGCATGTAAATGTTATAAACAAATCCGGGTAACCAACCCATCTGCATATTGCCATTGCATCTTGGTAATTTTGAATCATGTATCGGGCACCTCCTGTAAAAGAAGATGGTAGAATGACTCTTTTTCCTTGAGTAGTCGATCTGTTTCACCTCGTAATAATGCATCTGTAAGACCTTATACACTCCACACCGTAATTGTTTCTGATGCGTTCGAATAAATTTTAATCTTGCAGATTCAACCATTGTATAAGCATCAACCAAGAACTGTTGCATAAGTCTTTTAGTAGCAAATATGATAGAAGGCTCATTATCCCTTTCATGCAGTCTATAAGCGAACCATTCTCTAATACTTACTCTCCTTCTTCCACCATTACCTCTATTTGTTGATTCACATAATTGTATGTCTTCTCTATAACCATCTTCACCGTAGGGAAAAATCAAGGGGTATTGTAATGCTAAATAAGAAGCATGTAACTCATTTATTCGTTGTAGGTTCCCAGCTTGTGTTTCAACCATAATATCTCTATCACCTAAGCATTCATCAAGATCTCCAACTATCAAAGCAGCAACCTCAGAAACTGTAGGTAAATTATACTGTCGTCCATCTCCATGTCTTCTTCCTATCAATTTTAATCGAACGCTTGAATTACCTCCTTCACACATTTTTTCGCGAGCCATTCTAAAAGACTTTACTAATACATTATTTTGATCCAACATATCCTTCAAGTCACGTACAATTTCTGCATGCAAATTATTAATATTACCGTTTTTCCTGAAAATAATATTAAAAAAATAAGTTAACTAAATATATTAATAACCAATGATCAATATACAATTGTACTTATCAGGGAAAAAATTTCGATAAATACCTTACAGCTTTCATTCTGTTTTGAATTTCATTTTCTGTATCATAAATATATAACTGTGCAAATTTTGGGCTTGAACCTTCAATGGGTAATAAACTTCCTAATAGATGGTAGTTTTGTCCATGCATTCTAAAAATTGGTGGAGAATTTCCTTGATTTGGTTCTGGATCAACCTTGCCTCCCATTGAAGTGAATGAAAACATGCTGTTATATGATCTTATATTTTCTAGAAAATGTTTGCTCTTATCGCTCACACCATATAAAAGATCATGTAAAACTTTAGGCGGTCTCTTCATTTGTGAAATTTGAATCTTTCCTTGCATACAACATAAAGAGTACGGGGTTTTTGCATTTGTAAGAAGACTGAAGTCTCTCGTCATACCAAAAGTGTGCACCACAAAATTTACATTTATAAGTTGGATCGCCAATATCCCAATAATCTGACAATAAAAAATACCAAAAAAATATAAAAAAAAACAGCCATAACTTACAAACTAAACTAATAAATTCTCAAATATTCATAAACACATACAAACAAACACACACACACAAAAGCTTATATAGACTAATACCGATTGTAGGATTTGCATGTCCATGATCAAATTTACAATCTCCATTTGTCAATTTAACAACCACTGCAAAAAGCAGAAACAAAGAAAAAGCAAGAAATTTTTAAAATGGTCGAAACTACTTTCCTTCTAAGATAAATTGAAATAAATGACAAAATTCAAATATTGGGATAATAGAAGTAAATTAGACTTAAAACATACCTGAAGACTCCTCATCTGCAGTCAAATCAATCGTTGTTAAATCACTATTTTGCTGTAAATTTGAGATTGTATTTTTCGAGGAATGTAGTGAACTTTGGTTCATTGAAATAGACAAATCATCTGTTTGATTTGATCCGCAAACTGCATAAAATAATTAAATAAAAAACTTTGCAAACATAATTATACCATATTTAATGTATAGTTTAATAATAAATTTTAACCATACCATTCGTGATTTCACTAAAAGGATTTGTAGACGTATTCTGCACATCACTTAACAATACGCCGCTAGAATAAAACCGTTTTCCTTTTGTATTTAAATTTACTGCAAAAAAAAATGAAAAAAGTTAGAAAAGTAATCACAATAAAATAATAATAGATCACATTTTATTTTTTCTGTATAATGAGTAAATTATGTTATAATAATTATTTGAGAATATTTTTTTAAGGTTATAAGAAATAACTCACTCGAATGACCATCATCATTAGTTTGAAAAATTACTCTCGATGGATCAGAGTGCAGATTTGTAAATCTCTTCCTCGAATAGTCAAATGAATTTTTCTTCTGCGAACCAATTAACTGCGTAGGCTCACTTGACCCACAAACTGCATACAAAATCAACACACACACACACACACACACACACACATATATATATATATATATATATATATATATATATATATATATATATATATATATATATATATATATATACACATTATATTGTTAGATAATTATATAAAGAACAGTAGTCATTAAATATTTTTTAAAAAAATAAAGATAACATACCATTCGTGATGTCACCGAAAGGAGACCTAGATGATGGACAACTGGTCATGTTCGAATCGTTCCCACAAAATATATGCTGAAATTTTTTCTGGCTTGATGGAGGTGTACATTTACCTAAATCAAAATGTATATTTTCTACAAAATATAAAAAATGATTAAGTTAAATTTAAATAAAATTTAAACGTAAATTCATACAAATTTAATAAATTATATATTATACATATAAAAATGATTTAGTAGCCATCTGTTTTAGTATAGATTTCACATAATAAATAATACAAATTTCAATTAATTTTAAACTTAAAATAATACAAAATTAATAGCACACGTTTTAGTCTTTAAATGGTTTAGTAGGACACGGTTTCATTAAAACCACGGTTTTAGTAGCACACGGTTTTAGTTTTCAAAAGGTTTAGTAGCACACGGTTTCATTAAAACCACGGTTTTCCAGCGCATGGTATTGGCTCAAAGACCAAAGGTTTGGTCCAAATGCATTTTATTCTAACTTTTTTCTTTCTCTTTCTCTTTCCACCCTAACGTTTCCTCTCCCCAACGTTCTGTTATAGTTTCGTTCTCTTTGATTATATAATCTGAAATTTTTTTCTTCCTTCCCTTTTCTCTTTTTTTGGTATTTTACATTTACATGGAAAATTAAATCTGGTTCTCTAAGATTATACGCATGAAAAATGCTGTCGAAATTTTTTTTTTTCGTGATTCATCAGTTTATTCCTGGATCTACAAATTTAGTTCTTTGTTTTATGATTTTTTTTGTGATTCATCAATTTTTTACTCTTCCGCTTCTTTTTTTCAAGTTTTGTAATAATTTTATCGGATTTATTATTTACTTGGAAGGCGATCTGATTTTCTACAGTCTGTTTCTCTAAGATTATACGCATGAAAAATGCTGTCGAAATGTTTCTTTTTCGTGATTCATCAGTTTATTTCTGGATCTACAAATTTAGTTCTTTGTTTTATGTTTTTTTTGTGATTCATCAATTTTTTACTCTTCCACTTCTTTTTTTTCAAGTTTTGTAATAATTTTATCGGATTTATCAGTTACTTGGAAGGCGATCTGATTTTGGTATTACAGTAGGAAGTAAAATTTGCCATATTCTTTGCATCGTTCTTTCCAATCATTTTGAGATGGTAAAAAATTCTAAACATTTTTTATTATAGATTTTTTTTCTATTAATTTTTTAAACAAATCCGTCCCTTTCCTCTTTATTTTATGAGATTCTACATCTGCATTCAAATTTAATTTCTGGTTTTAGTTCATTTTACGGATGAAAAATTAATTAGTAGCCCACGGTTTTAGTCTTAAAATGGTTTAGTAGCACACGGTTTCATGAGTTATCATTTGATGTTCTGGATCTACATATTTACTTCGATTTCTTTAGTTTTTTTTTCGGAGATTCATTTTATATTTATTTTTCCTCTTCTTTTTTCAATTTTTTTTAATAAATTTATCGGATTTATATGTTGTTGGGGAGTCGATACGATTCTGGTTGTAGAGTCGATTTCTTTATTTTATTCTTTTTATATTTCCATTCCTATGATTTGGAGATGGCAAAATTTGACATTAAAATTATATAATATTTTTTAATCGAAATTTCGTATTTTTAATTAGATGATATTCGTCATTTTATGTTCTGGACCGAATGTTTTTTTTCCATAAATTATACAAAAATGATTAAGTTAAATTTAATATTTATGAAAGATGTAAAATGATACAAATTTAATAAATTATATATAAAAATTTGATTTTTTTTCACACGGTTTTAGTATTCCATTGATTTAATAAAAATTTTAAATGTAAATAAATTTTAAACGTAAAATAATATAAAATAATTTAAAAAAATACTGTAACAGTAGCCCACGGTTTTAGTCTACTATTGGTTTAGTAGCACACGGTTTTATTTATACCACGGTTTTCCAGCCCATGGTTTTGGCTCAAAGACCAATGGTATTACACTCAATGCATTTCTGTTTTTTCTCTCTCTTTCCATTCTAACGTTTCCTATCTACAAATATTGTGTTATATTTTGGTTCTCTTTGAGTATATAATCTGTAATTATTATTGTTTTCCTTCCCTAATCTTTTTTTTTCATATCTACAATTAAATTGTGTTTTTCTTGGTGATCATTTTATGTTCTGTATCTACAAATTTAGTTCGATTTCTTTGGTTTTTAACAACAAATATTTTTTTCCTAATTTTTTTCAACTTTAAAAATGTTTTTTTGGGTTTTATAAGTTATTTGGGGGGGGGGGGGGGAACCAATCTGGATTTAGAGATGACTAATTTCTTGCTTTCTTTTTTCTATTTCTATTCCTTTAATTTGGAGATGGTCAGCTACAACATCAAGGTATAATTTAACTCTTGTACTGAATATCATTTCATTTCATTTTTGTTTCATGATAACATATAACCCTCATCTTAGTATGTTTTTACAATTAATATTACAATCATATTATCTACTAAGCTATGAAGCTATGAAGGTATAATGCTATTGTTTACATGTTGCAAAATAATGCTTGTACAGAAATTTATTTTTTCAATTTATTTATGATTGTTAAATGATAGTTGCCAGATAAATAATATATATTCACTTATATACATTTTTACAATGTATAAAAGAATGAAATATGACAGCAATATTAGAAATTAGAATAACGTAAAAGATAACAGAAATTGGATGCAACTATTACCTGCTTCATCGTTTGTAAGCTTCGGTCGCTTGTTAAGTGTTGTACTCCTTGTCAGCTTCCTCATTATCGATTTGTTTCTTTGTAGTAGATCCTTCCTTGTTATATAGTTAGTGACCAAATTGAATTCTGGGATTTGTATGCTGGGATTTGTAATATATGCATGAACAATTAGTGAATACTGGGATTTAGAAGTGTCCAAATTGAAACCCCATTCTTATATAGTAAGCCCATTATATAGGCATTCAATTAAACATTATTCTGTATTGGCTTGAAAAAATGCAGGAATGCCAACAGTTGTTGCTGATATCAACACATCATTAGAGATGTATTTATTATCTCAAATCATGATTATTTTGTATTGGGAAAGACAGAACTAAAATTTTCCCAACATATTGTTGCTAATTACACATCTTTTTAAAGGATGTAATGATGTATGAACATTCATTTAATTTTAGATTTTCAAAAAATAAGCTTTAATGGCAACTACTTTGAGTTTCATTTAAATATTCTGCAAACCTGTTTTCCAATGTATATATATGTGTCATAATAAAGGACTTTCTTTTAATGTTCTAATGATGAATGTACATACCTTATTAGGTTGCAATTTTTATTTTAAATGAAAAATTATGATCTGCTATTCTGTTACAAATATATTATATTGTTTGTAAGTTAATGATAATGACATAAGATCAATAAACAATAATGTACGGCAGCGACTGAATTTAAAAGAAGTAAGGTTCAAACTAATTTAATATTAAGTACTTGATGGAATTTGATCAATATAAGTAATTTAATTAAGGATATTTACTTTTATAATAAATCTTAATTTCAAGTTCATATTATTTCAACTTTTATTCATATGTTGTGTGGCAACATATGTGAATATGGCTATCTTACTTTTATAGATTTTTTCGGATTTACATAAAGTAATTTAATGGCTATAATTATATCATAATTATAAATTTAAGAATAATGTTATAACATTTCTGGATTAAATGCGGACACAAAATTTGTTATATTATCTCTCAATATATGTATTAACCAAAAGTTAGTTTAATATCAATATTTATTGTAAATGTATTATTTACAAAAGCATAAGTTAGTTTATTGTAAATATTTGTTTAATATTCTGATCTGCTAGTTTATTTTTTATAAATTATTGTAGTTTGTATCTTAAATCAACTAAAGTAAGTTCAATTGACATTAATGAACAACATTTATCAAATTTAGAATCACTAAGGATCTTAATACATAAATTAACATTATGGTATATAGTGCTTCTTATTGTATATAATTACTATGAATATAACAATTAATGAGTATAAAATGTAATTCCTTATTATTTTTATATATACTTATAAAGATGGCTGAACTTGAAAGCATTTAAGATAATGTTGTAGTTTGTAATAAAATTATTGTAGTTGCTGGCTGAACTTGAAAAAATTCTGATATGCTAGTTTATTTTTTAATAAATTATTGAAGTTTGTATTTTAAATGTAATAAAGTAACTTCAATTGACTCTAATGATCATCATTTATCAAATTTACAATCACTAAGGATCTTTCATAAAGGTTATTTTATGTTATAATTACTATGAATAAAATATATAAAGAGTATAAAATGTCATTCATTATTATTTTTATATATACTTTAAAAACTGTTTGAACTTGAAAGCATTCAAATACATACTTAAGTTAATACTCATGTACGTCAATACATTGAACAAAGAGTGCTTTTAAGATGAACATAATTAAAAACACTAAGGATCAAACTAAGGTAATCTTCAACTAAGGATCAAACTAAGGTAATATAACCAAAAAATGTTATATTGAGAATAACAAAAGTTCAATTAACTAAGCAAGCTCTCACAAAATGTTCTTTTAAGAGCTGGCTGGATTTGAAAGCATTCAAATACACACTAAGGTAATACTCAAGTACGTCAATACATTGAACAAAGAGTTCTTTTAAACTAAATGAAATTAAAAGCACTATTGATCAACACAAAGGTTTCTTCATTCCTTCTCTTTCTTTATATCAATCTTCATCTTCTTTGACCCTGCTGTTGTTGAGTATGCATCAATCAATGACCTCTTCAATCCAGAATCTTCAGGAGTTTCCAGAGACTCAATCTCTTGTGAATATTTGACATTTGGTGTTGAAATCATCTCTCCACACGATCCAATCTATTCATATATAAACGAAATTTGAAATTGAAAAAAATGATTAATTGAAGAAAAAAAAAGATTAATTAAAAGAATTTTTTTTACCATTTCGACATCATTTTCCTCCTTCAACAAATTTGAAAAAATATCAGATTCCTGTAAAATTAAAAATAAACAGAATAGTTAAAAAATAATTAAAGTAAGTTCAAATGTACCATAAGTTTAATACATACCTGATTTTCTTTAAAATGTTCAGAATATAGTGAAATTAATCCTTCATCGGTAGTCAGCTTTAATACCGTAAATGATCCAGTATAATTACGTACTTGTTCAGATCTTACTTGAATCTTGAAGAAAATTTTTAAGCCAACTAAATTTTGTATTTCCTCAGGAATTTTCTGATCATTTTCTGATTCCTACAATAATTTTACGAAAAAAAAACAAATGAAATTATAATAAATATTATAATAATTATAACAAATTTAATATGTACAAAGAATTATGATATGTGTTTAGAGTTTATTTACAAAAGTACCTCAGACATCTTCTTTTTTAAATCCGAAGCCTTTTTTCCAATAAGCTGGACACAGTCTTTGTCCCATAATAGTAATTCTATTTCCCCGGTTGTGTCAATAACACGAACATTAATTTTGTACCTGTCAAATAAAATAGTATTTAAATATTCAAGAAGAATAGTAATTAGGTTTAGAATTTTTCGTATGTTAATACCTGATGTTAACATCTTTTTCAAACTTGTCACATCTGTCACAGTAAAATAAATCGCCACATTTATCTAATTTTTTTGGACATTTGTTACACGAAAAATACCACCAAGCATTCTTTAATACAACTTCAACAATTTCAGCATAAACCCAAAAGCTTCCAATCTGATAATCATTAAACAAAAAATTTAACAATTATGTAACATAATATAATTACAAATTATAACTAAATGAAAAACTATACCTCATGGTTATCTCTCAAGTTCTCAATGGTCCTAACTATAGCTTGGCCACTTGATAATTCATTTTCAACCAAATTTGCAGATGTTAGTGAAACTGTACTTATAGTGATAGATTCACTACTTTCTTCAACAATCCTTCATAAAGTAGAAAAATATTCATTAATTTAATTAGGTTTTCTAATTACAAATAATTAAAAAATATTTAATTAGAGTATTAATAAATTTTACTTACCTTGATTTAAAATTTTCAATCTCAGGAATGTCTTCACCAAATAATAACCTTGACACGTAGAACGTGTTGGATGCTGTAACTTGACCTAATAAAAAAAAATACATTTTAAACAAAAGTTGTTAAATTATTCATAAATGAAGTATGAAAATAATAATCAATATATAAGAAATAATTATTACCTCTATATAATTTGGTACGAAACATTTGTAGTATAACTACAACAGGTTCATTTTTACCATTATTAACGTACGAAACCATATCATCAACCAATTTTCCCCACAAAGTACATGGCAAACGTTGTTTCCTAATAATACAAAGGAAATCAGTTTATTTATTAATTATATGAACACAATTCAATAATAGAATAATTAAATTGCAAAATTATTACTCATTGTCCTCGAGAGTAATATCCATAAGTCTTGTTGGTCCATCTTTCAAATCCCTTTGTTGTGGAGGATCTAATGTAACAACTCGTCCAATAATATCTGAAATTAAAGCCATAAACACGAATAACAATAAATTTGATGGAATAAAATAATTTTATTTTTTGAAATACGAAAATAATTTAACAATATTTTTACCAATAAGTTTGTTATCATCTAAAGTTTCCTCATTTGTAATGTCAGAAAACTTTTGAAAACTAAAAACAAAGGAGGGAAATTTCTCATCAAATATTTCAACAACTTTTGTTTTTGCCAAGAATAACATCTTGTATTTATTTGCGGTTGTCTTGTATTTCATGTTGTTATTTGTAACAACAAAACAACGAACAACATAGAGTCGTCTCTCATTCAGCAAAGGTTGAAAATTGATTAAATCTTTCTTAATACTGGCATGAATTCGATCGCCCTGCAAAAGAAAAAATAAATTCAGTAGACAATTAATAATGCATATATCATAATCAATAGTTTTGCTCATTTTATTATTATTGAAATATTGACACTATCTAAAATTAAATGAATGTTGTTATTATTTTTTATTATACATTATATAATGAAATTAAAGTTGTTTGGGGAATCTGTTATTCACATTTACATGTTGGTAAATCAAAACACTATTTATATATGAAGACTTTACCAGACTGAAATTAAATGTATATATACTTTGTTATATTATTTCAACTAATTGTTGCACTAAAGATAGAATTTTACTAATATAGAATATTTTTTTACAACTGAATGTTGTTAAATTTAACAGTTGATAGTTGCAACTATATATATATTTAAATATGAATTGGGTTTTGTTTTTTAACTTTAATTTCAACCACTTTTTTTCAGCTATCATCAAACCATTGGCGGGGCATTAATTGCAGCCATTGGCACATTGTCAATGTGACCATGCTCACTGATGTTGTAAGAGATGATTTTCTTCACTGGTGTAATTTTCATATCACACGTGTTTTATCATTTATCACATTGTCGCTCAACTATCGATATAACCATTGGCGGGGCATTCGTTGCAGCCATTGGTTCATCGACAATGATGATTTGACAGTCAATGGCGGGGTATTCGTTGCAGCCACTGGTTGGTTAAAACAAATCTGAGTTTACCAACTTTAAACAGAATTGATAAATAGAAGTTTATTCTATTAATATGGGCTGTAAAACCGTGGGATACTAAAACAGTATTTTTTAAACAATAGTGGAAGTGTAAAATCGTGGGATGCTAAAAACTGATTCTAAAATCAAATTTATATATGTGAATTTACTATATTATACACAATAATAGAAAATTTCTTTTGCTTCAATTATTCAAAAGTATGCAGCCATATTTATTATCATTTTATGGCATTTGTGTTTTATTTCGAATGAGTTTTATGCTACTATTATTTGTGTTTTACATTACTGTCATTTGTGTTTTTTTGGGACTGACTTTTACGTTCCAACAACCCTAATTATTTGTTTTACTTTTATTTGATTGTAGAATCTCTAAATTCATTTATTGTTTCTTATAGTGTTTATTTTTCGTATTGTACATCTTTATCAGAAGTTTTATTTGGTTATCTATACAACATGAAATGAAATCAAATTTTTTTTTGTTTAAAACTATTGGCGAGGCATTCGTTGCAGCCATTTAGAAATTAACATGATGATTTGACAACTATTGGCGGGGGTACTCGTTGCAGCCATTAGTTGGTTAACATAAATCTGAGTATATTAACAAATTTATCAAAAAAAAATTTCAATGTTGTTGGAGAGGAAACGTCAGAATGGAAAGAGAAAAAAAAAAAATAAATGAATTGAGTGATATACCATTGGTCTCTGAGACAATAACATGGGCTGCAAAAATGTATTATACAGAAACCGTGTGCTACTAAACCGTGGTATACTAAAACGTGAGAATTGATATTGTAACAGTTGCTTTTCTGATTCTGATATTTATGTAGAATCTTTAAACATTTTTGATATACTCGGTAAAACCATTGGCGTGGCATTCGTTGCAGCCAGTGGTCATTATACAATGATGATTGTAGCTATTGGCTGGGTGTTAGTTGCAAGCATAAATCTGAGTATATCAAAAAAATTTAATTTGATTCGATTGTTACATTAAACTTTTTATGTTTCTGTCATATAATTTATGTATTATATTAAACTGTTGGTTTTTATGTTGCAGGCACAATCTTATTATTTTGCAGGCATAAACTTTTATGTTTCTGTCATTTAATTTATGTATTATATGTATCTGTTGGTTTCTATGATGCAGGCATAATCCTATTTGTGTTTTATTGAGTCTTAGTTTTATGTTACTGTCTTTTCTTTGAGAAATTTAATGACACTTAGTTTTATGATTCTGTCATTAACATTATATTTCTGAAAATTTGTATATATTGGCTGGGTGTTCTTTGCAGGCATAAATCCGAGTATATCAAATATTTTAAATTTGATTCGATTGTTACAAAAAACTTTTTATGTTTTTGTTAGATAATTTATGTATTAAACTGTTGGTTTTTATGTTGCATGCACAATCTTATTATGTCGCAGGCTTAAACTTTTTATGATTCTGTCATACTAAACTGTGATTTTTTAAGTATATATACAAATTGAGTTTTTTTATCTAACAAAAAAATAACATGCAGAATGTAATAAACTGTGGGTAATCAGAAATACCTCAGAATCGTGGAATACACACTCCATACTGAATGGTTGCCCTTTTCCTCCGTATCCGGGTACATCATACATACGAATGAGACGTACTTTCAAATTCCAAAATGTTTTGGATGGACTGACCTCACGGATAAGTGAGAAGAAAGGAGCCATAGTTGAGGAAGTTTTTTTTTTTTTTCTGAAAGTTGAAGGGGAAGATGGATCCCATTTCTACACTGTATATATAGTCAGTTTGAATGAACAACATTAATGCAAAATATGTTGGGAAAACCAACAGTTTTCTTCGTTTTTTGGGATGAAAGTGGCTGTTGTAAATGAAAATCAAATTTGTATGTAGGTGGGAAAGGTGCATGTATATTTGAATTATTTAAAAAATTTGAATAACTTTCTTGGAAACCTGATGGTTAATTAATGTATTCTTCACATAAAAATTTATTGTTGCTGTTTGTAAACTGTTTTTTATTAGTTTTGTTTTTTTTATTGCTGTACTGTGTTTGGGCGGGGAAAATGGCAATGTTGCAATTTTTGGCAACTATTTTGCTATTATATATATATAGATTTATTTTTCTTGCCAAATTTATATACGCATGAACAAGAGTATGTTTTTGGGGAATACTCGTTACGAGCTCAAAAATAAATCATATAATCCCAAATACAGAGATTAAATTTTGAAATGGTGTCTTTTAGATATTGGTTGTACCTATATTTGATGGATTTATCATGGTGATTGTTGTCGGTGTATTTCTAACTAAAATTTAAAATCACTGTCGTTTCTCTCCACACTTATAATGAATCAACATATAGGGAGAAGATACATTAATTTTTTTTTAGAAGACCGCGTAGATCTCTAACTCATGAGCACATGAACTAGAATCCAACAAAATTAAGTTACCGAAAATATTTTGTTGTCCGCGGGAGGTGACTGCGCGGTGCCGACGACGCGTGTCACCACCTTACTGGGCCCCCTGCTGCCTTCATAGCCCGCGTCCCCCACCCAATAAGAGAATGGCCCACGGGCCAAATTCGCGGACAATGTAGCATCTCCGTTAAGTTATATACATTTATAAAACATTTTTACAACTCTCTCTCCACATTTACAACAATTTGAATTAGTACTTGCATCATGAAGATAAATAATTTTGTGGTGAAAATACTAAAAGGTTCAATTATACTTTTACAGCGTAAAACAAATTTGGACTCAAAATAAATTTATTAATCATTTTGCTATACTGAACCAGAGTAGAAGCTTTTACTCGGGTGGTACAAAAGAAGTATCAACAAAATCTTACATTTACTGACAACCTGTTCAATATACCATGCTAGCAAGACAATGTAGGAGCTGATGTAGATTATACCTGCATCATTTAGATGTAAATATCATAAATCTACTTGGGTTGTTTCTAAAAGAGGGAGGTTTAAATACTTTTCACATATTATTGTTATTATTCTTAGCTTTCTCTAAATTAAATCAAGTTTTGTTAATTCATGAGTTATCTTAGACTACACGAGTTTTTTTCAATAGTAAGCCTAGTGTTCCTTAAATAAATTATGCCATCCAAGACGATCCAGAAATGTATATTGGGATAGACTAGAGTGAGTTAGAGTGGACTAGATGTAGACTAACTCCCACAAAAATTTTAAAATAAATTATATGGAAAAAGAAAGAATTTTTTTTTGGTCGGCTGAGTGTTTTCAATAGTAAGCCTAGTGTTCCTTAAATAGAAATTATCGTCATCCAGGGGCGGATCCAGAAATGTATACATGGATAGACTAGAGTGAGTTAGGGTAGACTAGATGTAGACTAACTTCCACAAAAGAAATCTAAAAAATAAATTATATGGAAAAAAAGAAGATTTTTTTTTTTAGCCCACCCGGTACCTGCATCCGCCCTTGCCATCCTGGATATTAGTGGTGATAGATAAAAGCATTGGAAGAGGTTTCAAGTACTACATTTTGACTTTAGTCAATTTTATAGTATTTGAATACTGCAATGGACACTTGTCCATATTTGAAATTTGCTTGAAAGCTAAGAGACATTTCATATTTGGAGGATGCGCTAGTTCCTCTACACTAATTTTTTGGCCCACCAAAATTGTTCGTTCTTACAAAACGGGGAAGAAAAATAAGAGAAAAAAAGGGAGGTAAAATCTTAGCAATGAAGGAAAATAAAGAGAAAAAATGGATAAAAAAGATAACGTTAATTTATAATATTGTTTGGAGTATATATCATTGTCTGCCAATATAAATTGGACACTGTAAAAATAGTAATTTATATAATTTTTAATAATATGGAGTATTGCTTGAAGTGTCTCTACTATAGATAATTTGAGGTAATTATATCGATGACACATACTTAAACCCACTCTTTCCCTCTCGGTAATGTGATTACCAAGGGCTAAACAATATACTTAGATCTGAAATGATAAATGGGCCTACGATTTCTGTTCGCTGGCGTGACCGTGGGCCTACGTGTCGAACCTCATTCTTTTTCTTTTATTCGTGTGGAAACCACCGTCAAAGACCTGTCAACGAGAGACTGCCACGTGGACTGTGAGCCAAATTTGTGGACAAAAATACGGTCCACGTAGCGACATCCTACTTAGATGCACACACTCGAGGGGGAGGAAGTTACAAAAGGACCGGTTGTGTTGTGTGCAACAGTGTTCGTCTTTGAATGTAATGTCACTTATACGTACTAGTCATGCAGCATATGGTATTAATATAATAAAGCAAAAGACGTTGATGTCCTATTTGCATTTAAAATCCTCGACATCACTGATGAGCGATGACTATTGGTCTTTGTCATGCAAATCAATATTTTGCAATTTATGTTTAAGATTTATTAATTTATAATTAGTTGAAATGAAATTAATTGGCTAGGCATATATAGTTCCTGATTATAGTGATGACGACTCTGAGAGAGAGAGAGAGAGAGAGAGGAATCACAAAAACGAAATGGGCTACATAGTTAGACCGTGTCCAGAATATTTGTATATGCATGCAAATGATGTCAAACGCTTGATTCGGTCAAAATCAAACTTTCAAAAATCAACACCAAGAATCAATCAAAGACTTACAATGTTGGAACATAGACGATTTCAAGTCCGAGTTCATTTTCTTAGAGCAGTCAATTTCCTCTGTCCAGAGTCATAGATGGAAGATTAAGTAGGAATTTTTTTTTTCTTAGGCCTCATTTGGTTCACAGAATCATCGGATTAGAAATAAAAATAATTATTTTTTTATGTTTAGATGTCAAATAAGTTGAGGGAGAAAAAAAAACTGATTCACACTAGAAGAAAAATTAGAAAAAAAAAATAAATCTATCCATCCAAACAAAAAATTATTTTTTTACATTGAAGTATTAACTTTTTTTTTCAAATTTTTTGATATTTTCAAACATCGAAAAAAAAAATCAATAAAAATTATAATTTTTTAATGGAAAAAATGTCAAGAATTTTTTTTTCCCTTCTCATCCGTGAACCAACGAGACCTTAGTTTTTAGTTTTTTATTTTATTTTCAGCTGCAACTTCCAAAACCGGAGGTCAAAAAGGTTTGAGCAAATTCTGTCTTTTTGCAGTGTATTTATCAATTGACCACTTATGGCTAAATTCGCACTTTCTTGATCATTCTCATTCCAGTAAAATTCCTCACTTTTTTTTGTGGCTATTGCCTATTTGACATTTTTTCTTTCGCATTTAGAACTGGTTTGGACCAAGTTTTTGTATTTCTAAGAAATATCTTCAATTTCTTTTCCATGGAAAATGAATTAAACATTTTCATACCCATGTTTGGTTAGGTTGAAAATAGGTAGTTCAAATTTTTTTAAAATTTTATCTCCAAGTTTGATTTACAAAGGGATAGAAATATTAATTTATTTAGTTTTTCTTTAATATCCTTTCATTAATTTTCATGATGATTACATGTTTGGGATAGAAGTTGAAAATTTGAAAATAAAGAGGGTATAACCATCCAAACAAATAGCCAAACATCTTGTAGGAAAGTAAATCTATTCCCAAAGGGGGGTTTGGAATAGCTTTTCCAACTCAATGGAATAGCTTTCCCCCTAAGGCCTCGTTTGGTTGGCGAATCTGATTCCCTCCATCCAAGGAAGGAATCACTTTCCCCCCATTGAAGTATTTACTTTCCTTTCCAAATTCCTTGGCATTGCCAAACATCGGAAAGAAAATCAATAGGAATTAAAGTTTCCCAAGGAAAGAATGACAAGGAATTGATTTTCTTTCCCTTCCATTCCGCGAACCAAACGAGGCCTAAGTCCCTCATATTTCCTCCTCATTTCCAATCTTAAATATACCAAACATGGATAAAAATTTAAAACCTATTTCTAAGCCACAAAAATTGAACCAAACGCCTCCTTAAAGCCGAGCATTGGGATTGTTATTATGACGTTTTTTAAGTAGACTGAGAGCATCTCCCATCCTATTGCAAGTTTATAGAAAAAATTGTTGTCACAGAAGAATGACAAATTTTTATTTAAAAAAATATTTTTGATGGTGACATAAAATAGTAAAGATATATAAAATTGGTTGTCTAGTTCTAGACAATGTATTTAATAATAACTTTAACTTCACATCATCAATTACGAAAAAAATTTTATAAAAAAAAGACTTTCTATCTTGTTGTGAGATACAACCGATACCTTTTCGAATACTTAAGAACCGTGAGAACGGTGGCTGTTCGCATCCTATCTCCTTGATGTCCAACTGTAAATTTGATGTTGAGAATCGACACATCATGGCATCGATCTTTACACTGTGTTGGGAACATTTGTGGAAAAAAAGAGAAAAATTTGAGGGAAAAAAAATTGGAGAAGAGTAAAATGAAAGTAAAGTTAATTTTTCCTTCCTTTGTTTAGATAGACAAAAGGTAGGAAAAGAAAAATTTAAAAATAATTTTTTATTTGTTTATGGATAGAGGTATAATTACTATTTTCTTCTTGGTATTCTTAAATGATGATTTTATATTAACTTTTTGGGGTGGTGGGATAAATTTACTCAAATTTCTCTCATCTCTTTCCATTTTTCTCTCACTTTTGGGAGAAATTTTTTTTAGTGGGACCCACCTACTTTTCCTCTCAAATTTTTCTTTCCTATTTTTTCTCCTCCTTTCCAAACACCATCATTTAAAATTTTTCACCTTAGCGTTGGGTCGACCATTGAGTTGTCTAGGAATTGGGTTTTTTAGATTTCAATATATAGAAAGAAAATTAAAATTAAATGTATACATAGTCCACTAACAATATATTATATATATATATATATATATATATATATATATATATATATATAATGGTAATTATTATTCAGAGCAAAAGTCAAAATAATATGGTTATAGAGCTGATGACATGGTGACATGACAATAATTTTTTGGACATATGTCACCATGATGTCATCTTGTATTCATATTTTATAACCACATGATCACATGAATTATACGGTTGAGATTAAATGGTACAATAATGATACAATAAACTTTAGTACAATATCTCTCCTCTCTCTCTCTCTCTCTATCTATATTATATATATATAATAGATATATATATATATATGGAAAATTCTACAATAATACATCCGCTGGAAATGGATGTATCGATACATCCGAAATCTGGACCGTTGGATTTTAATCCAACGGTTCAGGTTTAATTCAGATAAATAATACAGGAGACATCATTAATGCTGATTTAGACTTCTGACCTGTTGGTAACTTGCTTTAGCAGTCATTCTTCACTTTAATTTTCAATGAACACCCTAAATTAACTCATATTTACTCTCTCAAAAGTCCATCCAATTTAATCTGAACCTTTTTTTTTTTTTGGTTACAGGCCATGGAGTCGTGTGGTGCTGGTGGTGGTGGAAAGAGAAACGGAGATGAAGAAGGAAATAAGAAACGGTTCGGATCGCGTCGAACGTCGTTCGAGCACCCCCAGACAAACGAGGAGTACCAGCTGCGCCGAGAAGAATCGGTCCGCTTCGCGTCGGACGTCGTCGAGGCCTCCTCGAAAGGAGAAGTACCAGCGGCGCCGCTCTAATTTTACTGTCCATGCCATTGGTCTGAAATTTTATTTTCATAGGAGTACCACTGCGCCGAGAAGAATCGTCCGCTTCGCGTCGGAAGTCGTCGAGGCCTCCTTGAACAAGGAGAAGTACCAGCGGCGCCGCTCTAATTTTACTGCCCATGCCATTGTCTGAAATTTTATTTTTCATTTAACAATTTAATATTTTGTTAATAAAGCTACATGTCATGGTGGGTAGTGGTGAACTGAGGAAACCTGCTTCTGAGGTCGGGCGGATTATTTTTTAACTTTTCTAAAGATAATATTTCGAGGAGAATATTTTTTTGGACAAAAAATGGCCATTCTCTTTGCTTTTAACTCGGAGAATGGTACATTTAGGGACGAGAATGGTACATTTAGGACGGAGAATACGGCGAATGGCCATTCTCTTTGCTTTTAATATGGCGAATGTAGTAGTGATCGAATACGGGAATGGACGGAGAATGGCCATTCTCTTTGCTTTTAATATGGCGAATGGACGGTGAATACGGTAATGGACGGAGAAGCCATTCTCTTTGCTTTTAATACGGCGAATGGACGGAAATGGTACATTTAGGACGGAGAATACGGCGAATGGCCATTTCTCTTTGCTTTTAATACGGCGAATGGACGTGAATACGGCGAATGGACAGAATGGCCATTCACTTGTTTTTAACACGGAGAATGACCATTCTCTTTGCTTTTAATACGGAGAATGGACGGAGAATGTACATTTAGGACGAGAATGGTACATTAAGGAAGCCGACAAAAGCTCGTTCTCTCAAATCTCTTCTTTGTGTAAATTAAATCCAAGGAGGACACAATCCCTAATTTTAGTATTGCTTAGCAGAGTCTGCTTAGTTGTTGTAAAATTGTGGTGTTGCTTCTGTGGCACTTTCATCTTTAATCTCATGTTTTCTATGAATAGTGTTCTGTTTGATTTTGATTTAGTAATCTTTCCGTATTTAGTTTTTTTGTTTCATCTAA